>VYXB01003930.1:0-55974 GCA_013397135.1 Pachyramphus minor | reverse complement strand
AGAAAGAAAGAAAGAAAGAAAGAAAGAAAGAAAGAAAAGAAAAGGAACTGTTTTTCATACCAAACTCCATCTGAAAGTCTTAAGGGTGAAATCTTAAAGTAAGGATGAAAGTCCTAAGGTTGAAATCCTCTATTCATGGGGGGAACTGAGGCACACAGAGGTTCTACTTCTTCCTCACAGACACACTGGGCAGCCATGAGCAGAGACCTGAGTCCTTTCTCCTCTTATGACAGCAGTGGGACCAGGGAGAGGCAGTGTGGGGGGTGAAATCCAAGCATTTCCCTGGCTGGAAGGGGCTGGATGCCAAGTTCCATCAGCCCTTGGAGAGGCTGCATTAGCAGAGCCCTGGCTCCAGAGCTCAGCTCCTGGTTGTCCTGTGTCCCAGAGTCAGAGCAGCAGCATCTGCTCGGAGAGTCTCAGCACAGCCAAGCAGAAAAAAAGGTCAACTGCTTCCCCCTGCTCCCCTCCAGGTTGGAAACAGGGAGAGCACTGCTGATCCTCCCTGGGCTCATCCTCCCCCTGATAATTATCCCACCAGGCCATGTGAGAGCACAACAGCACAGCCCCCTCCAGGGCCAGCACATCGCAGGAGGGAGAGGAAAGCCGAGGAGAAGCCGAACGCTCCCTCTCCCCCTGTGTCCTGGAGAAAAAGAAACCCAACCAGCCAGTCCCTTCCCCGTGACCTGAGCTCACCCCTTGGTCCTGGAAAACTTATGGGCTGTGACACAGGGCCAGGCTTTGCAGGAGGGGGCTGTGGCTTCCCGGGGCTGAAGGGGACACTGCGGAGGTTCAGTCGTTTCAGGGGTCTGGGAGTTTTTGCTGCTGCGCTGATTTAATGTGACAAACTCATTCCTTCTGCAGCATTTAACCAAATGGCAGCTTCTGTCCTAGGCTGAGATGTGGCATTTGGGAGGGCAGAGCTGTGGCATTTGGGAGGGCAGAGCTGTCTCTCCCGGTGAGACCCCACAGCCACGTTGACCTAAGTTGGTCATGGGAGATGTTCAGTCCCTTCCTGTTGTCCCCGAGCTTTATGGGGTTACCCCAAAGGTGAACACACGGCCTCAAACCTGCTCTAATCCTCTAATCCAACATCCCAGATCCTTTTTATCTCCCTGGCTCCCTCCACCCACTGCAACTCACTGCACTCTGCACACCAGGGGCTGCCTCTGCACTGCTGCACGTGCATCATCTGCCCTTTCCCTGGGTCTCCGTGTTTTGGAGAGCTGTGCTCATAGAATCATAAAATGGTTTGGGTTGGAAAACACCTCAAAGATCATCTAGTTGCAACCCCCCCTCATGGGCAGGGACACCTTCCACTATCCCAAGATTCTCCAAGCCCTATCCAACCTGGCCTTGAACATTTCCAGGGATGGAACATCCATAACCTCTCTGGGCATCTTGTTACTTCACGACCCTCACAGTAAAGAAATTCATCCTCTGGAGCACTTGTAAGGACAGAAAACCAGGTGTCCACCTCTAAATGACCTCCAAATCCCTACTGCTCCCAGGTCACCAGGAGCAAGTCCAGCTGCTCACAGACCCAGTGGCCAGCAGACAAGCTCAGCTCCTGGAAGTCCAAGAAGTTTTAGGTCCAGGCCACTTCTGCTGGTGAAAAACATCTGCTGAGCCCCAGAAAAGCATCGTGGACAAACACCCCACTCCACCCACCCCCCCAGCAGGATCCAGGGCATCCAATACTGATCATCCACGGGAGGAAAACCTCAGGTTTAATGCCCTGAGGTGGACAAGAGCAGCACACCAGGGACAGATTTGAGCCCTGCAGGAAAGAAAACATCGCTTTACTCCCTGAGAGGAGGGAGAGCTTTGCTTTCCTCAGAGCACATTCCATCTGTTCCCATCGCCCACAGATCCGGCCGCGCTGCGTCACTGCTCTGCCAAGCACATTAGAGGCAGGCTCCAGCAAGGCAAGGCTTAACCCTCCTTAATCCTGGACAGGATGGTGCTTCCAGGACAAAAGCAAACCATGAAGACCATCCCACCTGACTTGGCACAACGTAGGGTTGGCAGTGCCAGTGATGAAGTTGCTTCCAACCTCCTTGGTGATGCTGCACCCAAGCAGGGCAATCTGGAAGATTCAGGCAGGAGAAGTAGGGAACACACTGGCTTGGAAAGCAAAGGGAAGGCAGCCAGGTTTGGCTCATTGCTTCTGGTCTTGGAGCATCTCCTTGTCACCAGGAAACCCCTTTCACACCTACAGGGGGAGGCCTTCAGCAGCAAAAGAGCAGGGAAGCTCCTTTGGGACTGAAACCATCACTGCCAGAGAGACCTGGAGTAAAAGGGGCAGAGGAAAAGCTGCTTCCTGTGCCTCTTCCTCCAGCTTAAACCTGCTTTGTTCAGAGAGGGCTCCTGCCCCCCTGTTCAACGATCCACTCTGCATTTACATTTAATTAGAGGAATGAAAGAGCTAATTAACAAGATCTCCACAAAATGCAAACAAAAGGGGTGGCTGGTGACTCAGATGCAGGGGCAGAGCTGAGGGTTGGGGCTTTGCAGGCAGCTTAAGCAGACCCCAACCTGGCTGTTGCCAGGAGACACCTTCCACGTGTCTCCTTTCTGACAGTTGGGTGGTTGCACCATGATTTGGGCCAAATTAAAACTCATCCCTGGTTTTTTTTTCTTTCCCAGAGATCCAACCTGGCCTTAAACTCTTCCAGGGATGGGGCACAACAGGGGCTGGTGGACTGGGCTGTGTGAGCTGGTCCCAGATGTTCCTGCAGAGTGAAAATCATGTGAAATGAGGCTGAAAGTGCTCCCAGCACTGGTCCAAACCAGGCACGAACAGAGCCAGGTGTGTCAGCACAAACTTCCCCCTTCTCCCTGGGCTGGATCTCCAGATGAAGTTAATCCAGATTAACCCCAGATGAAGAAACATCTCCTCTGTTCTGTGAGCCAGAGCCCAGCTCCAAATGAGGATGAGCGCGGGAAGGGGTGGGAAAGGATCGCTCCTCATGGCACCCTTTTGATAAGAGGTCATGTTTGAAAGTAAGGGAATCCTCAGAAGATTGGGAAAGCAACCTCCAGGCAGGAGCTGAGGGTGTTCATGAAGATGGGAATAACCTGAAGCCTTGCTGAGCATGGTGGAACAGCAGATCTCAGCAACCATGAAATGGGAAACCTCCCAAAGGTTTAGACTTACCGAGGGCCTCTTTTCAATTTGAATTATTGATTTCTTTGTTTGCTTCAGTGCTGTGGAAAGATACAGCTTCAGCAGGAGGAACATTCTGGGATGCACACTAATACCCTGCTTTCAATGGTCTTGTGCCCCAGCCCTTAGGGACAGATCCCACATTAAAACCTCTCCTGGAGAGGGGATGGAGAGGAGCCAGCAAGCTCAGGTGGCTTTTACCAGGGGTGACCTTGGTACCCAATTTCAACCCAAGGACACTTAGATTAGAGACAGGGACAAGGCTGCACTTGAGCCAAGATGCCACCCATAACCACCACTCATCCTCCAAATCAGCCACCAGTCCCTTTGCTAAAGATCCTGACTCCTTCCCCCTGATACCTATTTTGGGAGCGGACAAAGTTTGCCCTCACACCCACCACCCACCTCAAGCAGCTCTTTGCTGACTAAGGAGGGAGCTGGGAATGACTTGCTGGGATGTGAATGTCTCCACTGGGGACAGCTGGAATTAGTCACTGCAGAACATGGGACAAGAGCTGAGCTCCTCTGCTGCTCACAGTGAGGAAATTTAAACCCCAGACTCGTGTCTCAAAGAGACCAGCAAACCATTTACTGGAGGGGCTGTCCCAGAGATAATAACCAGGGTTATGCTCAAACTGAGCTGGGAGAATGACACATCCTAAGACCTGTGTGCTCATAAATGAATTCCTGTCATTACATGATCTGCCCAAATCTGAGCTTTCCTTCTCCTTCCAGGGCTGTCAGTGAAGTTTTGCAAGTATTGAGCAAGAATTTTCACCTTGGACTCTCTCCCCTTTCTGGCCTCTCCAGCCTCTTTGTTAAAAACCCTGGAGCTCTGCTGATGCAGGAGGGAGGAGTGTGGATTTGTTATCAGAAAATAACTTTGCCTTGCCCAACCATAGATCTCAGATGCCTCAGCCATGACCAGGCAGAGCACAAGAAAGAGCAGCCCAGCATTTTCACCTCCAAAATTGGAGCCACACAGAGGTGACAGCACATTCAGAAGACAGAATGGAGACTTCTCCACAAGACAACTTATTACTAAGATCAACCTACTCGTGCCCTTGTTCATCCTGGTGTAAAATCAGTGCCCTTCAGCTCAGCAGAGTGAGCCCATTTTTGCACCTTGGCAGCTAAGGGTGAACTCTGGCTATTCCTTGATTTAGGATGAAAAAAAAATCCAGTACTAGGCAGATAGCAAATGGAGTAATCAGTGTGATGGATAGAGACATCCCCAGGGCACAATACAGTTTATCACTGAAGCACTGAAAACCTGCACTGGGTGACTAAAGATATTTTCTTTGTGCCACCCACCTGTCTCCTTCAATGCTGGACATTCTGGTGTAAATGCCAGGGTGTCACCCTTTGTGAGATGATGCTTTTCCTGAAAGAGAAGTAACTCCATGACCCAATTTAAGCACAGCAACCACTGGAGAATTTATTAACTGATGTAACTATTTCTCCCCAGTCTTACTAAGAGCCACCACCACAGCTCAGAGGGTGCTGGTGCTGGGCCCTGTACATCTGTTTGCTGAGCAAGTGCCAAGTGCTCTCAAGATCTGAGTCAGAATAAACAAAGAAAAGAATAAGGAGGATAAAAACCAGATGCACCCTCACCTTGGCATCTTCAAGGTCATGGGCAGGTGCAGGATCAGAGCTTAGGCTTCCCTATAAGGTTCTGGACCAGCATCCCTTAGACCCCTCCCATCACAAGACTAGAGCTAAACTGGGTGCAGGGGCCCATGTCACGCAGCACAGATGACACACTCAGAATATAAAACTAATTTCAGCTTGCTGCACCATAAGAAAACACCCACATGGAGTGAAGTTTCATCTAACATTATTTTTCTTCCTTTTTTTTTGGCAAGAATACATAACTGGCAATACCAGATGTTTCACAGATCCCTACATTCTATCAGCTTGTTTGTCTTCGAGAAAAGCAAGATCCAGTGCAGAAATGTGCAATCAATATTTGGGTTTTTCAACCCAGAAATACTGGGCAAGGGGACTGGTCCAAACTTTCCCTCTGTTTTATTTTGTCAAAAACATCAGCTAAGATAAAAACAACCTGTTTGGTTTCCAGGTTCAGCAAAAGATTTCGTTCAGCCCCAAAGACTCACAGCTCTGAAGGGTCCTTGAACACAGAATCAAAGAATCATAGAATGGTTTGGGTTGGGAGGGACCTTCAAGATCATCCAGTTCCATCCTCCTGGGACAACTTCCACTGTCCCAGGTTGATCCAAATCCTGTCCAACCTGGCCCTGAGCACCTCCAGGGGCGGGGAATCCACAATCTCTCCAGGCAACCTGTTCCAGTACCTCACCACCCTTATGGTAAAGAATTTCTTCCTGATATCTAATCAAAATCTACCCTCTTTCAGCTTAAGGCCATTCTCCCTTGTCCTATCACTGCATGACCTTGAAAAGTCCCTCTCCAACCTTCCTATAAACTGAATCCCTGCAGCTCTGCTTCCATTTTCACCCACAAATCCTCTGGATGAACCCCCTGCCCTCCTGTGCCCACTGCAGAACCTGGTGCTCATCTGAAGGAACCAGTCCCTGCAAAGTTCTCCACAATCCTGAGGAGCATGAGGGTTGTGGAGGCCCCTCTGGCTAAATGACCAAGAGCTGTCATTTCTGTGTATCTTTCTAATATTTGTTGAAGAAACACATTAAGCTTTTTATTTCTCAGTCCCTTTTCAAGAACAAACAACAGAGGGGAAAAAAAAAAGTGTGCTGTGCCTCAGGCAGCCTTTTTTATTACCTTACATAGAGTTAATGCAATAAAGTCCATTAATTAAAACATGAATATTTAAAATGGCTTTCAAGAATGGCAGCCTTATCTCACCAGAGGGAAGAAAAAAGAAGAGGGGGAAAGAAAAGAGGGGGGAAAAAAGTGGTAAAACACAAGAAAGGCAGGAGATAGTTCATTTTGCCAGAGGAGCATTCAATTATTTAATTGCTGAATTAATGCTTTGTCCCCAGGTGACACTGGATGTTCATTTGCAGCGAGAGGATCGGGATGGGGAAAGAGAGGGAAGGAGGGAGGGAGCGGGGGCGAAGGAGAATTGTTGGAGTTTTAATTAAAATGTGAGGTAGACAAAGCTGGAGTTTCTGTCAGGGTTGCCTTTTGAAGTGAGGGCTCCTTCTGTGGAATGGTCCTCGAAAGCACAACAGCCACGATTCTCCTCTGCACCGAGGCTGCTCTGACTCTCAGAAGGATCAGTGAGATGCAGCTCAGCATCCCAACAACCCTTAGAGTGACTGTGCTCCTCAAAGGGTCTTGGTGTAGTGAGGAACAGCCTTGAAGATGGAAAGATGGAGAGGGGAATGGGAAATATGGGAGTCAGAAGCAGATATCTGAGTGTACAAACCAGCACGTGGCTGGAGATACGTGAGATACTCCAACTCCCTGACAGGAGGGGGAAGCCGGGGGGGGTCGGGCTCTGCTCCCAGGAACCAGCAGTAGGACACGAGGGTCTCAAGCTGTGCCAGGGGAGGTTTTGGTTGGACATTGGAAGAAGTCTTTCCATGGAGAGGGCTCAGACCTTGGGATGGGCTGCCCAGGGAGGGGTGGAGTCACCGTCCCTGGGGGTGTTGAAGCAGAGCCTGGACGTGGCACTCGGTGCCATGGGCTGGGAGCCAAGGAGGGGTTGGGGCAAAAGTTGGACTGGATGATCTCAGGGGTCTTTTCCAACCCAGCTGATTCTGTGATTCTCTGATTCTGTGATTCTTTGATTCTGTGATTCTTTGATTCTGTGATTCTTCAAATGAATCTGCACGTGCTGCACAGGGCTGGTGCACAGGTACCCACACCTGGACTGCGATGTGGAGAAGGCAGGAGCTGAGGAGCAGCCAACAGGCTTTGAAACCACAAGCCTCCAGTAAAACCCCCCCAAAAGCCAGTGTGAATGCTGCAGAGACAGATGCTGTAAGATCTCCCATTGATATGCTACACATGAGGTAGTGGAGAGACAGAACTTTGAGGAAGAGCTGGTGGTCCCTTGGAATGGTTTGAACCACCAGCCACAGAAACACAAAACCACAGAATACGCTGAGTTGGAAGGAATCCACAAGGATCATCAACTCCAACCATTAGCCCTGCACAGGACCATCCCCAGGAGCCACACCATGTGCCTGAGAGCGTTATCCAAATGCTTCTGGAGCTCTGTCAGCCTTGGTGCTGTGACCACTGCCCTGGGGAGCCTGCTCCTGTGTCTGATCATCCTCTGTGTGAGAAACAGTCTTTTAATATCCAACCTAAACCTCCCCTGACACAGCTTCAGGCCATTCCCTGGGGTCCTGTCACTGGTCCCCACAGAGCAGAGCTCAGAGTCTGCCTCTCCTCTTCCCCTCACAAGGAAGTTGTAACTGTGATGAGGTCAAGGACAAACTGGACTGAAAACAGATCAGGAGCCTTTTATGGAGCAGGAAAAGGTTGTTCCAGGCTCTGCTGTGGGAGGACAAGGAAGGGGGAAGGATGTCCCACCATCAGTGGGTTTGGGAACAGCTCTGGATGGCCTCAACCTCAAAGCAAGTCCTTGCCTTGTCCCCTCAGAATGCCAAGCTGTGCAGCTTGTCCTTTCCCAGCAAGTCACTCTGGGGGATCCCTCAGTGTGCCTGGGCTCTGGGGGAATTAACAGCAGTTCTACTTCCATGGGAAGGATCCCACAAGTATAAACAAAGCCAGCTTCTTCTGAAATGCACCATGAAGCACAGATAGGCCTCATGGCACATTTTGGAAGGAACAAGGAAAGGATGAAGTGTGAGTCAGCCTCCTGTTCCTGCAGTGAGTTGGCACTCTGTGGGTCTCCAGGGACACTCTCTTGCATGGGAAGCAGCATGGCCTGTGTCTCTCTGTGTGGTGTTGGGGCTTCCCTGGGGGGGTCTCAGCTCCTGGAGATGTCCACAGGTGTGTCCTGTGTGTCCCCACTTGGCTGGGGGGGTTGCAGGGGTGTGGATGTGTAGTAGCTGTACACGTGCTCACATTTCCCACATTTCCAGACCCATTTACAGGACTGTGTGTCCACCTCAGAGCATGTGGAACTTGTGCATCTCTCTGCTCATCTCTGGGAGTTTTTACACTGCCAGGTTTGCATTCAGGGTCTTTCATACCCGTTTATACATCTGCTCTGCCCTGTGTGGATTTACCCTCTTGTGTGCAGTCAGATGTCCCTATATATGGATGTGCACACTTAGGAATCCGTGCAGACATGGATATACCTGTCCAGAAAATATCCAGGAGACCCAGGAGGGTGCTGGCAGCAGGACAATCCCAAAAGCATTGGTGGAAGATGAGGGTTATGGGGGATTTGTGTACGAGCAGCAGTGAGAGGAGCTCATTGGGGTGGTTGCAATAGGGGAATATGGGACTTCACATGGTAGGAAATTTGGTTTCATCCTTTCCACCACTCACAAATCCCTATTTTTAAGAGTAGAAAGCACAGCCTGACACCTGCCAAGGTGGGGGCCAATGCATCAGGCTCAGGAGTGGACAAAATGCTGAGCTGGGGCAAGGACACCAGGACTGGGAGGAGGGCAGGGACTGCACAGAGGGGCACGTTGCAGATAAGACCTGCTGAGTGAGGAAAGCCACCCCTGCCCTGGCAGCTGGTGGGATCTCCACAGCTCTCCCATGAGGTCTGTTTTCACCTGGATGATTCCTCAGCTGTGGTGGGTCCACAGGGGCAGGTGGTTGAACTCCCCAAAGGAGCCTCCTGAGCTCCTCCGTGGCCCAAAAGCACAGAAGCCTGAAAAACAATCTCTTAAACTACTTCTCTGTGGTTACCTGGGGACTGTCCTGGTCCCTGCAGCTTTTCTTCTTCAGCAAGTACCCTCTCAGCAAGCCAGGAACCCTTCTGAGCAGCTCCTCTGCTGCCTCCCTGTTATAAAGTGATCTCAAGTCACACCATCACTTGATTTTGGCTGAGCTAATGAAGATGCTCCAAGGGCTGGAGCACCTCTCCTATGGATACAGGCTGGGAGAGCTGGAGATGTTCAGCTGGAGAAGAGAAAGTTCTGAGGAGACCTTAGAGCCCCTTCCAGTGCCTGAAGGGGCTCCAGGAGAGCTGGAGAGGAACTTTAGACAAGGACATGGGGCAATGGATTTAAGCCAAAGAAAAGTAGATTTAGGTAAGATTTTTAATAAGAAATTCTTCCCTGGGAGGGTGGTGAGGCCCTGGCACAGGTTGCCCAGAGAAACTGTGGCTGTCCCATCCCTAGAAGTGTCCAAGGCCAGGATGAATGTGGCTTGGAGCAACCTGGGCTAGTGGAAGGTGTCCCTGCCCATGGCAGGAGTTTGGAAGTAGATGATCTTTAAGTTCCTTTCCAACCCAAACCATCCAGTGTTTCTATGCATGGGAAGGAGCTAAATTTCAGGCCAACTACAGAAGGTAACCCCAGAATTGAAAACCTAGACATGGGAAAGGAGTGTCTGGGGAGGCCAACAAGTCTGAACACCTCATTTCTGTGGTGTTGGTCAGCTGGGTTTAGATGCTGCATTGCTGGATTGTGATGAAAACACCATGAACCCCTCCAGTCTCCATCATCCTGGCACAGTGATGCTGGCACTGAACCTGGGTCTCCACAGTTTGGTTGTGCAGCATCCACAGACTAAGTGGATGGTTGCCCATGGAATGGATGGTTGCCCATGGAGCACAGCCTCATGGAGATGCTCACAAGTTACTCACTTNGGAAGGAGCTAAATTTCAGGCCAATTACAGAAGGTAACCCCAGAATTTGAAACCTAGACATGGGAAGCCCAGGAGAGCTCCCTGAGAAATGTACTTCTGGTGCCTGGCAAAAAATGTGCAGCACAGCAAGAGGCTTTGTCCTTCAGAACAGTAAAATGAAAAATAAACAACTAAAGCCAGCAAACTAAAGAAAGGAGGAAGAAATGTCTGAGGAGGAGAGGATCTTGGACAGAAATTAATAGTCATCTGTCGGTTTTGCTGCTGTTCCTTTTGCTCACCCCCTGTAAACAGGACAGAAGACAAGTGTTGAACAATCCCAGCTGTAAATAGCAGCCCTGGCATCATCTGCCTGGATGATTTTCTGCTGAGAATGGCCAGTGATATCTTTCCCAGCACATTTCCACAACTGGAATTCCGGTGCAGATGCCTCTTTAGTCAAGCTCCACATAGATAACTTAGTCCCAGTCCAAACCAAGAGCAAACTGGTGCCATCCAGCACTGCCACCATCAAGCACAACTGCCCAGAGAAGTGGTGGATGCACTTCAGGCTCTCACATCCCTGGAAGTGTCCAAGGCCAGGTTGGATGGGGCTCTGAGCAACGTGGTCTGGTGGAAGATGTCCCTGCCCTGGGCAGGAGGGCTGGAACAAGATGATCTTTAAGGTCCTTTCCAACTCAACCCACTCTATGACTCTGTGATCTTCATGGATCCTCTGGCATCTCCCCACACCAGGACTGGTTTTGCCTGGGGGTATAAACACATGCACAGCACCCCTGTCTTTTGGCCTGGTTGCTCCACAGGGCACTAACTTTGAAGACAAGAATCCCTGTGGTAGAAATAGCATCCTGTTCATGGTCTTGGTCACAAACAGCAAGTTAAGTCAAGTTATGGGAAGGGGAAACTAAAACTAAGCCTCAGTTTCTCCAGCAGGCACAGGGGAAGGCATATGGACCTGAATAACACCTTCCATGTGGATGGGTTTAGCCTGGTAGAGCAGATGAAACAGGGAGATGTGGTGGAGCCATTGTACCCCATGTCCTATCCCAGCTTCCAGCAGATCCTGGAGCAGAAACCCTGTGCAATTCCTCTTCTGCACCAGTCCCAGGGTCTCAGCAAAAGCTGAGGGGACAATAAACTGCATTTTGGTCCTTCAATCTTCAGATTAAGGAGAAGAACCAGCAAAAGTAGTGAAAGCACCTGTGGTCTTGGCTGTTTCTCCTGCTTTCAGTACCACAGGATGAACTTCACTGTCTTTTTCTGGTTTGGGCACCTTCAACACAAAGATACCCAAACCCCAAACTAACAAACAAGGGTTACTAGAAAATTCCAACCAGAAAAAAACCCCACAACTCCAAACATCCAGACAGGCAGAGACCAGGGAATCCCCCACTTCACCCAGGCAAGGTGACAAAGCCAAGCACTTGTACCAGGAATTGTGTTCCTGCCTTAGGACACAGGGAGGACACCTCAAACTGCCTCAGAAACAGCAGGACAAAGTAGACAAAACCCCTGTCAGGGCAGCCTTGTTTCTTCAGGAGGTTGGAGCTGCAGCTTTCAACCTGCTCCTTCCCTTCCTTCCTGCTTCTAAACACCGGGAATATCCCAAGCCAATAACTGTTTGTTTAATGACACGGACCACTCAAGACCTATTGAGAGCATTGAGCTTAATGAGGTGTGTGGCAATTATTGCTCTATCGAAACTACAGCCAGGGAACACAAAGAAATATATTTAAACTCAACAGATCTGCAGTTCTGATGTGCTAAAGGACGTCCTTTCCTTTCCCAGCCTGGTTGTCTCACCCTGCTGAAGGATGAAATACAGGATGGCAGTATCAGATTCCTGCCTGCTCTAAATGCAGGAAGAGATTGTGCCAAAAGGAGATTCGATGACTGGAGGTGACATTGGCAGAGCCACCCCAGGGACACACAGTTGCTGAATCCTCCCCCGGTTAAAGATGTTGGCTGAGAATCCCAATCCAGTTTTCTGATCTGGTTATCCCAAGGACTGTCCTGGGGAATGTGGGACTTCCAGCAAACAGAATCAACACATATAGATTGTCAAAATTTCACTCATTATAAGAATGGGAAGATATGGGAGGAGAGATGAGCTGCAGGGGGGTTAGTGATGCTCTGGAAAAGGTGTGAAATCCTCTGCTCTGCCCACCATGGAAGGAGATTTCTGTGGCTTAGAGCACCCAGTTCCACTCCCAGAGTATTCATGGAAAAGCCACAGCTCCCAGCCTGTTAAAGACCAGAGGATCACAGAATGGTTTAGGTTGGAAGGGACCTTCAAGATCAGTTAGTTCCAGCTCCCTGGCATGGGCAGGGACACCTCCCACTGGACCAGGTTGGTCAGAGCCCCATCCAACCTGGCCTCGAGCACTTCCAAGGATGGGACATCAACAACTTTTCTGGGCAATGACTGAATTTAGTGTAAAATCAGTGAATTTATTGCTGAAAGTAGCACAGATCAGACTCCTCCTCCTCTCCTGGATCTGTTGTCTGCTAAATCCCTAAGGCAACTGAGACCTGTGTCATCTCTGCTGAGTCCTGGCTTCACCCATAATCTTTGGGAGATGCATCTGGGATGGAGGAAACCGGGAGGGTGGTGAAAAGGGTCAGATATTTAGTGTGGTGAAAGTGCAAAGGAATCCCTCTGAGACCTCGGCACCATCATCCTCATAGTCAGCAGTTATAGCTGTAAAACTGCAGATGTGATGATCGTGAATCTGGTGTCTGTGTTTCCCTGCATCTAAATTTCACCCTGTATTCCCACACAAAACGCTGAACCTTTCACCAGGCTGCCACTCATTAAATTATCCGTAAAAGTCCCCTCTTTGCAATGATGGGAGTAGTTGCCTGTGAAACTCCCCCAGAAACTGGATGTAAATTCCACCTTTATTCTCCCCGCTACAACAACAGAGCATTGAGGCGGTAATTGGTGATGTTTCTGCATTGTGATCATGTCCACGAGCTGTTGGCTTCACAATGGAACTGATCGCTTCAGTTTGCTCGTTTTTAGTCCAGCCCGTCTCCATCAAGGCACGGGGATGAATGGAATTAGCGCTGGAAGCAGCACAGACATCGAGAATCTCTGTCCTGTCACTGTGAGACTCTGGTGCTCCTGTGCTCGTGCCTAATTCTTCCTGGGATCCTGTGATGGGATGTGTGGGAACCCCTCAAAGCTGCACCAGGGAAAGTGTAGGCTGGACATGAGGAGGGATTTATTTACTGAGAGAGTGGTCAAACACTGCAACAGGCTTTTTAGAGATGTGCTCGATTCCCCCTCCCTGTCAGTGCTTAAAAGAAGAATTTGGACAATGCTCCTAATTAAATTTTTCATCAGCTCTGAAGTGGTCAGGCAGCAGGACCAGATAATCATTGCAGGTCCTTTTTAACTGAAATATTCTATTCTATTCTATTCTATTCTATTCTATTCTATTCTATTCTATTCTATTCTATTCTATTCTATTCTATTCCAATAATTCTTTCATTCCATTCCAACGGTAAGGCCTTTCATGATCCCAGAGGAAAGCAGTGGGACAGGCAGGGCTTGCACAGGTCACAGAGATCTGAGTGTTTAAACTGAGTCAGAACTCACTTTTCAGCACCCAGGAAGGAGTTACCCACACTTGCCTCTTCCATAAAACACTGAGAGAGGCCCTTTGGTTGGTAAACCCAAAACCGAGGCAAAAACCAAAGCCAAACACCTTTCTCTGCAAACTCAGCTGCTGTTTGGGCCCGGGGGATTCCTGCTGGAGGAGCAGAGCGTGTGTCGTAAGGAGCTGAAGATGTCAAGAAGAGTTTTGAGGGCCTGGCCCTGGGCGATTACTCACAGATCTTTATCCCTCTCTGAGCTTTCAGGGCCACTGAAAACTCACCTGGAACATAGGAAATGACTTAGCAAGTTGTTTGTGCCCCGAGGGACGTTGCAGGGGAGAGGAGCTGTGCCACACAACAGGATTCCTGCAGCAGGGAGGATGGGAATTCATTCATTTGTTTCCATGCCTCTGGCTCCTCTCCTGCACCACAGACCCCGTTCAGCCCAGGCAGGAGCTCAGCCCTGCTGAGGAGACATCATGTTTTGACCAGCAGAACTTGCCAAGCATGAGGCAAAGCTCTCCAAAAATTACTGAGGCCTGGAGGATGTGTCCTGCAGTGAGAATTTCACTGAGTCCAGCCTACTGGATGCAGCAGAGGTTAAGAAAGATCTCATTCATGTGTCTATAAATGCTCCTTTAGATGCTATGAGGCACTTTAATCTATCAGACAGAGGCAGAAAAACATGTAAAGGCTGTAAAGGCTGGAAGGTGAAACACCACTAATGAAACAGAAGTGAAGTGATGAACATGTGTGAGCAAAGAGGGTTTGATTTTGCTCAGAGCAATGGGGGCAGCAAAAGAATGGAAAAAAAAATGACAGAAAAGGCAGGAAAATCCCCAGCATTTCAGACCAGCAATATCTTGATTCAGTTATTTGTTCATCATAAAACCCCCTCCAGCCCTGGACTCCCCCCCCTACTTTATGAAGAAGTAAATATTTTATTTTGTGGGACCCATTTAGCCCTGTTTTGTAGGAAACACCTTGGATTGCTCCAAGGCAGGGATGTGAAGAGCAGAAGGACCAGATCATGCTGGTTATCTCTCTGGGCCACCAAAATGTGACAGCACTGCAAGGACCTTCCAGGAACAGATTATGTGGAGACAAGACTAATTAGACATTCATTAAGTGCCTAACTCAGCACAGCACTTAAGCACACATTTAACCTTCTCTCATTACAGGGTCTCATCACCATCCCTGTTAAAGCTCCAGCTCTGATTACAGCAAAGCCAGCTCACATTTGGCAGGGTCACCAGGACTTTCAGACCATGAAGTCCCAGCATTTCAGGAAGTTCACCTTCCTTCAATCCCCTGGTCTCCTACCCCAAAGCTATTCCAGGAAATCCAGCTTGCATCCCAAAAGTGAGTTCCCATCTAAACATCGGGACCTACAAAGAGTCTCTGCCCCGTGTTGCCTGAGTGAGACAAGGGAAAGCTGATGCTGGCCAAAAATAGCTCCCCTGTTGAATTGTCTTCTCCTAGAAAACATCCCCTGTTCAAGCCCCCCGAGGAGGGAAGATGTGAGGGACGGGCTGCTGGTGCAAATATATTTCCAAGCGTGTTCTGCTGATCACCAGGACGAGCTCCATGTGCAACAAAACATCTCCTGCCACCTCTGCACCCTGAGGAATTCTTCTCAAACCCACCACTGCCTGCTGTAACCTCTTCAACACCTGTGGGAGAGCAAAGAGGGTCCCACTAAACCCAGGAAGTAAATTTGGAGCAGTCTCTCCTACCTCCAGATACAGAAGAACAGGTGCTGTGTATAAGACAGGGTCACTTTGGCAGAGTTTCTGTGTGAGGTCCCTCATAAATGACCACAAACATCCCTGTGAACCTGAACCTGGTGTGAAATCATTGCCCATGACTGAAAACAAACTGGTTTTTGAGTGTCCCAGTAGCTCTGGAGGAGCAAGGTCCACTTGGAGTGAAGCTTTTCACAGAGATCTCACCCCCAGACTGTGACCCAAACCATGGCTGTGCCCAAGGCAACATCCTGTGGTAGATTTGCACCCACTCCATTTCCTTTGGAGATATCCAAGGAATAAAAAGGCCCATTAGGAAAAGTCAGGCTTCACATTTCAGGGTGGTATTTGGGTATCTGAGAATTCACAGAATCAGGGTTGGAAGGGACCTTAAAGATCATCCAGTTCCAATCCCCCTGCCACAGACAGGGACACCTTCCACATTCCTTATGTGCCTTCAAAGTCATCAGGGTAGATCAGCACACCACACACATCTACACTTGTTCAAAGATGAAAGCGTTAAGACAGGCCCAGAAACAACAAATGACTCAGAAAGCAGCAGGGAGAGGGGAAAAAAAAAAGATAATAATAAAAAAGCTTGTTGGGAAAAAAAAAATAAATGCTACAAATACAATCAGAACAGCAATGACTGCAATAACCAGCATCAGCACTTGGAAATCAGGAACCCTATCAAAATATTCCACCCACCAAGTGCTGTTAAGGGATTGCTGACTCCCTGTCCAAATTGGATCTCGCCTCCATCTTCCTGATCAAGCCTTTGCATAAATCAAAACAGACACAGTGACAGACAGAGCAGCACATGGAGAGGCCTGGCCCCCTGCAAGCATCATCTCTGTGGGGATGGCAACCCACCAGTGGAGACGCTAATCCTGTGTCTTCAATATGGAGCAGATGTGAGCAGCCAGCAGAAGAAAAATTATCTCCACTCCACAAATATTTGACACCCAAAAAGGATTTTGATTCAGCCACCTCTGAGCCTCTTTCATGTTTACTTGCTGGGAACATTCAGGTACTCAAGCTGGGCTGGGAGAGATCCTTACAAAGAGCCAGTATTAAGCTTGAATGCTTCAGGATTTGCTGGAAATCTTATTTCAAATTTCACCTTTGGTTGCAGGGAGAAAGGTCACACTGCTGGGGTGGAATGAATAAATCACCCAATCAGCAAACCCAGGGCAGGACATCTGACTGAACAGGGCTCTCATCACTGCGAGGAGGAAGCAGGGGTTCTGCTCCTCACAGGTTCACACAGGAGAAAAAGGGTATTGTAAAAGGAGGGGGGGAAAAAAAAAAAAGAAAAAAAGCCCAAAATCTGGAGAGCTGCTGTGCTCAGAGCAGGGGAGGCAGGCAGGGCTGAAGAACTAATTTGCAGGATTTATGGCTCGGCCGTTTGCCTCCATGTATTGATTCACAGATCAGTGAGAAACAAAACCTCCCCCAGAACACCCTGACGGAAGCACAAGTACCTGATCACACACTAATCTCTCTGCTAATGCCAGGCTGCAGTTCTGCAGGAGAATCAGCTTGGAGCTGTGCCTGGCCACCTCCTTCCTGCTGCAAAGCAAATTTAGCCTCTTCCCCTCAGCCCTGGGAAGTTCCACCCTAAATAAAGGTGGCTGCAAAAGTCAGGCAAGAGCCCCGAATTCCAGACCTGGGCAGATACCAACTTGCTGCTGGTGGCAGAGGGTGTTTCAGTCCAGCATCTGAGGGATTTAAGACCTTGGGGTGAGGGCCAGGTGAGGGCCTGAACCTTGCTGAGTTGGAGGCTCCATTCCCTGCCACCCGAATTCCTATTTAGCATCACACCTCTGCTTTACATAACCTGTGTGATGGCAGGTGGAGTGGGAGCTGAGAACAAACACATCAGGGCAGATCTGACACAGCTACTGAACAAAAAGCTTTGCTTTTGGACCCCCTGAATCCCTTTTGCTTTTTCATGGCCTTCTCAGAGGTCTGGAAGGAGCATTTCCCTCCCCAGACCAGTGCTGAGATCAGAGTCACCCCACCTTTATTTACAGCCCTTTTCTGTCATGTCTCTTCCACCTCCCCCTTTCCAGCCCACATCACACCCAAGATCACTGATGGAACACCAATGAAACACCCAAGGAATGAACCCCAGCAAAGGCACCAAACAACCCCATGGAAGCATCGTGGTGGAAAGGAAAATGAAGCTGGGAACAAAACAAGGGTGATTTCTGTTGCCATTCCCTTGAACCAGACCCAAAAACTCAGTTTTCCCTAGGAATTAAAATGGGTTGATGGGGCTGCTGAGTGCAGCCTGCCTCGGGAGGGAGCTTGGATCTTGCCTTTTCTAGGACATCTGTAATTATGTTGGAAAACTGCTCACCCTCAGGTGAGAAGCTCAGAGGCTGCAGGAGTAAAACAAGCCCTGGGAATGAATGAAACAATTTGGGGCATGTTTAGGGGGAGCTGTTTTGCAATTCCAGGCTCCTAAAAAGGGTTACTTGACCTGCCTGTCTGTTAGGAAATTAGGTTTTCATGCCAGGCATCCACAGATACAGACACAGAGGTGACGGGGACAGTGTGAGACCCGCGAGAGCAGAGCCCAACCAGCCCTCCCTCCCTCCCCAACACCCCCGGCCACCCTCCACTCACCCGGGAACTCCGCTCCGTTGGTGTCCTTAGGGCTGCTCACGCAGTTCTCCAAGTAAATCCCATCCTTGTAGCAATCCTCCTTCTTCCTGGTGAACCCCAGGACCTCGCTGGCCTGATCCAGGACCTCCCCTCCCGAGCAGGAGCACGGGGTCTGCATGATGCCACAGGGGTGGGAGCTGCTGCTGATGGCCAGGCAGGCGTCCAGCCACTTGCAGAGCATCTGGCAGGCGGCTTTGCTGGGGTTCCTGTTGCCCACCACCAGGTATTCCACCGAGAAGTCCCTCTCCTGAGCTTTGGCGGGCTTCCACCTCATGGGCCAGGTGTCCACGCCCGGAGGGGCCGTCTGCTTCATCTGCAGGAACTGCTTGTTGGACTGGAGGAAGGCAAAGCGTGTGGAGCCATCACAGAGCTTCAACACGTCGTCAAAGCTCTCCATGCCCAGGTAGGTGCGGGTGGACTCCAGGAAGGAGTCGAACTGGTAGGTGCGGATGTGCTGGTGGTCACATACGCCCGCGGGCTTGAGGATCTTCATGTACAAAGTGTATCTCCGGGGGTCGGGGTTCTGGATAATCCAAGAGCAGAGGGACGAGTTCAACGGGAAGACGGCGAAGGAGGAGAAATACCCAAAGAATTTCCCTTGGACCAAAGTGGTGCAGGGAGTTTGTGCCAGGTCCAGAGCGACCACGGTCCACACAAAGTAGAGTGGAGACACCAAAAGCAGGTTCAGGGCAGATGCAATGCTCCTCATCCTAGGTCTCTGGTCCTCTGGAACTCAAAGTAAATGTCAAGCAGGCGCCAGATCCTGGACATAACAGGGACCAGCTTATAGGAAAAGCGCGAGTTTAAGAGGCTCTGGATCCGAAATCAAGCCAATCCTCCCATGTCTGGATTTGAGCTCCCTCCTGTGGCCATAAAGAACACCTGGAAAAAAAACACAACAAACAGGGAAGGGAAGGAGGAGGAGAGAGAAAGAGAAGAGATTTGGGATTTGGGGTTTTTGGTGGTGGTTTGTTGTTGTTGTTTTTATTAACCCTTCACAAGGCTGAGAATCCACACAGCATCCCCAATCCCAGCACATCTCAGTGGGAGAAGGTGCAGTCCCACATCACCATCCCCGTGTTAAGTTTGGGGGTGTCTCCATCCCTGGGATGTCCCAGCTCCCGGGGTGGGGCCCAACAGTGACTGGTGCTGGGTATAAACATATCCATGCCCTGCTTTCCCAGTGCCCTCTGCCCGTGCAGATCCCTCTGCTGAGCCAAGCAGAGCCTTTGCAATGAATTTTGACCATCCCCCCAAAGAAAACACCATTGATCTCTGCTTTAGGGAGTTTGCAGCCCTCTCCATCCCACCAGGAGCCAGTTCAAGGCAGACTTCAGGCTGTGCCTGGGGAGGGTGGGCTCAGCACGGGAAGCTGGGCTCTGCCTCCTCCCTTCCTCCCTCCAGCACTTGTTTTTTAGCTTCTCTTTCTATCACCTTTTCTCTCTCCTTCCCACCAAACCAGAGCAGGGAAGGGAGCTGTTGTTTGGTAACCCTGAGGCCAGACAGGAGGCTGGAAGGAGCTGTGCATCCAGCACAAGGGAAAAAGGGCAATAGAGGCAGATTTTAGGTCTTCCCACATCAGGCAGCTGCCTCACCTTTCACCATGTGTGCAGGACACCCCAAAGTCCTCCCTGCCAGACCCAGGACCTCCTTCAGCCCCCAAATCCCTTGAGCAAAGACAACATCCCTCCTTCACTGACCCGTGGGACTCAATCCCTGCAACACTCTATAGCTCAACTGCCCAGACCCCTGTGCCCCCCTTCATGAGAAGGAGGCTCCTCCACCCTCTGTAAGTCTCCTTCTTTCTTACCCCACTAAAAGACTCCCCAGTGGCCCCTTCCCTCCATCTCCCCTCTTTCCAGGAGAGAAGAAAGAAGAGGAAACACAGTCAGTACCAGGACTGTCCCCATTTTGTAACCCCTCCCCATGCAGTGACCACCCCCAAGTTTGGGGAGGGGGCCTGTTAAAAGCTGCAGGGATTGACAGGCAGGAGGGGCAGATCCTCAGTGTGTGGGGCAGGAATTCTCCCACTGCTGGGCACACAGCCATGGTACCTTTTCCTTCCCAGCCCTTTGCTTTCCTGCCCTCTTGGCTCACCCCAGGTAGAGAAAATCAGAAGTTTCCCCTTTGGGTGATGCTTGCCCTGACCCTGCAGCACTTGCTTCCCCCCAAAACAGACCTGCTGCCCAATTTCAAACAGATGGAAGCCCTGGAAGGAAGGTTTTCCCTGCCAAGTCAAACAACTTCCATGGTTTCAGGAGGCTCCAGGTTAGGGAAAAGCAAGTGCTGAAGCCTGAGAGCAAACAGCCCCATTCCTGAGATGCAAACACTGTCCTGGGCTGCAACCCCAAAATAATTCAGATCATCTGGGGTGTGTTTCTCCATGATCAGGGGCCGTGGTGGCACTGCCAGGAAGGAATTGGGGTGAAAGTCTACGGAGAGGGAAACCTGCACCAAGAGAGGAGGGACAAGACACTTTCTCCATTGCAGCCATCGATCCACCTCACAGCCCCACGGTGTCCACAGCACCCACCCCCAACCCACCCATCTCC
Organism: Pachyramphus minor; assembly: GCA_013397135.1. Lineage (NCBI taxonomy): Eukaryota > Metazoa > Chordata > Aves > Passeriformes > Tyrannidae > Pachyramphus > Pachyramphus minor. Next base: position 35,547 of record VYXB01003930.1, on the reverse strand, counting down.
CACCCCACACCAGGCTCTGCCTCCCCAGGCTGCAAACAGAGGAAGCTTTCACGGCAGCCATACAAAATCCCAGCAAATCTACAACTCAGGCAGAGCTAAATCCAGTCCCAGGAGAGACTGAAAAACGAGAAATGAGAAGCCCACAGACCATCTTGTGCATCTGGGAAGAGATAAGAAGCCAAATGCATTGCCATGTTCACCCCTTGGTTTCTCTCCTCGCTCTGTATCAAAGATTTGTCTCTGTATCTGCCATCTTCTTCAAAAAAATGATATTATTTTGGGAAGGAAGGGGTTAGATAACTCAAAAGTCAGATGTGCTATTTGCAAACTGTGTTTCATGCCAGCTTCAAATCACTGCAGCCCCTGCCCGCAGGTTCCTGAGTGTGTGTTAGACCTGACACTAATCAGCATGGAGTCCAAATGCATTTGCACTTAAATTTTTTACAAGTCAGATCCCCACTCCTGACTGGTTTGCAGCCTACAAAACTCCACAGTGCAAATCTCCCCTTGCCAGACTCCTGCCTGTCTCCAGGACCAGATTTCAGGGATGAAAAGTGGATGCAAAGCTGGTCTTGCTTGCAGTGAAAACAACAGGCATCAACCACACACCCTACAAATTTCCAGAGAGGCAGGTTAGCAGGAGGGGTTGCCTAAAAATGACTGTGAATGCTTTAAATATCAGATTTGAGAAGTGAAAAGCTCTTGCCCTGTCTGAGAGTCTGAAAGGGGCCACTGGTTGTCCTCTCCTTCTCTGCAGGGCAGTGCTGCAGCAGCTCATGCTGTTTCCAAGCCTTTGCAAAGCCAAAATCTGTACAAACTTCACACTGCTGAGACAGGCAGGGATCATGGAATCATAGAATATCCTGAGTTAGAAGGGACACACAAGGATCACAGAATGATCAAATGGTTTGAGTTGGAAGGGACCTTCAAGATCATCTTGTGTCATCCCCCTGCTATGGGACACATTCCACTAGCCCAGGTTCCTCCAAGCCCCATCCAACCTGGCCTGTAACACTTCCAGGGATGGGACAGCCACAGCTTCTCTGGGAAAACTCTTCCAGTGCCTCACCACCCTCACAGGGAAGAATTTCTCCCCAATATCAAACATAAACCTGCTCTCTGTGAGTTTGAAGTCATTGCCCCTGGTCCTCTCACTACATGCTCATGTAAATAGTACCTCCATCTTTCTTGTCACCTTAACCTCTGGTCCAGGCAGTGAAGAAACCTGCCTTTCCCAACTGGAAGCAGCAGCCAGCAGTGCCTCCATAGCAACAAGATCATCAGGAGAAAGGGTTTGCTCTGAAATCCAGTCCCTATTGGCGACTTCAGCACCTGGGATTCAGCCCAAGGCTCCTGCCCTCCCCAAACTCAGTTTTTCTCACTGACCACCAAATCTGCTCCTGTGTGAGGGTGTGGTGAGCACAGAAACCTCCCCCCTCACTGCCCCTCCCTGGGAAAAGCACTGTAAATTCAATACACTTTGAGCAGATCCANCTCACTGACCACCGAACCTGCTCCTGTGTGAGGGTGTGGTGAGCACAGAACTCACTCCCCCCCCTGGGAAAAGCACTGTAAGTCCCACACACTTTGAGCAGACCTGATAATGGGACTCCGTGTTCCGGGTGTTTGGCCTCAGAATTGATCTCCCCTCAGTGCAGCCCCAGCTGGAAGGTTTCACCACAAGGAACATAAACATGTTTTTTGTTCTCCTCCAACTCAAATCCTTGCTGAAGTGGGAATCTTTACTCAGAGCACAAGAGGAGGGGCAAAACCCCCTCCACACCTGGATCTTTGGCTCAGCAGTTGTTGGACCTGTCAGGGAAGGAAGGTGCAATGAGCAGCTCAGTGGCTGCTGCATTTCAGCAGAGATCCATCTTCTGCACTTCAATCCAAAAAAAAACCCCAAAATCCCAAGGGGGACATATAACCATAGGCTGCAGCCTGCAGCTGTAGTGGGAAGTGATATTAAATGCATGAAAAACCAGATTATTCCAGTGTTGGAGTTCACGTTCCTATGGCACAGAGTCAAATTTGTCCATATTCCCATGGCTCTTGTCACAGTGAATGTCTGGGTAGCCTGGCTATTTGTGGAATTTTGTCCCATAATTTGGCTCCAACTTGGAGTAAATGGCACCTCCCTTTCCCTTTCCTTCCAGTCCTGTGCCTGGTGGATGTATCTGGCAGAGTAAAGCTTGGGGACAGCAAGTGACCTTGGGCTGTCCCTTGTCTGCATTTCTCAAGGACAAATTAAAGGACAAAAATATCATTGTCTCTGTGTGTCTGACCCTGGCAGAGGCAGTTTTGCATCCCAAGCAACTCACAGAAAGAATTCAGGTCCAAATGGTCCTTCTGCCTTGGTTTCCTTGGGCAGATGTTAGAGGTGACAGAGAAGGGGATTACGAAGAGCTGTGAACCCCCAGCACAGCTCCTGCACCTTCACAAAGCCCTGATAACTTTTTCTATCTCCTTGCTGAGCATTTCCCATCCCACTCTGGCACCCACTGGAGCTGGCTTGGATCAGAAACCCAACCTGAGGCAGACCCTCACAGCCTAAATCAAAACCAGACAAGGACTAAGTCACAGGTCACACCTGGCACCTGCTCTGTCCGAGGGGTTCAGACATCCAGTTTGCACCAGCCCCAGTGAATTTTGGAGCCTGCAAGCCATGGAATAATTAGGGTTGGAAAAAACCTCCAAGATCATCAAGTCCAACCTTTGTCCTAAGCCCACCACGGTGAGCTGGACATCATCTTCCTGCAGTAATGATAAATCAAGAAGATCCAGGTCTGAAGCTGGAGTTTTCCACCACTCTGCTTGAATTCTGCACAACTTTGCACGGCCCAGGCACACCCCACACCCCCATCCTGGGGATTCAGACAAGCAGGGAACAGGCTGTGCCCTGATCTTGCCTCAAACTGCCTTCAGCCTCTGCCTGAATAGTCCCAGGTGCCAATTCACCCTGTGCCACCAAGACCTTCCAGATGGACACCTCCAGACCGCTGTGTCCAGCAGTGCCCAGCACAGGGATTTCAGCCCTGCCTGAGCAGGAGGAGCCCAGGAGCTCCTGGCTGTGCTGGAATATGCCCTGTCTGTGCCCTGCTCTGCAGAGTTTGTGCATCACAGACATTCCTCCCACACGAGGGAAGGGCAGCGACCCCGGGCTGAGCCTCCAGCACCTCCCTCGGTTGTGCTCCTTGGAGCAGCAGCCTGGATGTGGCCAATGGAGGGCACTCTTAGACATACACACAAACACACACAACCACTCCATGGGAGAAAATTAAATAAAAAAGAGAGGAAAAAGATCAAAATGACTGCAGAAAGGGCATCCTTTCCTACTGCTGCCCGTGGGACCATTCCCAACACCCTCTCCCTGATCTGTTCCCACTGTCTCAGCCATGTCCCAGCTCCCCTCACTCTGTCCTCTGGCTCTGGATGTGCCAGTGTCCAAGATTTGCTTCCCTCTGCTTTTCCTGATCTTGGTACATGGCTGACATCCCAGCAGGGTGAAAGTCACTCTCATCAAGCTAATCCTCCTTTCCTGGGGCTTCCCATTTCCCTGCAAGAAGGTCCCCAGGCAGCAAACAAAATATCCCTTTTGCCAGAGGCAGAAAACCTCCTGGCCCTGAAAAGCTCAGTCCCCTGCCACCCTGAGACAACACAGGAAAGGAGTGTTTGCTCTGTCCTTATTCACAAGGAGCTGCTAAAAGGGAAAAAAAAAGCTCTAACTGCTTGGAAATTTTTTTTCCATGAGGGAAAAACAGAGTGGAAATGCCTGGAAAAACACAGTGACATCTGTGAACTGACAACACACAGAGGAGTGGAGAAGGGCTCAGATATGTGGGTTGTCCCTGCCCATGGCAGGTGGGGTGGGGCTGGATGGTCTTTAAGGTCCCTTTCAACTCAAAAAAGTCTGTTAGTCTATGATTCATTTGCAAAAAATCCCATTTCTGCTCAGATCTCTCACATCCTGGAATATTTTCTGCAGCACTGTAGAGTCTGATGTGCTGCCCTCTGCTCTGTCTGAGTCTCCTGAGTGCAGAGAAAGCCTGAATCTCACCTGCCTGCCCTGTTCATAAATTATATATACACAGCAGCACCCTTCATCCCCAATTTCTCTCAGCTCCAAGCTGGAATGGCATCTGCCTTAGGGGTAGACTGCAGCAGATGTGTAACAGCAGCAGGAACAGCATGAACAGGGTGGGGAATATTTGATTCTGTGATGGGGATTGGCTTGTGGGGCAGAATCCCAGTCCTATTGCAAATTTTAAAGGCTGGAAGAGGGGATTTGGGAAAAAAGGCTGAGAGGTCATAGATAGAAATGGATCATACTGGAATGCCCCAAGAGTATTTCAACCACAAGAAGGAAACTCCAAACCATCCCCTTTGTGAGCTCCTTTAACACTGGCCAGAGGGGAGACACCATCATGGGGATCCAGAGGCCAGATCTGAGTCCTGGATTTGTGCACACTCTGAGTTAAGCATCTCTGCCAATCCATGCTTTGGTTTTCCCACCTGAAAAGATGGATGGAAGAAGGATCCTCTGCTTTTCTCTAGCTCTCTGTGATCTGAAAAACTCCAGCAAAGTGCTGGAGATGGTAATTCATGTCCAACCAACTGGGATTTCATCCCAAAATGAGATTAACTTAAAGACCAAGGCCTCTGCTCCAGATCATGTTAATTGTGGATGGGCTCAGAGCTAAAACTCCCAGATTTTAGCAGGTCAGGCTCAGTCCCTGGCTCTGGGTGATTTTTCCAGTGAGTTGGGATCAGGAGACAGCTGAGCACAAAGACTGGACCTTAAAGTCTACTATCCTGTAAAACCTCTGGAGAGAAAAGCCTGGCAGACAAGGAGGGCCAGATGTGCTCCATCTGCTCCTAGATGTGGCTGCCCAAGGGAAGGGGGCTCAGGGCTCTGCAGCACCTTCTGCTGGGTCCAGCAAAGCCTCAGACAGATGTTGTCTGTGCACTTGGTGTCTTCTAAGTCTCAGCTCACCCTGATGTGTGTTTGTCCTCAGCTTCCCCCTGCACCAGTGCAGTGGTTTTTTCCATGGCCTGTCGGGAGGATTATGAGGATTGGGAGTTTCTCAAGGACTGAACGACATTGGGATGGGTTGGAGTTGTTGGCAGAAGGTAGTTGTTGGCAGAAGGCTGTTGATGGAGGTCAGAGTGTTACATCTTTCTCTGCCTCGTTCTCCTTCAGTTTAAGGAATCCCAGTTAACTGTGGGATTGCAGCACAGCCCACTGTGGGTTCAGGCTGGTCATTGCTCCACACTGTTCCCAGGCATTTCCTCACCCTCACAATCCTTGTGATCCTGGTGGGATCAGCCTCACTCCATGCCAGCATCACCCACATGCTCTGCCTGCCCAAGTTCCCATCCATCCCCACATCAGTGGTGCCACCCGAGGAGCCACACACATTGCCAGGAAAAATCCTGGAAAAATACACCAGCAAATCCTAGAAAAACCCTATTTTCCCTGTTGCCTTATTATCCTGCCTGTTAGTGCTCACAGCCAGCCCTTTTGGGGGTTCTTTTCTTACATTCCCACCCTGCTCCTGGGTGTGAGGGTTACACAAGAGGGCCTTTGAGGGCAAGGTCATCCCAGTGAGTGGCACAAACCAGGCAGGACCGCTTCCATTTGAGCTGGGGACTGGGATGCCATTGATTGGGAATTCAGCTGGAGGTTAAAAGCACTGGCATTAGCTGGGGAGCTAAGTGGGAGCTCCCTGGGGCCAGGGGATGTTTAGGGAGGGGCTGTGTGTGTTCCTGATGAAGCTCAGGCTTGCACAGGCAGAGAGATGGTTGGCAAAGCCAAAACCAGGCTCTGTGATTCCCAGGCCTGCAGAAGCACAAGGCAGAGCTCAGTGCACATCCTGATATTCATTTATGCATCCCACATAAATCACACTCAGCAGGGCTCATTTTTTGGCCCCTGAGGACAAGACCTTTGACATATCTCGTGTTCCCTGTGGCTAAATTGCATATCCCCAAAGCAGAACAGCCTTTCCTGGTGTTTAATGCTCCCTCCTGAGCTGTGCCCTGGAATGGTCTGGGGTGGTGATTGTTGGCTGGGGACAGAACCTCACTGGGAAGTGTCCTGAGCTGTGTAGGCCATGAGAGGACAGTGTTTCAGGCCTTATTTTAGGAAGAAATTCTTTACTGTGAGGGTGGTGAGGCCCTGGCACAGGTTGCCCAGAGAAGTTGTGGCTGCCTCATCCCTGGAAGTGTTCAAGGCCAGGTTGGATGGGGCTTGGAGCAACCTGGACTAGTCGAAGGTGTCCCTGCCCATGGCAGGAGCTTGAAATGAGCTGATCTTTAAGATCCCTCCCAACCCAAGTCATTCTTTGTTTCTCTGATTCTATATCCTGGCTCTCTGGAGTCACTAGTGCAGAGATGGTTACAAGGGATAAAGGACAACCAGGTGCTTTGGCCAAGACACCTGGAACTCTGCTCCTGTCCCATCTGCCCAGACCCCTGGGACGGAATAACACCTGGATTTGGCACTTTGCCTGGCCCCTGGCATCTTGGAGCTGGGCTGCCCAAGGGAAAGAAAAGAAGATGAACACCCAAGTATCTGTTTTTGTTCCAGAGTAGGATCTGCACGAGCTCAAACCTTAGTGCTCCTCCCAGCACCTGGAAAGGTGATCTCCACTTTCCTGCTCTCTCATATGGCTGGAAATGACCAGCAGCAGGAGAAGACCTCAACCAGAAGCTTGGACCAGACTCAGCTGTATAGAAGATTTATTATGGAAGATTTAATGCTCTTCTTCTGACTCCTTCCATGGCTCTGTGCTCTCCCTCAATGGTGGTGTCTCAGTTTCCCCATCAGACAAACAATGTTGATGCTACTCCAAGAAGGGTGGGGATAGATTTCCTAGGCAGCAGCTGGGAAAAGAAGGAAAAACTCCATCAGGGTCCAATTTCCCAGCAACCCTGAAGGTGCACCGTGCTGTTTTTGATTGCTGCCATCTCAGCAAAGTTAAAACTGGATTGGGAACATTTCCCCTTCTGACAACAGGAATTCAGCTCATAATTTTAGGCTTTCAGTTCCCAGTGCCCAGTGAGGACGTCATTAAATTGCACACAGAAGGACCATAAGATACTATTGCTCAGATTTGCAATTTCCCAGCAGGAGGAAGATGGAAATTCAGGCTGTAACTACAAAAGACACTTAAAATATAGGTCCTTTTGGAACTGTGACCATCCCTGGACTTATTTTCACTGTCCAGGGATTGAGGATCACAAGAGAACTTGAACTCCAGTTATGGAAGAGGTTCCATCTCCTTCCACACTGTTTGAAATGAGGGACTTTGGAGTCTTCTGATACCACACCAATGTGGGCAAATGGGAACTTCCCAGTGTCATGGGGAGGGTAGAAATATCTGAGCTTGAGCGGAGTGTGGAACTTTCTACCAAGTTGAGCAGAGCCCCTGAAGGTGGAGAGAGACAGATGTAGAAAATCCCTTCTAAAGCCCCGAGTTCCCATGGTTTTGGATCCACCCATGACCTTGAAGTAGCAGAAGCCTTCAACCTGAACTTACAAAGCAAAAGAATGATAAATATGTGCATTTGTGCAGCATCTTGTCTCCAAGGCCCTCGAGGGACGTGGGGAGCAGCAGTGAATTAGGCCTCATGACACAGAGAGCCACCCCCACTACCCCAAAGGCTGAACACAGACAAAAGGAAGTAGTTTTTCACACAGCCCATAATTCAGCTGGGGACCTCCTGCTGCCCCAGGATGCTGTGGAGACTAAAGGTCTAAAAGAGTGACAAAATGGATTAGGGAATCTGTGGAGGACAAGCCAATCCATTGCTATTGGGCGTCATGGCTTGGATGCAGCTGTCAGTCTCAGAGTGTCTCCTCTTCTTTGCTTGTCCTTTGGCCTTTCATTGTTCATCCAGATGGTCTTGGATGGCCCTGGGTCAGGATGATCTCCAATATCAATATGTAGACTGAAGGATGATGGGTGAAGAGCAGCCCTGAACAGAAGGGTTTGAGGATACTGATGGATGAGAGGCTGGACATGAGCTGGCAACATGGGATTTACCAAGGCCTGGAGTGACACAGCAGGGGGAGATGGTTTTAAACTGGAGGAGGGTGGGTGTAGGCTGGATATGAGGAAGACATTTTTTGTGGTGACTCTGGTGAGGCACTGGAACAGGTTTCCCAGAGAAGCTGTGGCTGCCCCATCCCTGGAAGTGTTCAAGGCTGGGTTGGATGGGACATTGAGCAAACTGGTCTAGTGGAAGGTGTCCCTGCCCATAGCAGGAGGGTTGGAACATGATCTTGGTGGTCCCTTTCAAACCAAGCCCTGCTATGTCCCTGCCCATGGAAACAGAGGAGTGGAGTAGAAAACCTTTAAAGATCCCTTCCAAACCAGTCCACCCCATGATTCCATGATTCTATGATTCCATGGTCTTTATTCCTTCCCTAAATAACCAGTCTTGCATTTGCTATGGAGAGGTACAGGGATGTCAGTAACCACCCCAAAGCTACAAGATGCCAAAAAAACCATGTCCAGAGCCTGAAACCAAATGGAGTGTCACAAGTCACATCCATGCTGTTAAACCTCCCAACCAAAATGGATTGGCCTGATCCATGTCCTCCTGTTCACCGTGCTGTGTCCTGCATGGAGTCACTGTCCTGCTTGGAAGAGCAGTCCTGGGGATGGATGGTTATCTGCCCTGACTTCAATTTTTCGGGAGTGTCATGTCTACATCCATGTACTGCTGTGCCTGAGCTAAACATGATGAACAGCAAAAGGTCCTTGGGGACCCCCATTTTCCTTGCAGACACCCCAGGGCAGAAACTGCCTTCTAGGCTCCCCTGTAACAAATCCTAGGATGCTGGAGTGCAGAGAGGCTGGCAGAGGGATGCAATCACAGCACAGGCTCTAACAAGCTGGATTATTCCTTGCATCTCATCCATCAGTGTCATGACAAGCAGTTCAGGATTTGCATAAACGAGACACAAGTATGATTTTCCCCTTTTCAGTCCTCTCTCCAGGAACCCTTGAACAATGTGACATGGGAGGGAGGATGGCTCAGTGGTGAGGGGAAAGCAGGGGGGTTATGGGGAGGCAAAGCATTCCTCTCCTCTCACTTTCTTTGGCTTTGTTCAATCACAGGAAATGATGGAGGACATTATGGAGTGATTTGTGCAGCACTGAGAGTGTGCTGGTTTGAGGCTGGGGTTAGTTAGCTGTCTGTGTGCAGCCTTGATGAAGATGAAGGACTGAAGGAGAATGGTTTATATTTATTCTGAGAAGGGCTCTGCTGATGCTTCATCACAGAGTTGACAGCAGAACCTGTGGTTTCCACAGGCTCCTTCAGTCGTTTGAGTGTTTACGTCTGGCTGGGAGGACAAGCAGACAGCACTGGAGTGAAGAGCTGGAGGGGAGCTGGAGGTCTGCAGGGCTTAAATTTAGGTTACTACCCAAAACCCAAGACCTTGGAGGGGAATTCAGCTACAAAGCCATGTGCCCACAATTCTTCTTCTTCAAATTTCCTCCAGAGAAAGATTTTGAGCCTCATCCTCCTGCTTCCAGCCCACAGCACTGTTTAAGAAAAGCTCACCCTAAGATAGCAGCATGGACAGAGCCAGGTGTTCCTGAATATCCTTGCAATGACTGTGCATCCCAGGAACCTGCCTCAGTAAGCCAGGAAGCACAGGAGAGATGAGCAGCCCTTCTAGGAAGGTGCCAGGAGATGAGGATCACTGCCTTTTTTTGCCCAGAGGGCAGAATGACCCAGCACAGAGGGGCACAGTGGAAGTCCTCAGTCTCCCAGGGCAGTACCTGGAGAGCCTGAGGCGTCTCCAAATCGAGTTGCAGGCTGGAATCCAGCACAGGTTGGTTGGAAATGAAAGCCCCCACCTCGTGCCAGACACAATGAGCAGATGGCCCTCCTTTTGTTCCTGAAGAACAGAAATCCACGTGCCAAATAAATGCTAATTAGCCCTTTCACTGTCTGTCTCCATGGGCTACACGTCTCTACTACTGGAGGATGGGGAGCAGGGGCTGTTCCTTGGCCCTGGGACCAGGCATGGCACAGCTTGGGCCACACACCTCAGCCCTCCTCCCTTCTGGAAGGGGCTGACCTCATCCCACAGGGCTGCAGGAGAGTCCCTTGGCTCCAGCATCTTCCACACTGTGTCCTGGCACTGTCTTGGGCCAAAACTTCACCAGGGAGCGTGGAAGTAATTAAACAGTCTGGATGATCACGGGACCACACTCGTGCCTGCATTTAATCCCTCGTTTATTTACAAGGATGGATGAGGCCCCAGAGGGAGTGAGTGGACACGAACAGCAAAGGGGATGTTTTCTCGTGGAAGAGCTGAGGGGTGATAGAGATCGAGAGTCAGAAAATCATAGAATGGTTTGGGTTGGAAGGGACATTAAAGACCACCTGGTTCCCCCCCCCCACCTTTTGTCAGGTCCCAAACCAGCCTGGTCTTGAATTCCTGCAGGGATGGGGGATCCCAAACCTCTCTGGGCAGCCCCAACTCTCTGATCTCTCCGTGGGGAGCAAATCCAGGTCTCCCTTTTGTTGGCTCTGGTGAACCTTTGCATCGGAGCCACATCAGCAGGGGAGTTTGTCTCTGTCTCACCCATCTCTGCACATAAATCACCAGCTTTGGCCTTGAGAGAAGACTGTGAGCCCTTCCAGTCCCACCAGGGCGGATCACAGCTCTCCCCTCATCCCTCAGCCTGCTGACCAGAACAGCCAGATGTGGAGAAGCATTTAATCCACCTCCTTTTTGTCACTGGGATCCCACAAAAAGCCGGCAAACGTGGATAGGATGGGTCGATCCTGGTTAGATGAGCAGAGCCACAAGGTTTGCTGCCAATGATTTTCATGAGAACTGGATCTCTGGTTTTTTTTTTTTCCCTGCCTCTCCCTCCTTCCCTCCTTCTCCTTTGCCTTTGCACAGTGTGACAGAGTGGGGATGAATCGCCTGATTGTGAGCTCCTCTTTCCCCCACCACGCCGCTCCAACAGCAGGGCTGGGGGATGGAAAAGGAGCCCAGCTGCTTCTTGTGGGCTGTTCTCTCTCCACCCACCAAGCACTTTAAATCAGACACAAATTAACACCAACTCCTGGCATCCTTTATTAGCCGGATTGGCTCAGCCTTAGTTTGCTTTGCTTGTATCTTCTATTTTAATGTTTCATGTTTTTTTCCCTAATCCCACCTTCCTGAAGGGCACACCTAGAGATAACAGCAATGCTCTGGAGAGCAGGGATGGCTCTTCAGTTATTACAGGTAGTGATCACGTGTGGTTTTTCACTTACTCTGCCCCAGTAGGGGACAGCAATCCCTGAAATGTCTCCTATTTCAGGAATCTTTTCCATCCATGCTGCTCTGGGAGTATTGTTCAAGGAGAAACCCCAAGCACACAATCATGAACGTGATAAGCATCACCTTTAGGGTGCAGGGAATCTGTCATTTATTGCCTGGGGAGGAAGTTATGTAAGATCTCTTCTCCAGCACAGGAAACCAAGGGAGATTAAATTTGGGGCACGGTGGAGGGAAAAAGCCACCTCCTTTGTAGCCACAGGTCATCACTCTCTCCAAAGGCTCCACAGGGACTTAAATACAGGGATGTGTTTCCACACCCTGGGGAAGTTGGTACCAACATGGTCACTGACCCTCATCATGATGGGGAACCATGAGCAGAGTCTGAAGAGGAGACATCACTGGTGGAGGCACAGACATGACTTCATGAAGAGCCACAAAGACATCAGAGGGCTGGAGCATCTCTCCTTAAAGACAGGCTGAGGAAGCTGGGGTTGTTTAACCCAGAGAAAACTCCAGGGAGCTCCAATGGTGGCCTTCCAGTACCTTAAGGGACCTTACAAAAGGGAGGGACAGGGACTTTTTATATGGGCAGATCGTGACAGGACAAGGGGAAATGGTTTTAAAGTAAAAGAACACAGATTTAGATGAGATGTTAGGAAAAAGTTCTTCCTTGTGAGGGTGGGGAGGCCCTGGCACAGGTTGACCAGAGAAGCTGTGGTTGTGCCACCTCTGGAAGTGTTCAAGGACAGGGTTGAACGGGACTTGGAGTAACCTCATCTAGTGGAAGGTGTCCCTGCCCATGGCAGGAGGTTGGAATGAGATTACCTTGAAGGTCCCTTCCAGCCCAAACCATTCCATGATTCTGTGATCACAGGGCCCTGCCCCTCTTACACCCCTGTTTTCTCAGTCCCCATCAACAACACGAATGATGGACACAAGATGTAAGGAGCAAACTATGGATTTCCTGCTGGAAGCACCACGGAATCCTCTGGCTCTTCTGGGATAGCTGCATTTGCCAAGCCACTCCACCCCTCCTGCACTGCTCAGCGACTGTCAAACCTTTTGTGGATTTTCCATCTCTGCAATATTCGTTTCTTAGCAACTCTGTTTGCTTTTAGCAAAAACAAAATGTCTCTGCCTGTGGCAGGCTATTTTGAGCAGAAATGGTGCTGTTTCAGGTCCACACCAGTCAGAGGGACCCTGGTGAAAGTGGTCCTGTCTGCCCACTCACTCTTAACAGCACTGAGCGAAATTCTTATTTGTTTCCTGCGTCCCACCTGCCGCGGGGAAAGCACAGCAGTCCTGGACAGGAGCTGTGGCAAACAGCTGGTCCTGCTACATTCCTGTTCTACAATCCTTGCCATTCTAGGGATCTCGAAGTATATTGTATAACTCAGGTAATAAAGGTACAAGTCAGCAGCAGATTTTACAGCAGAACAAAGTTTCAGCGAGAAAATGCAGTTATGTGACCCCTGTGTACGTTATTGGAAATGTCTTTGGTCTTACAAACTTGGCTTGAATCGAGCCCTACAAGAAGCTTTCCCTGCACACCTTGCTTAGGAGAAAGACCAGTGAACTTGGAGGGGCAACCACAGACCTTGGAAAACCTATAAAAAACCTCAGCAACACTTTCCACCATTGACCAAGAAGGAACAGCAGGAACATGAGGGTCACTGTGTCATTGCAATTTCCATCTTTTCTATTTTTTTTTATTTTAATGGAATCACACAATGCTCTGGGTTAGAAGGGACCTTAAAGATCATCTAGTTCCAACCCCCCCTGCCACGTGTAGAGACACCTTCCACCAGACCAGGTTGCTCAGAGCCCCATCCAACCTGGTCTGGAACACTCCCAGGGATGGGGAGTCCATATAAATCTTTTCCAGTGATAATAATAATTGTTTTATTCCCACCAAAATGATACAAAGCCAGTCTCTAAGTGGAAACTGGAATGCCTGGTCAGCTCTGCTCACAACCCCTCTGCAAGGTGAATCTTATCCTCCTACATGAGTTACCAGCAAGGATAAGGACACACAGACTGATGTTCAGCACCATCAGCACCACCTGAGATTATGATTTAGGAGATCTGATCGATTGGAAACTAATACCAATTAAAAACCAACCAGGCAGAAATGCTGCCTCACTTCACAGGCTCAGAAAGAAGCTCAATGAAATGACAGCCCCAAAAAACAAAAGAGAGGAGTGTCCCAGCTCTCTGACTGAAGGAATTTAGCATCACTGTGGGGAGATGGATGAATGGAAAATGGGCCTTTTAGATGGTGAAGATCAGCTGAGCTTGAAATATAACTACAGACATCAACTCCTCCACCCATCACAGGAATCTAATTTCTCTACATTGTATTCTCAGTTTGAGTTTAGCTGTGCACATCACCCTGAACATACCCCACGCCTCTGAATTGCTCAGAATATTTAGGACAGGATAGAGATCTCTCCTCACCAACTCAGTCTGCCCCTGGCAGAAGGCTCCTTTGCTTATCTTCTCCATTGCTCCATGCCCACAGGAACAGCCCTGATATATAATTTGTGGCACTTTATTCACTGAGCAAGTGACTCAAATAATGATGATTCTCTGTGTGAACCCAAATATCTCCAAAAGCTGGTTAAAAAACAGGGATGGCGAAAAAGAAGACTAGAATTTTAAAGGTCTGTCACTGGTAAAACTATGGGTGAAAGATGAGAAAAAGAAGAGGCTCAGCAACTCCTGAGTTAATATCTTGAGGACATCATGTCTCAGGAAGCCTCTGGTAATAAATAGAGTTGGAGATGGAACTCAAACAGTGTGGAAACCTACTTGTACATTTTGCAGCCATTTTCTTTGGAATTAAGCACCATCCGTCTTTGATTATAGATCCAAAGTTATTCACTGAATCCAAGAAGCCTCACTGACGTCAGTGGGACCAGGAATCCATCTCTTTATTCCTGAGCTGAATGCCTACATATTGTTTTCATGCAGCTGTAAAGACCTCTTTTATGCATCTTCTTGATTTTTCTCTGGCTCATTCATCCTGATTCATCCTCCTCTGCTCAGAGCTCCTTGAATATCCTACAAGGAGCCCACACACTCAGACACATTCTTGCCCGAGCAGTATATTTGTCCAACTAATTTTTTACTGGAATAAAGTTCCTGCTTTGCACAATTGCCAAGAGCAATTGTTTTGGTGAATCATAAATACTGCAGAAAGTAAATGTTGGTTCAGGTTGTTTGTTTCCGCCCTTGGCAGCCCAAGCTCTGAGGGAACAGACATTCCTCAAGAAACCGGGATTTTAATTCAGTAAATAAACAATGATGGCAATGGATATTCATTAGGAGAGCCCTGCATTTTGACTCTGGAAGGTGAACCTGCAGTACATCATGAACTCTTCCCTGTCAAGGATCACTGCAGGAGCTGCAGGTAAAGTAAGTGGGTGTTGCATCCCTTCCTCTCTGTTCAACATCCTCAGCTCATCTGCAGATATCTCCAGGCTAAGAAATGACCCAGTGGAGGATGCAGGAAGATCCCAGGGCCAGAAGGAGAAAATGAAGTAGATTGTGCCACTAGAACTTATGTGTTGAACCACACTATGGAGTGATAATGTGCTTTTTACCTGAAGCTTTTTTAAGGGCAAGCGCACAAGTTGCGCAAGACTTGGGAAAATGGGGGGTTCAGTCTGGTGATGTAATGCTCCAACCACTGGGCTTTGATGTTTAAGATGTAGGCAGGACCACCTGGAAGATCACAGAGTCATGGGATGGTTTGGGTTGGAAGGGTCCTTAAAGATCCTCCAGTTCCAACCCCTTACCATGGACAGGGACACCTTCCACTAATTACTCAGAAGGGTTGCCTTGAACTCCCTTTAGGTGACTGAAAGACAAAGATGCAAATCTGAACCTGTCCACTCAAGGCTCCTTGATCTGTCCATGGAAGGAAATGGGAATCTGCAGCAGGGCATGGTTTTGGAGAAGCCACTGTGGTCCCAAAGTGTCTGGGTTAGTCCTGCACCAGCAGACAAACTTTCACGGGCAGGTTTGTGAACCACTGCTGTCCCCATGGCTTTGGGAGGAGCCATAAGTTTCCACAGACAAATTCAGCAGCATCTGAAGACAACACAAAAACTGGATCTCAAAACAGAGATCCAGACTCTACCACCAGAACCTTGTTTTTGAGTCAGAGTTCTTTACTAGAGATTGGTGTGGGTCTGTTTCCTGATACTGGTGGAAAATCACTCTCTTCTTAAGCAGACACTGATTACAAGGCCCTCTAAGTTGTACTTTAATACAAATAATATAGAAAGATAATACTGTCATATTTCATAATATGGTGACTGTAATTCCATTCTTGTAAAAGAGCAATTGCAGTGTAATTATGATAAGTATGTTCTCTGACACACTTTAATACCACAAATACAAATGTAATATAATTACACTCCATTGCAATATATATTAGTATTGCAATTTAATTGTATGATAATGTAATAATATAATTGGTAATTATAGGACTTATTGCATGTGTTAGTGCTTTACATATGTGGACACACCACTGCACACACCCCCTCATGTTTTGGAAGACAAGTGACTGGATGGTTCACGGTGTGGCTGAGAATAAATACTGTAAATGTCACTGCAGTGCTGCATATTCAATTCAGGTAGCACAGGGACACCAGAGAGCTCACACAAACCACTCACTCATGCAGTTAATGTTCTTATTATATCAACAGAAATAATTATTGATTGAGGGAAAAAAATATCACAACGTAATTACATTTTAATTGCAATATAATTCTACTGTAATTACACTTTTTCTGTTATTTGGCTTGGCCAATAGCAATCAGATTAGTGAGACACTGTTCTCGTAATTTTAAAAGATTGTATTATTGTGTAATATTGCACAGCCTCCCATGAGAAGAGGTTTCATCATTGATCAATTATTTCAACATAAACCTGGATTAGTGTTGGAAAATTAACAATAAAGATGCAACATTGCTGAGTAGCCCTCACAAATTCTTTATGGTTCTTGTATCTCCAAAATCACTGGCACTCAAAGAATGTGAAAAAAACATTGAATGGAAAGATGAGATGCCAGAAGGTGGGTCCTTACCCTCATCTTGGAATCTTCTATCAGCTTTTAAGGAGTGTATTTGGAAATGCTACAGTGTTTAGAGTGGAAAAGGAATATTATTCTGTTTAATTCTACATTCTGTCCCCAAAATACCACTTGATTCGGGACAGCTGCCCACCCAGAGAGCACGAGAAAGAGGGTTATCCATGCTGATCCCACCTTCCTCGAGATGCAATGCCCTGGACACCCCTGGGTCCCTCCAAAGTCAGTGATAATTGAAGATGTTGTTCCACAGTAGCTCTAAAGAGAATTAAGTTACTTGTC
Source organism: Pachyramphus minor (assembly GCA_013397135.1). Classification (NCBI taxonomy): domain Eukaryota; kingdom Metazoa; phylum Chordata; class Aves; order Passeriformes; family Tyrannidae; genus Pachyramphus; species Pachyramphus minor. The sequence continues at coordinate 18,868 of VYXB01003930.1, read as the reverse complement.
TCAGAAACAAGAGAGGTCTGGGAGACCTCACAGGTGACAACAGACAATTATCTCATCATCAGCCTCAAAACACTTCTGTGCTTGAAGCATTGGGAAGAGAAATTAGTGTCCTCCCTTCCTGCATTTCCCCTCGTATTTCCTACTCATTAAATAAAATAAAATCAAACTGAACGAAAAAGTTGGAAAAGGAATGAAATCCTGTGTGTGGCTCCTGGATACTCTGGATGGCACAGTAGCCATGGCAACAAGCAGTTCAACAGAACTCCTTTACCTTTGATTTTTCCTTTTTTCTGTCCTAACGTTTACATGGACTAATGGAATTTTCATTGCCAGTTCATCTCCTGTTCTGGGCAATCAAACCACTTTGTGCAGTTTCTCACGAGGTTCTTCCCATTGTCCATGACTTTCATGAGGGCGTGACCCAGGCCCAGCTGAAATCAGGGTGACCACGAAGTTCTCACCCTCCCCCTAAAAAAAACCCCAAAAACCCAACAGGAGAGGTGGGTTGGAGATGGTTTGGAGACACATCCTGAACAGGGAACAGGAGTTGAACACGGTGACTCATTCCCATGGCAAACCCCAGAGATCAAATGTTCTGGTGGGTCCCCAAGAGGGACTAAATAGATCCACAGAGGCACAATCGATCCATGGTTATGGAATGTGGGTTTTTTCAGACAGTTCCAAATCAGAGAAAAATAATAACCCTTAAATCAGTGACTGCTGGATGTCAGGGGTGTGCACCAAAGGTGGGATTACTTTGTACTTCCCCCTTTTTGCTTTATTCTTCTCATGGGCATCTGCCCAAGGAAGTGGTGGAATCACCATTCCCAGAAGTATTCCAAAAACCGGCAAATGTGGTGCCTGGGGACTTTTTTTAGTGGTGGACCTGGAAGTGCAGGGTTAATGATTGGACTTGATGATCTGAGAGGTCTTTTCCAACCTAAATTATTCCATGATTCTGTGCTACTGGTGTGAGCTCCATGGACCATTGATCTCATCCAGCATGGATGTTGTGGAGGTTTTGGATTCAAAGGCACAACCAGCCTTTGAAATTCCCATCTCTCCTGGAGAACAGAGGTATTGGGATGATCCCAAGAGATGGATTGATCCAGTGAGGCTGGATCAGCATTTGGCAAAGTCTCCAGCCTGGTCCCCACGTTCAGGAAGGATCTCTGGTGAGATCCCATATCTGATAAATTCCAAATTGTGTAGCACATCATGGGCTGCTCATCTCAAAGCCTCTCTCACTCTGGAGCCACTGAGTTGTGTCTCCAGAGCTGGGAATGGTTTAGGAATTTTCACAACATGCCAGGGAAAGCTGGAAGGAAGCACAGTGGCACAGGGATGAGCTCAGAGTCGTGGCCCAATGCCTGCCACTGCAGAGGGGCTCAAACCTGATGTCTCACTTGCATTTCTTGCTGTAAAATGAGCTGATTTAGGGCCAAGGCTCAAAGCAGAAGTTCAGGGTGGAGAGGCCATACCCCACAAGCACCAGATTCACCCAGATCTTCTGGAAAAAACAGGATTCCTCTTGACTATGAGGCAAATCCAGCCAAAGAATTGGGGATTTTTTTGTTCTGTGGGTTATTTTGTGTTTTGTTTGGGGTTTTTTTTTGGCAAGAAACTTCAGAGAAGACCCTGACAGACAGCCTGCCTTTGACTTTTACTTTTTCTCGCCTTGCCCAGCAGTGACACCATGGGCACACAAAGCAAAAGAGCCCTTCACCCCCCTTGCAGCTCCGACCCTCCTTTCCCTCCTGGAGCATGCAGGGAGACTGCAGCAGCTCTGATAGAGGGGCCAAGTGTTTTCCTGCTGCTCCCCAGAGCCAGGAGGCTGTGGCAGAGTCAGACTCTGTGCTAGGGCTTGGGCTTGCAACCAACGCTGACACTGCATTGCAGCAGTAGGAAAAGTGGGGAGGGAGGAAGACTGATGCACACCCTGCAGGGAAAACAGCATAGACAGGATAATCCTGCCCACCTCAGGTGGGAATCCTTGTCCAAGGGGGCTACGCTCCCATGGGGCACCTCAGCACAAAAACACACGGAGAGAAACTTAGCGATGATATGTGTAAAAAAAAAAGAAAAAAAAGGAAAATAAAATAAACCCAAACTCCCAAATGTGTAAAGCACAAGCCCAGCTGAGCTGGCACTTCTGTTTCCTTTCCCAGTCTAACTCATTACTTTATTGAGTGCTCTGGGATCCTTGGAGTGCAGGACTGTGCTCCCAGAAAACACACCGCTGTCCTCCAGTCAATTCCATTCTGGTTCAATAGAAAGCAGATCAAGTTATTACAAAGCAAGCCCTGCCAGAACCAATAACTGTACAAGGCCTGGCATTATGCTGAGATGCTGCTTCAATAAATTATCAGCTGAGAAAAGTCTGGATCCTTTAATACTCCGGGGATTTGTGGCTGCGCAAACCTGTGTATGGATACAGATAAATGCAGCTGAACAGATACAACGCCTGCTGTTGGCAGAGGATTCTCTGAGTAACGAGGAATGGAACATCTAAAACTCCAGGTTAAAACTGGGACTTACTGGCCCATCTCCAGAGATGGAAACATCCATATTTTAGGGACATGGTAACTAAAGAAGGGGGAATTTTGCATGTCAACACCCGAAACGCTACATTTATGTGGAGAAAGTTCTGTAAAGGATGATCCCTGTGGATGCCTGGGACTCATTTATGCTGTCAGGACATGGTAAAAGCTGAAAACAAACCTTTGGAAGAGGAAATCAAAGGCTGGCTGGTGGGAGAGAGGAGAGTTGGGAGGACTGTTCACTGAAACTGGAGAAAAAAATACGAAGGTAATTTTCTTCTCTGGGAGGGAAAAGTCATTTGGTTGGACCCACTTGAAGAAGGAGTGGGAGAATGGATGGAGAATAGATCCACTGAGAAATATCAGTGGAATTTCTTTCCCTTCGACACGTGGTTAACTCTGAGGACTCAATGCCTTCCTGGAGTCCCTCTGCAGGGAATGAGCTTTTTCCAAGTGTGTGAGTAGTTGGTTTCAGAAATCACAGCAAGGCTGATTCTGGAAGAAGAGACCTCAGCTCTTCCTGGTGGCCAGACCTTCCCAAGTGTCCTGAGCTGGGTCTTCTGGTGAGCTGAGGCTTCCCCTATTGAGACATCCCTGAATCTCTGGCAACATCAAAAGTGGCCAAGTGGAATCTATGAGATAATTACCTGCTGATCTAAAGGGACTCAACTTTCTTGTAAGAACTGGGGCAAGAAATCAATTAAAAACTTCCTGTAAGACCTCAAGGGTGCTAAAACTGGAAACCAGCATCCATTGTGTTTGCTCATCATCATCCCCCTGAAACCTCCAGCTTATCTTCGGGGAACTAAAGGACCACGGATTTTACTGTTGCAGAACAAAACACTCAAGGCAGGCTGGGAAATAAGGACGAGGGATGAAGCCATGAATAACTGAGTTTTAAGCTGAAGAAAAAGAACATCACCTGCCCAAACACCGGCCCTGCTTTTCCTCCTTCCTCGGTGGGCTCCCAGCTGAGCCACGGATCAGCCTCGACTCATTGCCTGGCTGATGAACTCTGAGAGGCTGCAGCCCCGAGCACTTCTCTTCCAGGGAGTTTCCTTGCATTTCTCCTGACAGCCTGTAATCGGATATGAAGCTTTTTTGGGACGCATTAGCAGAGATGACACTCTGCAGAAAGGGATTGTGTTGCAGCGTCTGCTGCGTGCAGACACAGCCCTCCTTCCCTTCCTACTGGATGTTGCTATTATTGTTATGGAGTTCATAATAACATGACTTGGAGCGTTGCAATTTGTCCTGGGGCCACAAAACTCTAAAAATGATGTATTCCTCATCTCCACATCTGCCTTGCTGGCAGTAGGATGCTGACATGGTTGAATTCCTGGGCAGGAAAGAAGGGGATGAGGACAGGGAATGGGGGCAGGTTGTGGGTCCAGTGTGACAGTGGGATTGAATTCCCAGATCTTGAGCTGAAACAGAATTTTCCACCAATGGTGTTTGTAAAATTAAACAGACACTTTTAATACAGGAACTTGCATGAATTCCATTTAATTTTGCTTGTTGACTGGGTTCTGCTCAAGAACCCAGCGTTACCAGAAATAGAGGGAGTAACTTCTGCAGTGCTGGAAAGATCCAGGTTTTCATTCTGGGAGAACCTATTTACAGCAAGATCTGCTTTCTTGGGAAAGCTGAGACAGAACAGCTCAACTCCTCTGTGTCCTGGAGAAGTGCCATGGTGGGAAGTTGGCTCGGGGCAACTTGGAATGAAAAATGGGGAGTTTCATTTCTAGAGGACTGGCTTGATTCCTGTTTGGACCAATGAGGAAAAAAAAGTAAGTTTCTGTTTGGATCAATCATGAGAAAAGGAAATCTCCTTTTCATGGCTCCTTGGTGGATTTTTGGGTCTTTCCTGAATTTCTAACCAGTTTGGTGTTTACATATGGGAAATTCAAGGGAAACAAACGCTAACAACCCTACTGGTGATATTTCTCAGCAACACTGAGAGATTTCTCCTCTGCCATCTGAGATCTGGTTTGAGAGACACGACTGAGGAAGGATGGATGGAGTCCAGCTTCTTTTTGCTTTTACTGTGTGTTTTAATCTCCACAGTTTTCAGTCCCACACCTTTCACAGGCACGAAAAAAAAACTTCCAAGCAAAGACCTTCTGCAGGTATAAACCAGAAAAACTCAATCCTATCAACCAAGAAATGTGATTTCAATGTGAGTCATTATTTGTTAACAGGGAAGTAGAGAGAGACTTTCCTTTCTTACAGATGCCTCTGTTTAGCAATTCAGGGCAACCAGGATGGGGAAGGGTCTGGAGCAAAAGTTTTATCAGGAGCATCTGAGGGAACTGGGATTGTTTAGCCTGAAGAAAAGGAGGCTCAGGGGAGACCTTATGATTCTCTACAACTCCCTGACAGCAGGTTGCAGTGAGGTGGAGGTTGGTTTCTTTTTCCACGTAAGGAGCAACAGGATGAGAGGAAACGGCCACAAGTTGCTCCAGGGGAGCTTTAGATTGGATATCAGGAAAAGTTTCTTCACATAAAGGGTTGCCAAGCACTGGAAGAATCTGCCCAGGAGAGTGGTTGAGTCACCATCCCTGAAGGGATTTAAAAGACTTGTGGTGTTTGGGGACATGGTTTAGAGGTGGCCTTAACAGCACTGGGTTAAAGGTTGGACTCAATGATCCTAAAGGTCTTTTCCAACCTCAACAATTCTGTGATTCTAGTGAAGGAACAAAACAAAACAAAACAAAACAAAACTCCTTGTGCCAGCATCCTAGATAGCTTTCGATCCCTGAAAAAGAAACAGCCTGGCTGGATGTTCATACACCACCAATGAACCAGGCAAAGAGTGCTCTGGAGAGTCCTGTCTCACACCCTCCGGGACTCAACAGCAGCGATTGCTCAGTGCAATAATCCTAAAAAAAGGAGCTGGTCATTTTCCAGCAGCTAATGACAAGTTTGTTAGTTAATGACCCAGATCAAAGCCAAGGGCGATTAATGATCTAACAAACCAGTCGATGAACTGGTAATGAAGACCAATTATAACCCGTATCAACACCCCACCACAACCAAAGAATCACCTTTATTAGACTTTTCTTCCCTCTGTAGAGGGTCTAGGACAAGCAAGGGGCTATTTCAGGAAATTGCTTGCTCCCTGGAAATCAATAACCAATCAACACCTGGAGTTTATGCATATGCCAGAAAACAAACCCTCTAAGAAACATTTTACCTAGAAAATAAATGAACCCAACATGTAATGTGATTGCCTCAGACTCAGCTGTTCAACAGCTTGTTCAAGGGACTCTTTTTTCCCCCCTTTGTTTAAAACCCTTGCTAAAAATCTGCAATGCAAGGGGAAAGCACATGGAAGTGGAGAACCATTTTCTGAGGAATGATACAGGCTGATTGACCAAAATGAGCTCCTTGGCTGTGATAAAATCACAAAAGCATAGTAAAGGTTTGTCCAAAAGAAGCATCTATAATGTAGGGATGTTATTTTAGGAACTAGAGAGTTGGCCAGAAACTTCCCAGGTCCTTAAACAACCCAGAGCTGAAGACCATTGAATTATAGACGACACAGAGAGAGACCTGCTCCATCTCCAGACCTACTTAGACCAATCTGGAGAGGGGCTTCTGACAAGGGTGTGCAATGATAGCACAAGGGAAAATGGCTTTAAGCTGAAGGAGGGCAGATTTAGATTAGATATTGGGAAAAAATTGTTCCCTGTGAGGGTGGTGAGGCCCTGGAACACATTTCCCCAAGAAGCTGTGGCTGCCCCATCCCTGGAAGTGTCAAAAACAGGTTGGATGTGGATTGGAGCAACCTGGGCTAGTGTAAGGTGTCCCTACCAATGGCAAGACAATCCCTCCCAACCCAAACCATTTCATGGTTCTATAATTCAGTGACCTTCCTACTTCTAGCAGTGTTTCACCTTGCAGAAATCATCCCTGATAATGACCTTCCAATTTGCTTTTAGAAGCTTTCCAACCCCAGCAGCCCAGTGTGTCATCACCCATCTCTAGGAAAAGCTCTGCTATGTCTAATTTGGATATCCAACACTGCCATCTAAGCCAATATTTTCTTTTATCCTGTAAATCCATAAAACCATACTATTTCACTTCTTTGTCACAGTTCCTCATATACCTCTACCACAAACAAATGTTCTGTCTCTCTTTCTTGTACTTTTCTGTAGACAGAAAAAAAAAATCTCATTTATTTATTTATTCTTCCACATCAGCAGTGTCCTGATCTAAACTTGGAACTCACCAAGTTGTAACAGCTCAGAAGAAAAACACCTCAGAAGAGTTTAATGCTCTGTTTCCAGCAGTGCCAATAGGAGACACTATTTGGGGAGAACACGTAATTTTCGCCCATCTCTCCTATTCAGAATTTAGAACTGCTGATTCAGAGGCATTGGGGGAGACTCTGCCAGACATCCCTTTCAGTATCCACCTGGTTTCATCCCCAGACAGCTTGTTTTGAGGACCCCAGTGGACATCACCCTGCTGCAGTGTGAGGGACTGAGCTCAAAAGAGAGTCAAAATATCCCTCAGGAGCTTTGGGAACTGTTGGAGCCAAGGACCCACCTCTGGACTCTCTCCAACAGGTCCATGTCCTTCCTGTGCTGGGCACTCCAGAGCTGGATGTTGTTTTGGGATAAAGCATCTGCATTCTGCTCAGCCTTATGTGAGCCCTTGCTAAAAGTATGAAGGGTTTTAACTCCAGCAATCAGCACTTACACAAGATTTACTACTGGTTTTAATACCAACTGTAGTGGAGGCACAGAGGCAGGAAGACTGGTACAAGAATGCAAGCCTTCAAACAGTCAGGGGAGAATGATAGCAGCCTCCTAAAAGTGATTTAACTCACCAAAGAGCTGAATCACTTTGGTTTTATGAGCAGGGGATGATGGTGCTCCCAAGGCCTGGGTTTGATTTCATGCCTGGTTCTTTCCCCAGCCTCTGTCTTTGGGAGGAGCAGTGGGTCCAGTGCACTGGTGCATCTGCATTGATGGCAGGAGCCCAGCCCAGCCCTGATTGCTTGGACTGCACTGGTGTAAATCATCCCTCTCCCCCTTCCACGACACTGTGAGTCACTGATCCTGGCACTTGGCTGCCTTGGCAGGTCTCCCAGAATCCGTTGCACGGCTCTCAGCAGCCAGGGGATGCTCTCAGTGGGATTTGTGGGCAGAGGTATATTGACTTCTCTGTGCCTTGGTTTCCTCATCGGTGGAACGAAGCTAATAACCCTTACCCACTCCTTCAAATAAGAAAGGAAAACCTGATCGAAAAACTTAGCCAGCTGTGGTTTATGCAATGCTTTGTGATCCTGGGGCAGAGAGAACTCTAGGAGAGAAAAGTCCAGTTATTGTGAACAGTCTAAAAAGTCTCTCCTCCACACACTGGTTTGTGCTGATTTAACCTCTCAATTCAGCTGAGCATCTGCTTGCCCACAATTAGCCCTGGGGATGGGAAACCCTATTCACATTCCACCTGCAAGGTGAGGCACTGCTCTTATTCACCAGCTGGAGCTGGTTAGAAGGTATTGTCTTGTTTCTTTTTTTAAGCCCTGAGCTGTCCTGCTAAGACTGTCCCTACTTATTTTACTCCTTTGTTCCCCCATGATCAATTTGACTTAATTTCCTCTTAATCTTCCACACATTTGCAAACCTTTATAATACACCACCTACCACTGCTGCCAAACTTTTTTAATCTCAAGTTCCTCTCCCCCACCACTGCATCTAATCTTTATTAATTAACTAGTTAATAACCAGCAATTATTCTGTAAATAAATGAATGTTTGAACAGCCTCTGTGTGGTGCTTTCCTCCTGCCAAGCGGCACAGTACCAAATTCACCGACTCAGTCTTTGCAACAGATATTTGGATAGAACAAAATTTGTACCCTGGGACAAACTTTTTGTGCTGAACAACACATTTCAAATGCTTGGAGTGCAAGGGAGCAGTATTAGGATTGCCATTAGTCTTCTGATCTTCAAGAAGATCAAGAAATCACAAGTTCCCACTTCCAAGGGTACCTTTCTACCAACCACAGCTTTTGGGGGAGACCTGCAGAAGTGCTGTGACTTTTTCTGTAGACTGAAGAAAAAAAATCTCATTTATTTATTTATTCTTCCACATCAGCAGTGTCCTGATCTAAACTTGGAACTCACCAAGTTGTAACAGCTCAGAAGCAAAACACCTCAGAAGAGTTTAATGCCCTGTTTCCAGCAGTGCCAATAGGAGACACTATTTGGGGAGAACACGTAATTTTGACCCATCTCTGCTATTCAGAATTTAGAACTGCTGATTCAGAGGCATTGGGGGAGACTCTGCCAGACATCCCTTTCAGTATCTACCTGGTTTCATCCCCAGACAGCTTGTTTTGAGGACACCATCACCCTGCCGCAGTGTGAGGGACTGTGCTCAAAAGAGAGTCAAAATATCCCTCAGGAGCTTTGGGAACTGTTGGAGCTGTGCCTACAAAATTTGGGATGAGTACCCGTCAGCTTTTGTATTTCGGACACATGCAGACCCAGTGAGTCAAGAACTAGTCTCACCCCTACCAGCAGAAACAGGGTGACTGTTGGTTGGACTGTGAATTAGATGTTTTTTTCCTCTTCAAAAAAAAAGATAATGGTTTGGAAACTGTTGAGAGGCTGAAGACCAGACACTGTTAATGATTCTCAGGTCTGTGGCTTCCTGGATGTTCTTGGGCAGGTCAGTTCTGTGCCTTGGCTGCTTTGTCCATGAAAAAATGCACTGTGGGGCACCAAGCCTTCCTCAGAGTGTCTTAATTGATGCTTTAAAGTGAGCAGCTCTGCAGGAGGAAGCACCAACCTCACCCACGTGTGAGGCCTGAGTGGGTCTGCAAAGNCCTCATGATCAGGTGGAACTTCCTGGGCATCAGTTCCTGCCCGTTCCTCTTGTCCCATTGCTGGGCCCCCTGAGCAGAGCCTGGTCCATTCTTTGCCCCCTCCCTGCAGACACTGATGGACAGGGATGAGGTCCCCCCTCAGTGTCTCTTCTCGAGGCTGAACAGCCCCAGCTCCCTCAAATGTTCAAATGTTCTCTGTGATCTGCCCTCTCAGTGGCACCACGACAGTGCCCTTTTGCTCTGTCACAGAAGTCACGTGCCCAGAGGTCCCCAGTGCCACCAAGACCAGACCCAGAACACTGGGCACAGGAAGGGAGTGGTGCAACCTATTTTCAGAGCATGGATATAGGGAAGACTTGAGGTGGGTACATTGTTGACACGGGCTCCAGATGAGCCAGTGTTTGATCCTGGATCATCCTCTTGAACATCTGGTTGAGGCTCTACCCATTCTGCAGAGTCATTCCAGATGCTGTTCCCTGTAAGTCACCAACAAAGTGACTATTCCTTTCCATCAGAGAAGATCAACCCTGTTCTGTCCAGGCCTTGGTCTTCCCCCAGTAGACCCTTGAAATTAATAGCAAAATTCTCACTTGATTTTAGGAAAGAATGTGTCAGGAAATTAATTTTTCCCTCTTCCTTCCCAGAAGGAACCATTTACTCTTCTCTCCCTTGAACAGTTGGGGAAGTTTTTTCACCGCTGCACTGATGGAAGAAACGACTCTGCTTAATAGAAGCAGATGGAAAAAATATGAGGTCATTTGGTCACAAATGAAAAACTTGCCTAGTCTGGTAGTTTAATGCTGAGTTTGCCTGGCCCCTTTTATGATTAGATTATTACTTATTCACTTATTCGTCTATTTAATCATATCAAGGGAGGGTGCCCTACATGACCCTTCTGGGTACTTGCTGATTCCTTTGTTCTTTTATTCTGCTTTTAACTGAGATTATTTCCATACAGGTTCCTTTCATAATGAGCCTTGAATTATTATATTTTATCATCCATAAGGTGCTCTATGGTTTGCTGGTGTGTCCCCGTCTATCTGAGCTATTCCTGCAGGACACATTATTCTTAAGTGACTCACAAGTATCAGCCATTTGCAGAGTCCTGGATTTTAAGGCTGGTGGGATCCTCCTCTTTATGACCTCCTGAATGGTGATGGCCTTACACATTACATTGTTCCTGAACTTTTGGCAGTCATAGTGTGTCTTTGAAAACTAATACAAACTAAATCAAGAGGTTCAAAGCTTGTCAAGCTCCAGGAGACCTCTGACAGCTTTTTGCATCGAGTCTGATTTCAAATCTCTTTTTTTTTTTTTTAACATTAGCTCAGCTTCCTTATCCATAAATTTGGGGGTTCCCTGTTGGTGTGGGATATTTTTAACTAAAAGTAAAACTGGTTGTGTAAGAGAGATGTATCACAGCAGTATTAAAACCTATACAAGACACACTGTTTATGAATTTTTTGTGAAGTTGTCCCTGTGAACACACAAAAATCCTCTAATTCACACCATGTTTTCTGGTTGCATCTACCTGGCTTAACCAAGAGTCATTACTTACAGGGAGGCTTCTTCTATCACAACACACCTGCACAGCACAACCAAGAGGCAGAAATATTAACCCTTTACATTAAACAATCCATAGGGAACAAGGTGACTTGCTTATGCCTTAGTAGCAGAGAGAAGAAAAATTATGGGGCTTGGATGATCAGCTTTATTCTTGAGTCATTAATCCACATCCCATCCCCCCCCCAAAAAAAGACCCCCAAAAATGTGTTATGGTTTATTTGTATTTTTGGTTGACTTTCCTTAGTGATGAGACTGAATTGGAAAACTTGTTGGGTTCTTTCTTAGCCTCACCCCCCCTGTATTAAGATGGAGATTTAACTCTGTTTGTAGAATCAGAGGATCCTTTCAAACCAGCAAAAAATGCTAGAGATGAATAGTGAATCTGCACATCTGCATTTCTTGTTAACAAAAGATGCAGCAATCCAAACTCCATCTTGACTTCAAGTAATAACCAGACATAAAACTCAGTTCAACCCAAGCACAATGAAGGACGAAGCTCAGAAAGGTGACTCAGATCCTGAGCCAAGGAAGACATAAAATTTACATGCTCAGTTTTGATCCAGAACACAGAAGTTTGGACTGACACTGGTTTTTACATGACTGGCAGCTGAAAGCTGTGCCCTGAGAGGAGAGCCTGGGAAGGAAATGCGCTCAGAAAAATTCCAGGAAAGCAGTGAGGCACCTGAAATGCAGTTATCCTGCCTCATCCCGCAGGCCAAAGCTTCCAACCATTAAGATTTTATCAGGAGCTGTGGTCTGTAGCAATTCTGCATGGCCCTGGAAGGGAGAATATCGACTATGGGGAGAAGGAGTTGGAAAATGTGCCAGGCACCTAAGTGGGATTCATGGCACTAAACTGCAGCAGGACTGGCCTTGGAAAAGTTCACAGAGTCAGAAAATAGCTGAGTGGTTTGGATCGGAAGGGACCTTAAAGATCTTCTTATTCCAACTTCGACCACGAGCAGCGACACCTTCCACTAGAACAGGTTCCTCCACGCCCTGCCCAACACTTCCAAGCTGATTAATAAACAGTAGAGCACTTTCTCACAAATCATGGATCTCATGGTATTCCATGAGCCACGTGAGTCCCAAAACACCAAAGTATTCTGGTGTTAGACCATCAGAGATATGGAGCAGTGTTAGTTGGTACAAGGTGAGTCACCATGCCCGGTGTGTGTGTGTAGCCATGGTTTCAATATCTCCATCCCCAGCTATCCCACCAACCTACTTTGAGAAGACTCCTGACCCCAACCTCCACACTTGTTTGGAAAAGAAGTTTCAGGTTTTTCTTGCTTGTCTCAGTACACTGAACCAGGATGGACCAAGTTTCACCAGCAGATATTCACTTTTTTTTTAAGTCCTTCAATTTACAGCCTAAAGCTTAGACTAAAGTTTGGCCAACAGCCAGAGACCTTATCTCACCTTTTCATCTCCCAGCTAATGATGCTGCTCAGTGGTACGTACACTAATACCTTGGAAAAGTGCTAATTTAAAGAGTCTGATTATATCAATATCTGTGCATGTAGGAGAGCTATAGATCTCTCTCAGCCCTTGCTTCCAAATCTCAGGGTCTGAAACCAGTGGGTACAGACTTTAGGCACCCTATTTCCTAACTTGATCTTTTTTCAAGGTGGGTACTTCCATAAAAACAAGTTTTATGCTTCCCAAGTAGTCAGAAGTAATCTAGAAAATAGAGATAATGAAGAGTCCTACAAGATTCATCAGATGAAAGGTAGATACCTCTGCACTGATTCTCCACATAGGTCACAGCGACAACTACTCTGGCAAAAATTGTGTTGTTTCTGGACATTTGAAAGGAATACCAAGAATTTCTCCAGAAGGAAATAATACTGCAATTTCAACTGATGTTTTCCTGGAAAACAAGCGGTGTATACTTGATATTTGACCAATTCAGAAGATACTGGACAGCATGTTAGACAGAAACACGTCAGACTTTGTTTGTAGTGACCAGAAGCTCAAGGGAACAAACTAGTGAGGAGGGGGAGGAGTTGCCTTAGAAAAATTGCAGGTTTAATTCCTTTCAGCAGGGTGGGGAATGAACACAACTCTTTGTATTTTGTTCATTCATAACATGGGATCAGAAACACCTTCACAAGTAATATTCTTGTCGTGCTGTGCTGTTATTAAAGCCTGTGGGTTTTGGGTGGACTGGGAGCCAAGCAGTGGTTACACAAAAGCTCATCAGAAGTCTAAGCAGCAATTAAAGGACAGGTTTGTAAAAGGAATAAGCAGGTGATAAAAGGAAGTTGTCAGGTGATGCAGTCACTTAAGGCAAACAAATAAAAACAACTTCAGGCAACAGGAGTTTCTTTCTGAATGTAGAAGAATCAACACGTCTGAAAGAAAAGGGAAGGGAGTGTGGACATGGAGGAGACAGGACCTTTCTTCCATTCTGAGGAGAGATAAACAAGTTGCAGACCAGCCAGTCCAGTCAGATGGTTTATTATTTCAGCTTTCTGGTGTTTGTTGTTGTCCTTTGTCTTCTTATTTTACAGAAGTACTGAATTCGTCTCCTGTGTGAAGTGTCGATTATATAGAGTCAAAAATAACTTTCCAAGCCTCCCATGCCATAGACTGTAGCAGGACAATGAGCTAAATAGGGAAATACTTCTCATCTGCTGCTTCTGTTTCCAAAAACCAATCAGTGAATGTGCTCATACGGATGTAACAGCATTAGAGATTTCAGGGATCGGGATCCCCGAAGAAAATGGGATCAGAAACACAAGTTCTCAGACTGAGGCCTAATATTTTGTGTTTTAGAAGGCCAAGTGCAAGGTCCTACACATAGGTCAGGTATCCATACAGGCTGGGAGATGGCGGGATGGAGAGCAGCCTTGTGGGGAAGGACAGAGGGATACTGATGGATGAAAAGTGGAACAGGACCCATCAATGTGAACTCACAGCCCTGAAGATCAACTGTACCTGGGCTTTTGGGATTCTCCTGCTCTACTACACTCTGGTGAGACCCTCATCTGGAGCACTGTGTCCACCCATGGGATCCTCAGTACAGGAGAGACGTGGACCTGTTGGAAATGGTCCCGAGGAGGCCACAAAAATGGTCAGAGGGCTTGAGCCCCTCTGCTCTGGGGATCTCCCAGGCTGAGAGAGCTGGGGCTGCTCAACCTGGAGAAGAGGCTTCAGGGAGACCTTATTGCAGCCTTTCAGTACCTAAAGATGGCTTTTAAGAAAGATGGAGAGATATTTTTTAGTAGTGGCTGTAGAGGTAGGACAAGGGTGATGGTTTTACACGAAAAGAGAGAAGATTCAGACTAAACATTAGGAAACAATTTTTTACAATGAGGATGGTGAAACACTGGACCAGGTTACCCAGAGATTGCTGGTAGATTCCCCATCCCTGGAAACATTCAGGACCAGGTTTGATGAGGCTCTGAACAGCCTGATCTAATTGAAGATATCCCTTTTCATGACCTTTAAAGGTCACCTGGTCCCATCCAAGCTATTCTGTGATTCCAAGCTGGGTGAACAGGTTGTGTTGTCACCGTTTACCCCCTGCCAACACATCAAGGTGAGAACAGCTTTCTGATATCACCTGATAATGATTAGCTGATATCATCCCAGCTCAGCTACTCAGCCTCTTCAAAGACAGGAAAAGACCAAAAAAAAAGGCAGGAAAAAATCAGTACATCACAAACTCCGTGGGGTTCTAAATCTTGTCATTGTGGGAGACACCAAACACCTCATATCAGGTTTCACTTGCTGGAGAGATTGAGGTGCAAAAAGAAAAACCCAATATACAGGGATATAAGATTAGAGAACACAAGTCAAAAATGAGTGTTCACCACCTCTTCAGGAAAGTACTCAGAGCTGTTTTGTCCATGTTCCAGACTTGGACTTCAGGCCCAGAGACACGGAACAAGTTTTTCAGGGTCGCACAAGGATCCCCAAAAAGAGTTGTAGTTTCCTGCTGATTAAGCCAATGATTTTCCTTGGACAGCCTTCTAACCCTTCCCTGGAGGATGTACCTCTGTTTGCAAGCTCAAAGAACGAGGGAGTCTGAATGGAAAGGGCTGGAAATTCAGGGAATACAGCTCCAGGCTCGTTTTGCACTGACTGCCATCTCATTTCACAGAATAACAGGATCCCAGAATATCCTGAGTTGAAAGGGATCCCCAAAGACCATCAAAGTCCAACCCCTGGCCCCGCACAGGACAACCCCAAGAATCACTCCATGTACCTGTGGATTGCTGAACAATTATTGCAACAGCCAAAGAAATTAAATACATTGTGATATAAACATATCTACATATAAATATACACATATACTTACATATATTAATAAATACACAAATATACATTTTATATGTAAATATATATATGCAAATGTACATATATAAATATGTTTATATGTGCATAGAAAAACATTATATTGGTTTAGGGTAAAAGAAAAAAACAAACCAGCAGCTGCTGCTTCAAGAAGGAAAAATAATAATCCTGGAACAAATTTCTCAGACCCCTGTAGGGCTCTCTTTTAAAGCAACTATCCCAGGCATAAAAAGGAATTTTTCCTACCCTGGGTAGAAGGGCATATCAGCCCTGCAGCTTCTCTGTTACGTCATTTAATGCCTATTGCCTGGATTAATAGTCCTCTCAATTGAAAATACTTTTTGGAGCAGAACTTGGCTGCAGCTGTTTTCCTTTCTGGGGATCTCCTACAGTGCTCTATAAAGCAGCAGATTAAATACTGATGGAGCAGTGCTGGGAAATAGCAGTTGTAGCCCTGGTGATTGTTCTTACTTATGCCTGGACATTAGAACTTGGCATCTGAGTGAGAGAATATTGGTTGAGATGATGGGGTCATGCTTTGGTGTACCTGAACTCGTATTTAGGAGGTATGTATAGAGCAGCAAACACCTTCACAGTGCTAAAGGTGCATTAATTATGCTTCCTGTGACACTCCCTAATCTTGGTAGAGATATATAAACTGGTGGTACATCCCAGTCTTGAAAATCCAGGTGCTCCTTTGGTTTATTAACAGCAGAATTGTTCCTCTTGAAGCAAAACCATTTTAGGAGAGTTCAATATGGAATTGATAATGTAATATATAATTTGGATCAGCATTGCTGCTTCTCTTCATTCCCTTGCAGGTAACTAGCAAAGTTTTATTTGTTTATAGAGACAGTCTTGGGTGAGGAAGCTTTGGAGAAAGGAATCCTGTCCTTCTTCCCTTTCTCCCCATCCAAAGCCACTGGACATATGAGCTTTTCAAGTCTGGGCAGCATTGGACCATCACTGATTTTTGTGAAGCACGAAGAGCCCAGCTGGCAGTAACTGCTCTCTCTGTGGGGCTGGGGATGGAGGTGGACAGACTTCCTTGCTCTCCTCTGCTGCATCCAGCCTTGAGCAGGCACATGGAATTCTTTACGTGTGCTGTGGCTCTACTGGGTTATCAACTATCAGCATCACCAGCCTTGAGCAGCACGAGGGAGTCTCACAACTACCAACACGTGATGGATTAGCAGGAGTTTCCAGACACACATCCCTAGTCTGGCAATTCCTTCCTACTGCCATCTTCGTGGGCAGGTTGCCCAGAGATGTGGACTCCTGATGCCTTGGAAGTGTCCAAGGCCATGTGGGAAGAGGCTCTGAGCAACCTGGTCTATGGAAGGTGTTCCTGCCCATGGAAGGAGGTTGGAATAAGGTGATCTTGAAGGTCCCTTCCCACCCAAACCGTTCTGTGGTTCTATTTTCAATCCCAGCCCAGAATGGTGCTCCAAAGGGATTTTCAGTAAAGATGGCAACATGGAAATTCCTGACACAGGCCATTCCTGTTTTCTTACAACCAGCATCACGGAGTGGTGCTTAAAATACTGCAGCTTTCTGGGCTTAGGCCCTTAAACACCCTGGGAGCAGAAATGTATAGAAATGTGTTTTTCTTCAAGCTCTGGGAGGACAGAATTGTAGAATGAGTGGTTTGGCTTGGAAAGGACCTTAAAGATCATCTCATTCCAAACACTGCCGTGGGCAGTGACACTTTCCACTAGACCAGGTTGCTCAAAGCCCCATTCAACCTGGCCTTAAACACTTCCATGATGGGGCATCCACAACTTTTCTGGGCAACCTCTGGGCAGAGAAGATGTTTTCTACCTCCTCCAAACCACCACTATTTCTTACATGAGAAGGCCACCAACCCCTATCTGCTGCCATCATGGAAACAAGCAGTTTGAGCCAAAGTAGAAATCAAGGAGAGGAATACAATAGGAATCTGAGAGCAGATCTAATGCTAAACCCAGGCTTCCTAAAGCCTTATAAATGTCAGCCTTGTTTGTTTTCAGGTAGGTGGTGGGAATACAGCAAAGGCTGCTTTCACTCCATGTTGCTTCAACCTGACTGATCCTGCCAGAGTAGTGCTGGTGAACTGCTGATAAAAATGTAATTCAATGGGTCTCTGACATCTTTAAACACCTCTCCCTGTTTCCCTAGAGAAAACCTGGATCTGTGGTCCGTAGGGATCACGTGAAATGGCAGCAAGGACATCCCAGAGGGACGTTCAGCCAGAGGCTCGTAAGAGAAAGAAGCAGAGGAAAGTTGTGATGCCGGGTGGAGACGTAACTCTCAGGGGTGCAGCAACCTTGACTGAACAGCTTTTCACTCTGTCTCTGTTCACTCAGCTGAGGTCACCTCCCCATACCCCCACAAAAACCAGGAGCTCCCCTTGGTCACCCCCGTTGAGCAGTGGCAGCCTGTTCCTCCCTGGAGCAGCTGGCAGGAGGTGCCAGGATTTGAAGCACATCATCAGGATAATAGCAAGATTGCTGTTTTACCACTAAATTATGCATCACCCCCCCCAGCACACGCTCCCAGCACGTGTCTGTCTCCGAGCTGTACAAGGGCACTGTCAGCTCCACGCTTGTCACCAACCTGGAGCAGTTTAATAGGAGATGGTCCCACCTCTCTTGGTGTTTCCTGCAGTCATTTTAAAAATGAAGTTAGGTCAGCAAATGGAGAACCATCACTCTATCACAGAAGTAAGGACCAGGACTGGTAACAGATGAAGGGAGGTGACCTCAACGTGCTGTGGACAGGTGTGGGGAGGGAGAAACCACTCAAAGCAGCCTTACCTATTGTATCTCAAGTCATGTCCAACTGGCTTTTGAGAACAAAAAAAAGGGCTTTTTTTTTTTGCATAAATAGCTTTACTGAATCTCTGTTGGACTGTGGTCTGGCTCTGCCAGGATTATATTGGCTTTTCTGCAGCATAATCAATAAAATTCTTTCCAGTTTAATTTATATATTTTTTGTAGGATGAGAAAGTGGGAACATCTAAAAAGATGAACAGTGAAGTGGGAGAGCCCCACTGCTTTTATGCTGCCTCTCTGAGGCCCATTTCCATGTGGATGATGATCTGTGGTGCCCTTACACAGCAAGACTGTGCTGGTTCAAAGCCTGGTGTGACTTTCCATGTGCCTCAATGGAAAAAAAAGGTCTTCCCTTCTCGTGGTGCAGTCACAGTGCTGGCATGAACTGTGCCCCCAAAAGTGGTACAGACAGGGCTGAAGCTGAACTTATCTCCAGGGAGGGATGCAGAGCTGGAGAAGGGAATTTAGCTGAGCTCCTTTAATGTGCATGATGAATGCCTGACCTAAGGGGGAGGACTGCAGCAAGTGACCTTTGCAATATCAAACCTCCTTCAACCACGGCCTGAATTATCCTGTGATCCCTGCAGAAAGCACCCTGGGATCTGTCATTACAGATTCAAAATGGCCATTAAAGCCTCCTGCCCCGGGCCTGACCCTGTTTGCTTTCTGCTCCCACATAGGTGTCATGATCACTTCTGGAAGGTGGGGAGCACTACCCTCACACAGCCCCAAGCAAAACCTCTCTCCAAACATCTAAACCCCACTGATTTTTCTCCTTGGACTCTCCTTTGGGTTGATCTTT
>VYXB01003929.1:101615-125903 GCA_013397135.1 Pachyramphus minor | reverse complement strand
CTCTCCTCATAGGACTTGTACTTGAATGCCTTCATCAGCCTTGTTTCTCTTCTCTGGACCTGCTCCAGCACCTCAACATCTTTCCTGAACTGAGGGGCCCAGAACTGAACACAATACTCCAGGTGTGGCCTCACCAGTGCTGAGTACAGGGGAAGAATCACTTCCCTGAACCTGTTGGCCACACTGTTCCTGATATAGGCCAGGATGCCTTGGCCACCTGGGTACACGGCTGGCTCGTGTTTTCTGCACGTTTGGCCTGAACTTGCATCCTCAGGTCAGCCTCATCTTCATCATAGTGGAGAATGAGAGAGATTTCGTTGTAGTCAGTCAAACAATATGCTTTATTGGTGTTGATATTGTCAACGAAATGTTACATTCACTATAGGTAATATTCTAGTGTTAATGCACCTCCTTAGAAGTGAAGAAGATTCTTTCTTTTTGAAGACTTAGGGAATTTTTATACAGACAGCAGGATTTTTAACATATAGGTGTTCATTTCTCCCAGAGTTACTGACTAATTAGGAGGAAGAAATGAGCCCTATTGTTAGTAATGAAGACAGTTGTATATTGGGGAAAACTTGACTGCTGTCAAAGTGTCCCCGCTCACACTGTAACTGGGCTGGTTTTTAAATTCTGCTTAGGTTTACGTACGAGATGACCTATCTCAAATTCCTTTATCAGATGAATAGGGATCCACTCATTGGTGCCAATGAAACTTGTGAAATTACTGAAAGCTGAGTGAATGTTTAGAGACATAGTTTTAAATTCCAGATATGTGTATAGCAAGGAGAGAGTACACATGCATAAAATGACAAGGTTCTATCTCAGTCCCATGGTTTATTCAATCATTTGTATGACACTTTATATCTGATAATGTATTTTTAATAATAAGCACTTCTGGAGGACTTCAAAGTATCTTTCAAATTTTGTGTCTGATGATAGCCCTTATTTTATGGACTTTGATATTTAATGATGCACGCATACAACACAAAATCATTACTATCTGTTAACTCAATTAACAATTATCATTTTGACAGTAGAATGAAGAACAACTACAGAAATATCTATATAAAAGGTCTCTGAAAAGGAAAGAAGGCAGTAGCCTCACTTTAGGGTTGTCTAGTTTGGTGACAAGCTGTCCTGAGGATGGAGAGTTTCCACATTGTTCTTCAAGTGAAAAAGAGATCAGCGTGTCCAGAAGTTAAACTCACCTAACATGTATGAAAATGTCAATTCTGCACTTGGAGACAGCAAAGATAACAACGGATTAAGCAAAACTTCATAAAGCTTTCATTTTGAGGGCCAAACTCAAATAAAAGGCTACCAATATCAGCAGGTGATATTTTTCCCCTCAAAGCATGCTAAGGTTTCCAGCAGAACTTCTCACTTTGGGATAGCCCAAATATCAGTCAGAAACATAAAGAAATTGATATTACCTATTGATTCTCCAGGGCATTAAGAAAATATTTCTTAGTCTTGAATTAAGAAATGTCTTCCCTCCTGCTTATTTTTGAGGGATATTGCTCTACTGTGTGAGAATCACAATGGAAAGTGTATTAAACACTTTTGGCAAATATATATTCATTTAACTTCTTTTCCTTTAGAAGTCATATCAATTAAAATATTTAAAACCAACCACATGGACATTTTAAAACTAAAACAATTTTTAAAAAGTGTTTTTGCATTCAAAATATTCATCCATTTTTTTTAAATATTTAAATCTTGTAGCTATGTCAAATATTTCATTTATATTCAATTTGATTAATAATTTATTACTGATCATTGTGCTAAAATAAAAGGAGAAAGAAAAAAACACCCAAACCTAAACAAACTTGAAAACATGATTTTACTCTGAATGGGGACATTTTTCCCCAGTACTGCTAATATCCCATAGTTTACATAACTCAAATTGCCATTACATCAACAAACTACCGTTATTATCTAAATTCTTCTCTTATCTGTTACAGCAGAGGCTACATTGAGATGCCCTAATACCTCAAATCATCATCTAAACCCACATATAATTTTTAAGGTTGCTATCTTCAGATTCAAGACCTCATAAGATTGCCAAGAGTCACAATTTGTGGTACTCAAAGAAAATAACTTACTTTACTTCATTTCTTTATAGCCTTGTCTTTTTGTTTGTCAGTTCAAGGTTGTTTATGGTTTATTTTCTCCTTTCAGCAAAATTTCAAGAAAAAAGATCTGAAGAGATAATCCAAATGTACATTGCACATAAAGGCAGGAGAAAAAAAAAAACAGAACATCAACCAAAACCAATGAAAAATGCCACGATACCCCAAACCCAAACACTTTTGCAAACATTACCAAGATTGGTTCAAATATTTTTTGTCCTCTAGGAAAGAGAAAAATAGATTTAATTCACAGCCCATAGTCATAAATATTCATTATGTTTCCTTTCCTATCTGGAAAAGCATCAATTAATTAATTAACTATTCATAGAAGTACTTTTTTTCACCCTCACTTTCCACTCAAATTCTTTCCATATTTGAATTCTTTCTCATGATACATTTTAAACACTTTTTCTTCTGCATTAAGTGGGAATATGCATTTATATGAATAAAGAAATTATTAGTAAGCAAATATGATCGTATTTATGGTCTCTGTAAGAAGGAAAAAGAAGGGGAGGAGAAAGAAAATTTCGAATTACAATTATATCACCATGATTAAAATAAGCTTAACTGTCATATATCCAAATGGTATGAGGGCCTACAAGTTATGTAAATACTCTGCACAGTATTCAAAAGATGGTTAAATAGATGGAGTTATAACACTGAAGAAGAAAGATAATAATGTACTTGTCAATAATATATGATGTACTTCTCAATAATATATTCTTGTGTATAGCTTCATCCAGAAGTGATCAATTAAAGGTGCTAAAATTTTGGGTCATTACAAGATCTACGGATTTGCATGTAGATTCTCTTAAAAAATAATTTCATGTGAGTTTTTTCCTGTGATTTTAACAAAAACAAAGTTCTAGTTGATATGAAAAAACAAACAGGATAGGTTTATATGATGTTTTACACCCTATTTGTCAATGTCAAGTAAACAGATGGAAAAGGTTCCAAAATGTTTAAGACATTATTTTCTACATGCATAAAATTAATTTTGAATTATAGTGAGAGACTGGGACTTTCAGGGTGATCCAAGTGGAAGTATTTCCAGATATAGAAGTTGTAATTTTTTTATATCTTCTAATCTAATCAGATTTTCTTCGAAAGAAAATGGTAGTATTACAACTCTGCCAATACTCATGAAACCTACAAAACCAACCAAATAAAAAGAACTCATCTTTGGTTTTAAGTCCTGGAGACCAAAATACAAAATATATAAAATCTGAAATATGCACAACTGAGGATAGGAAGAACAATGTGGGTGCTTTACACTTAGCAAGAGTCATCTTACAATTTTGCTGAAGTGACTGCAATGAAAATTTCAGAAGTTATGTCATCTATATTTCACTAAACTTGCCTTAAGGGGTAAGGCTTGTCTTAGAGTGTGGGCAAATATTTGGTGATCATATTTTTTGCTCTAGAACTATTTGATATTTAAAGAGAGGAAAGAGAAGGACAGGATGTGAGCAATATAATTTAGGGCCATATAAAAATCTATGAAACAATCAAGACAATTGATTAATAACTCTGAGGATAAAAGGTCACAAAAAATTAATTTATTTCAACGTATATTTTTAATTTTAAATGAAGTGTCTAACATTCCTGTGGGACAGAAGGAAATTTCAGTATAAGTCCATTGTAATGTATAGATAACTGATTTTCCATTCAGTGAAGAAAGTTGGCTTTGGTTTTGTGTTGGATTTTTTTTGTAATTCAATTGAATCCATAATAACACATTACTCATGCTGTTCTATTAAGGTTTTCCCTCTTCCTTTCATGCCTATGAAGAAAGAATTCATGTTGGCCTAAGTGTTTAATGGAAACAGATTTACTCAACAGAACTCTTGATTAGCATCTTTATCTAACCTAAAAGATTGTACTTCTTATTATATAGAGTTGAACAGGATATTCAGTATACATATTGTAATATTAAAAATATGAATCTATGAATCTCTTAAGCTGATTTTGCTAATTTCGTCCCCTGTTTATTAATATATAAATTGATGATAGGGGAGAGGGGAGGAGAAAAGACTAATTCAAATTTCTTCTATCTTAGTATTTATGAGGAGCACCAGTGGTAAGTACACATACTAACTTACAGAGCTCATGTTGATGAATACTTGAAGAGGTAAGTCTTTTTATTAATCTGATACTCCATAGACTACAACAGGGTGAATAAGAGTTACAAACTCATTTGGTTGAGCTTCTACAATAATGAAGGTTTGGGTTTGGTTGTTTTTAACTCCTTGAGTTAAAAAATGTTATTTGTATTTGTCATTGGCTCCTATTTTCTCTTTTAATTGTAATTTTCCATGGAAATCAATGGAGCCATTTAATGAAATGAAGAACTCCTAGCTGCATATTTTCTGGGCATCTGCAGAAGATTACATGCTTCTCAGTGCATTTCAGTGGGAGACTTATGAGGCATAAAGTTTTCCTTATTTTTCCCCATGATTCCCCATCACATCTCAGTAGAGAGCACTGTGTGCGCAATAGGTGAAATATTAAGCCCCAAAATATGTGATTTATTTGCAGTTGGTGATAAAGTAGATTATATTTATTTTTTCTACAGTAATGTTTATTTACATTTGCCTTGGGTTTGTGATCTGTTTCTTACTTTTTTTTCATTTGGTTTCTTATTCCTTCACTGCTCACTTTTTCCAATTATTTGTATGCACTTTGGGTTTTTCAATTACCTCCATATTACCTATTTTGGGAACATAGTTTTAAATGTGTATTTTAACAGCACAATTTGGTTTGACAGAATGATTTGTTGTGCAGCAGCAAGCCGTTCACCAGAGATCTGAAATCTTGAGCACAAACTCCCTAATCTAGCAAGCTTTAATTCGTAAGTTTACTGCTGTTCCTCCATTAAGGTAGTGATGAAATGCAAATCAGAAATTGCTCTACAGAGCTTCTAAGATATTAAAAAAATGCAGAACTGCTGAAATTCTACAGTACTGTGACATTTACAACATCATTGTATCAGAGTCATCATTTGCTTTTAATTGGGAGTAGGTAGAGGAGAGTAAGGGGAGTATTTATGTGCATGCTAGATTGATGGAAAAAGAATGAGGATGTGAACAGTGTTCTCTTGACTGCTAAATCACTTATTCACTCCCTGCTTTTTTAGATCTTGTATCCATTTCACAATGGCACATTTTCAGTGAGAGGTAAGGAAACAAATGCCATCCCATTTTCACCAAGGGTTTATTGGTTGAAGCACACTGCAAGAATTCAGTGCTCTGGGTCGAACACATTACTCTAGTTGCCAACATTTACAACCCAGCTTTGTCAGCATTTACATCCCCAAAAAGCTGTACCCAAAAGATCACAGGTCTCTTCTTTTCTGTTACTGGGAAGAGCTAAAAATGTCAGCTTTACTTCAGTGCAAGAATCAGGCTTATGACAATTTATTACAGGGGAGGGATCACATAATGACAACAAAGCTAGCATTTTTCACATTGGTCATGACAAACAAATTGCTTACATTTTGTCTCTCTTATTCTGAAATTAAATTGTGAATATAAGAAGAAATAAGCTTTTTGTGGAGGCAAGGGAAAACAGAAAAAAATCTAAGTTCCTTTGGAACACAAAAATATGAAGCCTGTATACTTTAGTCTGAGCTCAGAATTTTATCAGACATTCTGCAAATGCAGGGCCTACTCTTGGTATTTATACTATGTGGCAATGGATGGCAGCATCCATTATATTACTGATACAGAATTATAAAAATAACTATTAGGTGTCTATTTAAGTGGAAATTTTTCAATAAAAAGAATTATATTGACTTTCCAAAATGAACCTAATAGATGCTTAAAACTTATTTCATGGAGCAGATTCATAATTCTTTGAGTGGAGAGAAGGACAGAGAAAGACACAGCATGAGGTACCTTGGTGTTTGTCACGTTTCCCCTTCTGCAGATAAATTCACCCTTCTCTCTCTGGTCCCATTTTGTTGCTTGCAACTGCTTTCCCTGACCAGTAAGCCACAACAATGTTTTTGTGTCATCAGGAATATCTCATGGACACCTTCAGATTCCGTGTCCATTCTTTCTGTTTGTCATGAAAAAATGCTCTTTTTACTTGCCTAGGAAAAAGGTTTTGTTTCTTTAAACATTTAAAGAAGCCTAGACTTTACCTGAGATGTAGTAGATTTAAATGCAGGCCTTTTGTTTCATTGTAGTTTGACTAGTAAAATGCCGGTACATTAGGCTCCTTTGATCAGTTCTAAGGTAAGAAATCAACAAAATATTCATAGTAATTAATTTAAATTAACATAAATATTAATTAATTAATTGACTGGGCCAATAAAAACTTCTTAATAAATGAGATTATTACAAGGAATTTATAATACAATTGTAAGAAAAAGACACAGTACCTTTTGTGATGTCTAAATTTAAATACTTCAGAATAATTTTATGTCAGCATTTTAACAAAATTTCAAGTACAAAAATGTAGCTCCAAACTTTTACTTTTTTTGCATAAATGTCTTCTGTTCTTTATACCAGAAAAGCAGAAGCAGCTTAAACTTTATTTAATAAGGTTTTCTTTTTTTTTAGTGTAGCTATGTACAAATACAGTTACCTAGAAGAAAAACATCACTTGTAGTTTTCTGAAATAAATGCATCTGCCAATAAATAAGTCAATAAACACAGGAGTTAAAATTATATAATTCAAAATATTTTTAAAGAAGAAAATAATATTTTTAATGACTAACTAGCAAGTCTACAAAGAGTGGACCATTCTTTTGATTAAAAATTTAAAACTTTTGTCAAATAGCTTAGCTCAGACACTTAAATGAGGAACATATACATCTTTCAAATTTCTTTGCTTTTTTTTTTCTGGCAGAAAATCATAACTCCAGCGACTGGAATTGCTTGTTCACCAGTTTTAAAGATTCTGAATTCTATTTCCTAAATCATGCTTAGCATAAAATAACCTCATCTCATGTCAAACCCATAATTCAGTGATTACCTGTTCTATTTGAAGACTCAGATATTTTAAAATAGTAATTTATTGGCTCCATCTTTACTGTGACCTCCCTTAAAAAAGTCCTGTTTATAATTACTTTAACTAATTGTACTAATGTGCTCGCCTAGGTGAATTGTTTGATCAGCCACTTTAATCAAAGTAATAAAATACACAGAAATGGTTCATTCTATTAAGTTGTAAGCTGGGTCATGAAATCTGAGAGTTCAGTTAACTGCATGAAATACTTTTGCAAGGAATTTGAATCTTTTTCCAGAATAAAACAATGGCACAGATTTAACCTCATTTGCCGCTTTTTCCCTCTTCTTATGCATATAGACCCTGATAGCTAGACAGAATACTGTAATCTGTGTCAAAACCTGTGATCTTGAAAACTAAAACATGCATCTAAGGTTAGTGATATTTTATATTCTTACTCATTTATACATATATATATATATATATATACACACCTTCATTTTAAGCTCTCCATAACTACCTGAAACCTTTTCTCCTGAGTACAGCCATAGGTCCCTCAAAGTTGAAATTGTTGAGATATGTGTTGTTATATTAATGTCTCTGTCTGAGTGGAACTCAGACACTAGCATGCTTGACTGCAGAGTACCCTAAGGGGCTTGACCTAATAGCATTTTTCAGAGCATCCCTAACACATAGTAATAAGTTTGGGCATTTCACACAGCACTTTAGAAGTTGCTGCTTTCTTTTCAAATTATGTTACTATTTTCAAATGCTGCAGCTTATTTTCATAACAGCATAGTGTTTAATGCACTTTTCTGGGAGGTGGAAGACTTGATTTTGTTATCATTTCAGTCTGCCAGGATTTGAATCCACGCCTGATGGTGTGGCACAGAGTGTGCTGTTACCAACAAGTTGAAGACAAGGATGGATAGAGATGAGGAAAACAGAAAGAGATTAAAAGATATCTTTTTTAAAAGCTATACTGCTCTGCTGAAAGAAAGCAAGTTCTTTGAACCAAGACAGAGGAAAAAATGAGAATCAGCATCTTTTTTTTATGGCTGATAGGGAGTAAAATTTCACAGGAGGTAAGCTTCATCTAAGGTATAAGACTCAGAATTCAGTCCCTTATTTATTTAAGTTACGTTAGGTAGACACTGCATAAACTCCTGAAGTAACACTAAAGAAACTCCATACTCCTTAATTCCAACTATGAGCTCTAGTTTTAATTTCTCCAAACACCCCCATCAGTGTAGAAACAAATATATTTCACTCTTTTTTCTGTGCAGTGACCTACAAAACATACAGTAACTGAGAAATCATTTTGCTTCTTTGTTTGCAAACAACTCAAAATATTTTTCAGATTATTTCTGGTAAGGTTAGCTCATGGTATCTTACAGATATTTCAAGAATAGCTCAAGGTGATTAAGCAGTGGCACACATATTTTTGAACTAAAATTTGAAGCTTAAATTGCTCTCTGACTAGACTACATTGCTGATTTAGAAGTCTTTATGCATAATGTTATCCCAATGTTTACACCTCAGTTACATTGACAATTCAAAAATCTGACAAGGACTTTCCATACATTCAGCTATTTTATATATTGCTAGTAGGTGATTTGAAATTTCTCAGCAGTATCTGTTCCCAACTCAGGGATCCTCAATTAGTCTCCCTCCTTTATTCCTTCCTACTATTTGTTCCTTTGTTAGCAAATCTGAGTGAAACTTAAACCTTTATATAGTTTTTGGTTAATATTACTCACATAAACAAAGTTAACATTTTGTGTGTTTGAAAGCAAGATTCACAATTCAACAGTACAGTGTCTGCTAGGAGGCTTTTTCATCTTTTCACAGACGATACAGAGATGGGATTTTCAGGTGGTAGAATGCAATGAAATACATTATTATTGGATGAAACTATGAAGCTGCTTGAAAAATATTAATTCTGTGTACTAAAATGACTAGCCGTTCATGACATCTTATATTTCCTCTGAAATGACAGGTGTTTAAAAGGAAATAGTATTATTTTTTGTCATAACATATTTTAAAAGTTTCAAATATTAAATATTTTCAGGACAAACAAATAAAAAGCCTATTTTAAAATATTTTTCAAACAATTTTATGTTGGGGATTGTTTGTTTGCTTCTTTCTTTTTTCAAATCAGGTCTCTGGCATAAGCCAAATAGAATTTTTCTTCTGAGCCACTTCTCACAGTGATATAATGCTTCCTAGAATGTTTTAGGTTGGAAAAGATGTCTAAGGCCATTGAGTTTAGCCATTAACCCAGCACTACCAAATCCACTGCTAAACCATGGTCTTAAGTGCCACACCTGCATGTCTTTTAAATCCCTTCAGGGATGGTGACTCAATCACTTCCCTGGTCAGACTGTTCCAATGCTTGATAACCCTTTCAGTGAAGACTTTTTTCCTAATAGTCAATCTAAACCTCTACTAGTGCAACTTGAGGTCATTTCCTCTTGTCTTGTCACTTATTACTTGGGAGAACTGACCTACCCCCATCTGGCTACAACCTCCTTTCAGGTAGTTGTAGAGAATGATAAGGTCTCTCCTGAGCTTCCTCTTCTCCAGGCTGAACAACCCCAGCTCCCTCAGCCTCTCCTCACAGAACTTGTGCTCTGGATCCTTCACCAGCTCTGGACACACTCCAGCACCTCAATGTCTTTCTTGTATTGAAGACTTGAAGTGTGGCCAAACCTGTGCCAAGTATTGGGGAATGATCACTGCCCTGGTCCTACAGACCATGCTAGTTCTGATACAAGTCAGGATGCCACTGGCCTTCTTGGCCACCTGGGCACACTGCTGGCTCATACTATGCCAGCTGTCAAACCACATCCTTTTCCTGCAGGCAGCTTTCCAGCCACTCTGCCCCGAGCCTATGCTGTTGCATGGGGTTGTTGTGACCCAAGTGCTGAACTCAGCACTTGGCCTTGTTGTCCATTGGCCTTGGCCCATTGATCCAGGCTGTCCAGATTCCTCTGCATTCCTACTCTCCAGCAGATCAACACTCCCATCCAGCTTGATGTCATTTGCAAACTGACTGAGGCTAAGAAGGGGGATCTGTTTCCTGCTGCATGCATATCAGTGGAGTCATGGGCAACTTGATACCTGATACTTAAATGTGACATTATGTTTAAGGTAAAATAATATGCAACAGCATACATAGACTCTGTCTTGTGTCTAGTAGCTAAGATTAATTCAGTGTATTAGAGTATATGTTAAAAGGTCAATGAAAGAGCTTTTGCCTGAGTGCTTATAATTAATTCACTTGTTTCAAAAAAATATTGTGAAGTTATCATATTGCAGAGCAGGAAAATATTATGAAAGCCTCTCAGTAATTTTAACACAAGCAGGTAAAAAAATCTTAATATTAGTTACAGATCTTTCCTGTAAATTTATAACCAACAGATGAAAGTGTAACTAGTTATTCCAAGAATTAATCCTGTGCTCCAAATATGGAAGTACATCATGAACAAAGTAAAAAAAACAACTTTATTGATAACCACAAGATGAATAATCTGTATGCATTAATATGCTCTTTTATGAACATATGGAATAATAACTCAATCTTTCACAAATGAACCATTTAGGATGTGTATATCATACCTTTATAAGAAACTGTTACACAATAACTCCTCAGAACACTAACAGTTGAATTGGCTGCCACTGGGTATCTATGTTTCCTTTTTATTTTATTCTAAATATTATAGAGAATTAGAGAATTACAGGGTTTTTTTAAATCTTGATATTATGCATGAGAAAAGATTGTTCCGATAGACATAATACATCATTTCCAGCAGGCTGAATTAAGTCAGTTGTATTGGAATCCTCTAATGCTACCATCTAAAAGGTGGTGTTCATACATTCATGTATCTGCATGGTAAAACAAAGGGGTAACACAGTAAAATTAAAATTTAACCAATAAAAAGTCTCCGCAGAATACAGTTGCAGAATTACTTTCTAGAAGAAGTTCTGTTTTTCTTGCTTAATTAAATATATGATCATATAAATGCTTATGATAACAGAAGGCAGGCTGAAGTACAGGTTATGACCTCATTCAAAAAAAGAATCCATGGTAAAAAATAATATACTACTACCAGGTAAGTCTATAGTCTCATAATGTAATAATCTTATGCTTCTATTTCTTCAATTTGATGATAAGTACATAGCAGGTAAAACATTATCACAACTCAAACACTCTGCTTAATCAATGCATGGATCTCTACAAAGAACTTTCCTTTGATTTTTTTATACTTTACAGAAGAATTTGTGCTCTAAAGCTAGTGTTACTTCAGCTGAACCTTAATTTGTGTATGGCTTTGATTGATATACTACATTGCTAAAACACATTGACTGCATGAATTCTTTTAAAATAAAGTCTTGATGCCATTACCATCTGTCAATAAAGGTCTTCTGCGCTGCAAACAAGTGAAACCCTGCTAATGCTAACCACTTCAAGGTAATGAGTGTCTTACAGTACACCGAGAGTCTCTGAGTAACATCACTATATTAATAAGATTGAAGATACTGGGTAGCAGTATGGACCCAGTGGAACGCCTAACTCACCTAATTTTATTTGCCATGAATGGAGGATGATAAACAATGAATATATGGTATACTTTACGGGATAATTGTGTGAAAAAGAATATCATGACATCACAATTACACTTCAGTTATGATTTCCGTTTCAGAAGCTTCATTTATGTTCACACTGTAGGAGGAGCAAAAGTGTGACTTCTTCACAAGGAAAGAGAAACCAGAAGCTCACAGTCACCACAGCACTGAAATATTCATTCCCAGAGAAATCAATGAGGCTTACATTTCTGTTTATATGGAAGTATAACTTGGAAGTTAAACTACCTTGTCAGGAAAATAAGTATTTAAATCTCTCAAACTAATGCACCTCAGGACCCAAGGCTGTAATCCTGGATATCTGCTTACCTGCCCACTAGTCTCTAGTTGCCTCCTAGGACAATCAGATCACTCTCCTTTTATTTGTCCCACCTCATCATCATCAGAACCCCATAATGACAGCTACTATTTCATTGTAGGTTTTTTTATGGAAGTGGAATTCCTTGCTTCTTCTACATTCATGGTTTTCCAGCTTTCACAAGACTTACTTTTATTCTAGATGGAAGCCACATTCTTTTCTTTTTCCTCAGTATCAGTGAGGACTGATAAGCAGCTACTGCTACTCTAGAAAGAACCAATGAATATGTCTGGGCTTTAGTGACTATCTATGTATTTTTCATATGGAAAAGATAATTCACTAAACTACATACCCAGGCTTTGAATGGAGGGTTTGGACCTACAAACTTCCATTTATTAAGTGTTCTACACAGTAGACTAGAGAATTATGTTCACTTTCACTGCACAGAGTGCAATTTCAAATGGAGATATTATTTTCTTCTTCCTCCCTAGCTTGCTACACAGAAACTGTTCAAAACTTTTTGCCTAAAGCATTTTCCCATGATGTGGCTTTTAATTCCTCCCTGGTGGATGAGGAAATGTAACCATCCTCTCAGAAATCAGTCTTAGAGCACTTTAAATACTCACCATACCTAATACTCAGCAGTCTCCTCCCCGTGTGTTCTTTTGGTTTGGTTTCTGGTTTTCGGAGATCTTCAGTTGCTTTGTTTGTTAGTTTGTGGTTGTTTTTGCTTGTTTCAAATGGTGATTTCCAGTTATTTAAATAAATCTGATTTGGAAAGGATTTCTAGTAAAGAACCATGTGGACCATAGAATTTTCCTGCCACAGATGATGCACTTTTTACAACACATATTTTCTAGAGAGTAGTGGAAAAACAAACAAACAAGCAGGTAAAATTACCTGCAGCATCTGTTGCTAATGTTTCTCACCCTTACAGTATTGCTGAACTCTAAATACAATAATAGTAAAAAATCAATTTTACACCAAATATTGATAGGGTCAATTCTCACTTCTGAGGTCTGGCAATACAATATGCAATAAAATTGTAGATTTAAATAAATATTGAATAGTTATAATATCAGAACACCAGAAACTTTCTGTATAATTCCACACTTAAATAATTTTCATAAATGTAATTGTAAGCTATATGCTAACAAACTATTTTGGTCATGTCACCCTAAATTGTCAGAAATCCTCAGGACTATCATTACCTCCCACAGTAAATTACTTTCAATTCTCTTAAGTTCTCTCACAAAGGCCTGTTCTCCACACAGCACAGTTAACACACATGACTCTGAAATCTCTTTCAAGGGCCATAGTTTCAGTAATATATTTTCTAAATTTGTTGTATGTACATTAGGGCCTAGACTTTGCCTATGAGGATTCTTTCAAAGTTCATGTATCTGCAGGCAGAATTTGACCTTTTATTAAGGTTAACCCTCTGGTTCCTTTGTTAACATTTTGAATTATTCTGTTTATTCAGAATTACCTCACTCATAATAAATTATAGGCATTATTTCTTTGAAAATTGTAAAGTTTTCTATGACTTAGAGAAATTTCTTATACAGCAATTACAGTATCTGAGGAAAGAATTAATGTCTGAAATGGTTTCAATTGTTTTGGATGCATTAGGCGTCTGTTTTACTAATACAAGAGTAACTTTTACTCCCACAGGATTTAACAGTTTCAAATTATTTTTTAATCTTTGAAAATGTTTTTGAAAATATAAACTTCATAACTGGAATATTTTATTACTTTTAGTATTTGAAGTACTCTGACCACTCTTTTACAAGTTTTCTTTTTTGTTCACCTGTTAAAATGTTACAACTGCCTAGAAAAAACAGTGTTAGAGAAACTCATATTTCTGTAGTTAATTCTTTTAGCTTTGTAGGATTTGGGGGCAGGTGGGGGTAAAGTTTTTGGAATATGCATTCAGCCACTATACATTAGTGAGATGCACATCCTCCAATCCAGTCCTTGATTTCTTTTTACGGCAGAAACAATGTGTGCTCCCCTTACACAAAGGTTGTTGCAAACCTGTAAATGAGTTCTGGGACAGAAATGCTTTAGGGAAGTTACACATCTCATTTATGGAGTATCCACCCTGTGTCTGTACCTGAGAGTGTAATTTTCAAAACACATTGTCTGCATTAGCTTTCTAAGGCATTTGTTTTTCCGAAACCATATTCATTAGGTACAGTGGAAAACCACAAGCAACCATAGGATGCAGAACAACAGCAGCATAGTTCTGCAAAATACCTTGCCTACCTTGCCTTCATGCACTGCTTAAAAAATCCTTTTCAGAGTACTGACTCTGATTCTTAGTGTTGCTCAGCAATTGCACTTGATATTTTTCCTCTGCATACATAAACTGTTTTAGCATCCTAAGGTTAGAATAGAGCTGCACCATTGCTATCAGAGGATATTTCCAGCTTGTTTGATATTCACCACAATCTGAAAAGCCTGCATTTTTTGTTGAGCACAAGGAATAGTGCACTTAATGCCTCTGTATTAGCTTGCTGGAACAGAATCTGGAGTAAGGCAGTATGGCAATGTGTATGCAAGTTGGATGTTACTAGCTGAAACCTCTACAGTTCTGTCAATGTCTATAAGGATGGGGAAAACACCAATTTCTGTTAAGACTGTATTGGACCAGTAATATTTTTCAGGAAGTAAGTAAGGTATGATTTTTTTTTATCCTTCTAAAGTCAGGGGTAAATGTGTTACTGAGAGTAATGGGAGATAATTAAACTGCACAGCCATTAATTAATTTCTCTGTTCATTTGAAAACATAAAATCTAAGCTATAGGCATGAGGGACATTGGTTTTTTTATTAAAATTACATTGACCCTTTTTAATCACTTGCAAACATATATATGAACACAAACATTTCACAGAAGATTCATTACTGCTCTATGTTTCTGACTTCCTTCCCAAAATTCTCATGGCAGCCAGAATTTTATTTCAGCCTTGAGATATATTTGTTCTGCTCCTGTTGATATCTGTGCCTTTAGGCTTGCAATTCTAAATGTAATTGTCCAATTTATTCCTCTTTTGTGAAATTCTCCATCTATAGGGCTCTGCAGTACTTAAGTGCTGTATCCTGCCATGAATGAACTTTATCAATGTGTCAGACTTGGGTTAGCCCTATCTGAAAAGGATTCCAGCCTCCTTTATCTGCCTGTTTGTTGTGCAAGATTATTTGCTTTACTTTTTCATAGCATTTAGTAGCACTGTGAGCCTCTTAATTTAAACACTACTGAAGATGACACTGACTGTCAACACAAATGCCAATTAATTTTATAATAGAAAAATTATTTTAAAGAAGAAGTAGGAAAGCAGCAGACTGAAGATTTATGATTTAGGTCTGTGACATCCCATGGCCATCATCCTAATAAGTTACCAGAGTTGCTGAAATATCAATTTGGCACATGGTTTCATATGATTGCTTGCATTCCTACTTAGGGTCTATTACTTAATTCTTCTGTCATTTGGAAATTAAATCAATGATTCTAGCCAGAACTGGAGATAGGCTGATATTTATATTTAAATCAACTATTAATTGCTGCATCAGAGAGCTATTCTGAATCCTGAAGGACCTGAATTGGATAATGAAAAATGTGGTCATATTCACACAGCGAAATTGAAGGGAGGAGCACAATGAAAATATACCAGTGAAAAACTTCTCATCATACAACTGCATTGATTTTTCTGAGACAAAACCAAGTAAATAAAGAAAACCAAATCAAAATAAAAAAACCCAACCAACCAACCACAAAAAACCCAACAACAACAAAAAAGAAAACTTGTGCATGCTTAATTAACTGTAAAGAAAAACTTATAGATTTTTTATCATTCCTGTCTTTGCTGGAAGAATCTCTGCTTGGAAAACAGTGTCTGATCTCTAAACTGTTAAACAGCTATTACCTGCATTTCTCTCAGTGGGAGTACCATTAAGTAGGAAAGCTCCAGATAGGTAATTAGCCAGAAGATAAAAGAAAAAAATTACAAAGAAATAGGATCAGATATCTACAAACACATAATTTTAAGACTAGAACAGGATAATTTTTCAAAACAACTTCAAATAAAATAAACAAGAAAACCATTAAAAAGTCATGTCTGGCTATAGTATGAGAGAAAGGAGGGAGGAGAAACAAAAAATCCATAAATTGCCCCAAAATGGCAATATCCCAATTTTTAAGAAGTTGTTAATACTGTTTGGCTGGTTAAGAAAGTGACAAAATAAGAAAATTTAAGGAAGCCTTTTTCCTGAAATGAATTCTCTTACTACTGAAAATGTAGGCGTGGAAACTCTTAATATGGAAAAACAGGCAAAAATTATTATATAAATCATACAAAGAACATATTTAATTGTTCTAGGATGAAATTCACCCATACAGAGTCACAGAATCTCCTGAGTTGGAAGAGATGCACAAAGATCATCAAGTGCAACTCTTAAGTGAATGACCCAGACAGGCATTGTGCTGTCAGCACCACGATCTGACCAAATGAGCCAACCTCAGAGTCCTCCACCTGTGTATCATATGTTGGCCTACTTTGTCACAAAGGAAATTTTTTCCACGAAGGAAATTTTCTGCATCATTGCAGAGTGCTGCAAGAACTATATTTTCTCTATTGTGCTCAAATACACTAAGTTCACAAATGTTACTTCAAAAGCATGAGATATACTAGTCCTAATGCACTTGAGCTGTACAAATAATCCGTGCAGATACCACAGACATTTGCACAAGATTTCTAATTTTTTTTTAGCTCAATAAAATTTAATGAAATCCCAGATGAATAATAGATTCCTACTGTTTTTAAAGATGTGTGTGGGGGTGGGGAAGTCAAGCGAAAGAAAACCTGGAACTATGACAGCTTATTTTCAAGGCAGCTCTGTGAAACCTTTCTTCACTTTAAGGATCTTTGTCCAAGCAGTTACTGAGTATGTCCAGACCCCACAGCTAAATATTATTTAGATGAAATAGTGACAGCATAAAACAGGGATCCTGTTTTCTAATTGAGATACTGTAACTACACCTTATTGATTTATCTGCAAAATCACTTATTTGGAGGGAAAACCAAAGTATTATATTATTCTTCAGTCTGAAGGTAGAACACTTTCCTTAAACACAGAACATGTAGATCCTCCATCAAACAATATGTCACAAAAGAGTTATAACTAAGAGGGGAGTACCTCCAGACTTATGTATATCCCCAGGTAGTCACACAATATCATTAATCATGGAGTTAAGGCAAGTTCACCAGGAATGTGGTTCATTAGCAGTGTGGATGTGAACATGTTTATGGGGGAACTGGGGAAGAATTTGTGGTTTCCATGTCTTATTTGAAAGCTACATTTTTGAAGCTTTTTTAGAAATGAGACCTACTATTGTGAAAAGAGACTGTGGTTTCAAGCCAAATGAAGCAACTTCTGTTGGAAAAAACTCTGAATTTAGGCCATTTCTCATTTGTTTCTATGCTCTAAGTGTTTATTTAATATCTTATTTTTGCAAAAATAACAGATATATTGGACAGAAGGAAGATATAATTTGTAGGCCAGGGAGTTAGTACATAGGAAATGAAGTTGTTTCACATATCTCATTAGTTGAATGTTTTACCGTGAAAGCTTTGACTGTTTTTGTTTGCCTGTTTTTAAAAATATCTTTGTAATAGGGAAAAATTAGTATTCAATCAGATTTATATATATACATATATACATATATATATATAAAGAGAGACCTTCTTTGGTGAGAAAAAACAGAGAAACATATTAAACATATTATTTATGAACATCACATGAGTATGGGTCTTGACACTGAGAGAAAAATTTGCTCAGAAAGAGACATATGAAATTGCTACCAACGGTAAGGAAAAGAAGAAGGTGACAGACTCTGTGGGATGTTAGATAGTAATCTGTAGTCTTCCCAGTCATCCCAAAGATCTCTTACTTAAAATTTTTAAAACTGATGATTTGTCTTAATTTTTAAATTGTGTTTAAAAATGATACTGCATTTTTAAGATGCTATTGATTATGCCAAAAGTAGTGGGTAGTTTTACAGTCAAATAAAAATCCCAGAGTGGAAAAACTGCCAGTTTCTTATGCACTGTTCATTAAAATTGTGGAATTCAGATCTTGAAGACAGGAAATCCTTCTTTTTTTGTGTTTGTTTTTTGTTTCTTTGGTTGGATGGTTTGTTATTGGTTTTTTGGTTTTTTGTCTTTGTTTGTTTTGTTTGGTTGGGTGGGGTTTTTTTCAATTAAGATTGAAGAGAGTTTTTAAGGAAAGGAGAAAACTTTGAGCATGGTCTCATGTGGACACTATTTGGGAACCAAGAACTCAATTTTGTGAATTGCACTGGAAAACAACACCAAAATATTTCTGTCTGATAGACCTCTTTTATTCAGATGTTATTTGTGTGATTTCTACAGCATAGCAAATTAGTAGACCACAAAATAGTGCACACAAATTTACCCAGCCTTTTCTTTTGTGGTAGCATTTTGTCCTTAGTTTTGAGCTAGCATCATTACAGTAAGATGAAGCTTTTGCTTATCTTTTTTATTTAATTTTCTCTATTGTTATTGTTTATGAAATTTAATGAAGTAAATTACACGTGATAAAAGTGAAAGTCTTAAAGAACTGTATCCTGACTTTGTGGAATGGCCACAGTATTCATCATAGTGTATTCATAATAGCATTAGGAATTTGATTCATATTTTACATGTGCAGATCTCATTAATTATCTTTTAAAATATTCCATCTTTCCACAGATCTTTCACTTTTACCCAACCATCTTTCACTGTCCATCAGCCAAACACACCAGTTCTAATATATAATATTAGAGATATTACTCTTTTCTGGTAATTCAAATATCATCCGTCTTATCATATTTTCTGTTTCACAGCTCCCAAAGACATCTGACTATCTTAAATTCAATGGGAGTTAGATACATAATCTGCTTTGATGCTTTCAAAAATCTGTTCCATGCTTAATGACATATTTGGGGCTCTTCTGTAAAATAAACTCCCGATTATCCTGTATAATCTTATACTGTCTTGTACTGTAACCCTTTGATGTGCAGGCTCTTCTTTGTTAGAATCATGTAAAGTACTGATCACAAGAAGATGACTATTCTTGTCTGCATTACCATCTATGATTAGAGGGAAAAAAACTATGGTGGGAGAAACAGAGGCTTAGATGAGACATAAGACTACACGTGCAAAATCATATTATCTATTTAAGGAATATTTTTTTAAAAAGGTTAATAAAAGCATCTTATGTATATTATTGAGTGACAACACTACTCAGTCATATCACTGTACAAACAATGAAAGCAGTGGGAAGTATTGGACATACTTATCTGGTATCAAATCATTAAAGTTACCATGAAAAAAAAATTCATATTTCCTTATCAAATTAGATCATCAGAATTTGGCTTTAACTTCTTCCTGAAGAGAACATTTCACAGAAGTGCTTTCAAATATTTGATATGTGTATGTGCAAACAGCAAAAGAGTACATCTCTTATCCCACAAAATTCTGGTAGCTCAACCACAATGAATTGGATTGTATTTGAGTGAGAACTTGCCGAAATTTGTGAGGGCATTTTTAACATGCATGTTGATGGGGTAGGCAAACAGCTGCAAATATGTTTAAATCAAGAAAATTCCTTTTAATCTGAGGGGAACTGTGGGAGTGCAAGTCTTGATTTTCTAAATTTTTTTAAATTTGATGAAGTGGGCAATAGTTTATAGTGCTTTAAAGAAACAAGGAATACTGCTCTCAACCACCGAGAGCAGAACAGACAAGTGTTATTAAAGCACTTACAAACCAGCACATTGACAAAGCAAGACACTGTTTAGTTTTTTTCTTCTTGGAGCATGAGGACTTATCATAATG
This sequence comes from Pachyramphus minor, assembly GCA_013397135.1. Classification (NCBI taxonomy): domain Eukaryota; kingdom Metazoa; phylum Chordata; class Aves; order Passeriformes; family Tyrannidae; genus Pachyramphus; species Pachyramphus minor. The sequence continues at coordinate 105,971 of VYXB01003929.1, read as the reverse complement.
TTAATTTCCTGATTAAATCTACCGTGGAGTAATGCAGAATCTTTTGAAGTATGTATCAAGGCTTAAATAATTTTCCCTTAATTTCTGTCTTTAAGAGTTTTATACATTTTTATCATAAAGATGAACATTTAACTATGCATTTCTATGATTGTCCTCAAAATGAACGCGAATTTGTTAAGAAGCAAGAAGAATTTGATCTACAACCCATAAAACACGATAGTTGTTACAATGAACTGTGAAGGGTTTGTTATACCTGATCAATACAAACATGTTTTAAAGTCTGGAAGTCTAAAAGTTGTTAATTAGCTACTTCATGGTTTTTTGCAATAAAAACATGAATTAAAAATGGAAAACATCGAGGCACTTGCTAGTATATGTTACATTCTGCTTTAAAGTTTGCTTCTGAATGGCATTCCTGATCTGTGTACTTGATATTCCTAGAAAATAAGACAGGTCTGCCTGTTAGATAAAAAGTCCTGTTACACACTCTGTATATGAGCTAAGAGTTTATTGTTGGACTCCTTAAAAACTTGTAAATGAATCAAAATAAGGTATGATTACTGTAATTAGTCTAATTTATAGCACCGCTATTACTGACTCCAGAAATCCTTGCTCTCTTAAAAGGATGAAAATTGCATACACTTTAATCCTATAACTCAAGAAGAAATTAAATATTGTTTAAATGTAACAAAATATCAGATTTGATGAAATTAAATCAACATACTTTACTTATTTCAAGTCATACAGCTAAATATTTTTTTGCTTGTTGACAAACTCATGTATTAGAAGGATATTGGTGCTTATTGCGAAATTAGATAAAATATAAAAATACTGAATATAGAAAGGAAATTCAGTCTGATTTTCTGGGCATAATGATATTTTGACCTAAGTATTTGTCTAAGAGTGAGGACTTAGAAAAAAGGGCACAAGAGAATCTAACTAATATGTTTAACTTCAAGATCAAAAAAGGACAAAACCAGCCAGAGGTATCCACCAGGTTTATTGTACAGCAATACCAACAGTGATCTAAAAAAAACCCAAAACCAAACTGTACAGTAATTAAAAAATTACTTCATGCCATCCTTGTCATAAACTGCCACACCACTCTCACTCCTCAACTCCTCAACTGCACCAAAAACTTAATATTCTTTAAAATTGTCATGGTGGAAAAAAAGGCAATCAGGAAAAATATGTAGTCACTGGAGAATAACACTTGTCTCCAGATTTAAAATTATGATCATACATATCCAAACATACACATATATTTCCATATATATGCACAGATACATAGACATATTTTGAGTTTCTCAGACACTTGTCAGAAGAACTACCCTATATATCTATATATATTCAAAAAAGAAGAGGACAGAAAAGCAGTTCTTTTTCAATCAAACATTACCCTGTAATTTTTTTTCTGAAGAATATCAATCAGATTCTCAGATATCATTCTCCATGTTACAATTCACAGATCTTATCTGCATGTGTTCAAGTCAGCAACATTTGAATAACAAAATGTGGCACCGTCACCTGATCTGTATTCTGGTGTGAAATAGTAACCCCCACATCCTCCCCCTAGCAAAAAAAAAAAAAGAAAAAAGGAAAAAGGATAAAAAAATAGAGACTAGAATTGGATTCTAAAATTATTTCCAATGTGATTGCTTGTATGAATTTAAGGAACTTAGAATTTGGTCACCAAGAATGTGGTTTATATCTATACAAGGCTCACCGTTTAACACTCCTTTGACACAGCATGTCAATATATTTTAGTTATTGTATTAGAATGTAGCACATAGTTTGTTAAATAACTTGTCTGTAGCTCCTTTTTTTTTTTTTTCCTCACTGAAAAAGAATAATAACGTCAGTGGTTGTTTTTCTACCAGGGGGTTTCACACAAAACCAAATCTATTGAAGACAGTTTTTCATCATCTGTCTCACTTTAACATTTAACATTTTTGTTGCTCAGTGTAAATCAAAATCTCAAAAAGAAGCTTGCTTTTCTTTAAAACTATTTTTTTCTCTGGAACCTCTGACAAAAATGCCAAGTAGGACAGTGTCCTTGATGTTTGCTTTCTCATCAGATGGAAAACAGATCACCTGTTATAAAATAGCTCTGACAAGTCTATTGCAATGTCAGCTTTCTTTCTGCGACTTTATTGTGACATGTTAGAAAAATAGTTTTCCCTGTAGTTTGAAAGAGCTCTAATTTCAAGTATGCCAAGAAGTTCCTCTCTCTGTAAGCTGTAGGTTCTGGTAATTTCTGAGGAGTATTTGCATATACTTGTTTATGGGCATGAATGTGAACTTGATGTTTCTGCTTCTGCAAGCCATCTTTAACCTTTACCTTAAAAAAAAAGCAATTGAATTTGAAAGTTTAAACAGAGAAATAAAGAATTATCACATTTTCTTGAGAATTTCCTAATGCTTATCATAAAACTGAATCAAAGCTAATTTTGCATCAATTTTATCAATAACATGTAATATTCTAATAAAAACTACACAGTGCATATGATGAATACGTATGTCTGCCTATTGTATATTTAAAGAGAAGAATGAATTCTAATGACAAAAAATGGTTTTATGGAATACATTGAAAATATGTTTTAATAAGCACTGATAAAATAGCAATAATAAAATTTGTGTATACACGAATTTTAAGTGGAATAATTTGTCTAAAAGTCACATTCAAAAAGATGCTAGTAAATTTGCTAGAGACATTTCATGAAATCAATTCTTATATACTGCAGAAAGAAAATAAAATTATTACATTTTTTACCCACTTACATTTTTTTTTACCCACTTACATTACTTGCATTTTTTACACACTTGGTGATATGTTTATAACACAGTAGATGCCTATAATACAGTTCAAAACCTGAAAAGCATTTATGAGAGGAATGTTAATGTTAACATTAACTGTAGCCCTCAAAATAATGCTAAATTTTACACAGAACTTTGACACAGAACGTTTTATCTCTATTGATATGATTCAAGCCTCGGTGGAGGATGGGGGTTTGGGCTGTGTGTACGGTAGTGTGATCACAATGATTTTCATATATTATTATTAAAATATCATATTTTATAAAGAAATTCTCAGAAATATGCATTATAGAATAAAGTTGAATGAGCAGTGTGACAGCCAAAAGATTAATCCAACTTTAAAAATGAATTATTATTTCATAAGGCAGTCCCACTCTGTCCAACTACTAAGTAGAACAGATGTGGTGGAAGAAGGAATTAGACAGATTGACACATTTCTGACCCTTTCTTATGTATTTCCTGAAATGGAGCTGTAATTATTATGCATGTTGCAGGTTATGCTGATGAGCTGATAGAAGAGGTTGTCAAATTATACAGCACACAATCACTCAATGACACAGTAGAAGAAAGAGCAGAGCAGGATTTCCAAATCTGTCTACAACACCTAAGTTTCCAGGCAAAATGAGCATTCTGGAAAGCCATATGTCACACTTAGATAAATTAGACATGCATATGTTGAGGACAAGAAAACACCCATAAAGAAATAAGGAGATTAACTGTTTCTAAGTTATCAGGTGGAATCCAGATCAGTCACTCTGTACAAATGAGAAAAAACTAAGGTATAGATTCCTGTTTCCAAATGGATACCACCAGTTCTAATCAAGGCTACCATTTTATGCTCTCTGGCCAGTGAAAAGAGAAGGTTATATAATGCGAAAAGAGTATTATTGAATCCAAAGCAGACAGCACCTTAATAAAAAAATAAAAAAGTGATAAAAGCAAAAAATAAATACAAAAATAGGATTTAATAATTAAAAAAAATATTGCAGAAGAATCACAAGCTCTTTCATAGTTGAAAGTAAAGCTCACAAAATATTTAATAAAATTACTGGTTCTGGCAAATTAGTCATGTGAACTGACAACCAAGAAGTAACTAGCTAAGTCTTTATTTCACCTGGAAACCTATATTAGTATGTTACAAAACCAACCAATTTATTCAACAGAGCCTTTGGGTGACAGCATGGTCTATTATTTTTCAGTGATCTATACACACGTTCCTCTTCTTTTGGGATGTTTTCAAAGTTCCTAGTGATCCATTTGATCTGGAATATTCTTCTCCCTGAATAACATAATTGATGATAAAGATTTTTAAATATGCTTAAAAATATCTGTCTTTTACAGACGTTTTCAGAGGAGAAAGAGAAGAAAAGTAAGAAAAGGAAAAGAAAAAAGGAACAAGTGCACAGTGTCTCTTTTATTCAGCGTCATTTATTTTGGTTTTGATACACTTCAATCTAAAAAAAAAATCAAATTCAGATATGTACTAATTGATTCTCTATGAACTTTTAGCTTTATAGTGAGCAATAAAACTCACAAATC
>VYXB01003929.1:0-101608 GCA_013397135.1 Pachyramphus minor | reverse complement strand
TCCCCCCCCAGTAACTACTTCTTATTATCTGGTAGTTCAGAAGAATACCTGTATGTGATAAGGCTTGTCATCTTGAGGGGAGAAAGGGAAAGGGGAAAAAAAAAAAAAAGGAAGATGAATTTGAGAATAAATGACACTTCTTTAGTTTTATTGTGATGATCCTAATCATCAATATATATTTTTGTTCCTGTTTATACTTTCTCTTGAGACATTTTAATTTGATTTGGTAGACCTTTGTCAGATGTCATCAATAACAGACAGTAGAATTTGCCCCACTGTGCCTAATTGTTACCAAGCACAGCATGTAAGTAGAGAGAACATAAACATACAGTTTCAAATTTAGCAACATGTTAGAGCTAATGGTTTTGCTACAGAGACCTACTGATCTTTATCCATCAATGTCTTGATTTTCTGTTTACTTTGACAGGCTGCGAAATTCTTGCCATCCAGTATTGAAACTCCCATTAGATGACCCTGTGGATGATTCAGAGTAAATACAGAATGACTAGTAAGCCCTGTAGTGCTTTGGTTTTCAGCTCTAGTACTGGTCATGTTTAGCTTTGTTTAATTAAGAAGTTCTGCAAAACATCAAATAAGGCAGCAATACAGATTACAAATAGATTTATATCACCGTCTTAAACAATATACATTGATTATGAGCAAAGTTTAAAATATGATCTCAGAAAAATATATCATTAATAATAATTTCCTGAAAATTGTGTAAATAACTCACTACACCAAATGTCAGATAGACAACGCAGCTAGTGCCAGAGTTAACTGAAACGCTGTAGCATTGTCATTGACAATAGAGTATCACTGCTCACATCCTATTATAAAAATGTTGGACTTCTCTACTCTGAAGATTAAAAAAATTTAGCGGTAATCCGGGTCTTGTCTGACATGACATTTTGGAAGCAAAAGCTCAGTAACTTTTGTACTTAGCAGTAATAGGATAACATGCTACAGTAGTTACAGTAATTGCTCAACACCCCTATTGCTTAGCTGCATTTTTTTCCCCCCTTTTATCCTCTATCCTCTCCCTGCATTTTCCACAGGGAACAGGCTTGCAAGAACATTACATATTTCAGGGAAAAGAAAACAAAACAGACACACAAAAAACAAACACAAAAAATCAATAAAACAAAAGAAACCCCAGTCTCCTCCAAACTCTTCGTGAGAGATAGAAATCAAATAATTTGTACAAACGACAATACACTTTGAACACAATAAGAACATCCCCAGTGTTAAATCAAAGATGCAGTGAAAGTATCAGTTCTTGAATGACTTACAAATTTTCACATATTGTAAAGTTATTTTTCTTTAATTATCATGTGTGTGGTCATGATCATTCTCAAAACAATTAGTTCTGCATATGTATTGAAGCCTTTGAAAACCTAAAAATATTATCTTCCCCTCCTCTAATTTTCTAGCTGTCATTTTATTGGACCAAGTTTTTGATATATTATTGTTTTTTCTCTTTAGGCTGAAAAGAAGGGTTGAAAGAAGCCCAAATAAGCATTTTAAATAAACCTCTAATTGGAGTTCTACACTTGGTCTTGCTAAAGCAAACTAAAGAACATTGTCCAATCTGAAACATATGAAATGTAAATGGTTTCTTAATACAAGAGACATATGGCTAATAGACCAAAAAAAAAAAATGTTACTGGAGACAGAGAGACACACTGAGATTGATGCAAGAGTTAATGAAATCAAATAAATATGGGTACATATAATAAATGTCAGAAAATATTCAATTTTCCTCCATGTTCAGGAAGAAAGAAAGAAAACAAGGAAAGAAAAGACAAAAAGAAAATAAAGAAATAAGTAGAAAGAAAGAAAGAAAGAGAAAGAAAGAAAGAAAGAAAAGAAAGAAAGAAGGGAAGACAGAAGAAGGAGTGGACCCCAGCATCAAAAGAGTTTGTACTGCTTAAAGGTAGAGGATGACAGAAATGACACTGGTTAAGTGGAATTTCTCATAAGAGTAATGGGTGATGTGTGGTAGAAGATGGGTGGACTAGCCATCCGGAAGAAAAAGAGAATCTTGATTGCACACTTGTTTATGGCTCAAACTTGAGCAAACTCAAGGAAAGTAGCACAGAAAGAGTAGTGAGCAACTGAATGAGACTTTAGGCTATGATAAGAAACATGAAATAAAGAAAAAAGTTAAATAGATGAGTAAATTAAAAAGGAACATTCAATTTTTGAGAGGATCGGGGTAAAAGTATCTTCTGTTTATATATATATGTTATAATTATTTATAACCATAAATAATAAGTTAATTCTTTGGTCTCAGAAAGAAATTGTATCTTTGAAGTTTCAAATAAGAAAAATACCTTTTTCCTCAAATGGAAGCCTTTGAACAGAACAAAGCTGAAAAACTCAAGTGTTTCACAATTTGCGATGCTACTCCTTTTGCCCCAGAGTTGAACCTAATTGAAAAGATGAAAAGAAGTGACTACCTTTGCTTCTTACTGTGGGTTGTTTTTTTCTGTTCTTGTTATTTGTTTTCTTATTTGATTGTTTTCATTGGTTGGACTGGGGTATTTAATGCCCTTCCTCATCAGCAGTGCTTGGACTGTTGCCCTGAACAATACTGTTGTTCATGTTTCATATCCCTAAGGTGGAAAATGCAGCAATGTTCACAGACTTTGCTAAAGTTTGCACACAGATCTCCTTTGTACAACAAAAGTCTGAGATGTGACAGATTTAATAGAGACAAGCTGTCTTCTCTGGTGAGATACAATTGTGTGGCCTTTACACGTCTTCATCAAATGTACATTAATGTGTGTTCAAGTAAATAAGTAAAAAGTGATGGGACAAATGAAGCAGTTCCCATAATTTGATGTTTTCTACATACAGAAAGCACTGACTCTCCTGTAATCTCCATACCCATACTCTTTACACAATAATGAAGGTAACAGGGTGAGAAAGTGAGAGTTACTGTTTTGTCTAGATTTCAGTTTTCTGTCTGGTTTCAAAGAGAAACTGTACATTTTGGCTGTACAATCTTGGCACCCAGAAGATAGACAGATTCTGACCCATGGCATAAGTACACTACAACCTAATGCACTGTTCAAAATTATTGTCTTGTCATGATTTTTTTTTTGTCCAAAGGAATTTTTCCAAGTAATTTAAACCAATATTCAATGCTTTATCTTTGGCATTTAATACTTTCAGAATTATAGGATTACCAGCATAATTTTTGAGTGTGCCTTTGTGTCTCCTTAACTTTGTCTTTGCACTAATAGCTCCAGGTCTACTGAAAGAAAGACACATTTTTAAAAAAAATTAGACACCATGTTAGTCAAATATCTCTTCAGCACCTTTGCAAATTGGAATTTTAAGAGTGAGAGCGAACAGCTTCCATAATCACAGAATCATAGAATGGCCTGGGTTGGAATGGATCTTAAAGATCATTGAGTTCCAACACCCCAACCATGGACAGGGACAGCTTTCACTAGATCAGGTTGCTCAGAGCTCTGCCCAACCTGGCCTTAAAAACTTCCAGGGATGGGGCATCAACATCATCATAGCATCAAGTTACAGCTTGGCAAGCATCTGCCCAGGTACCTGGAGGAACTCTCTTAATTTTAATATAGTAAGATAAAAGTATATTTCTTCTTATTTAATCTAAACATTGGCTCATGCCAAAGGACAGACATACATGTGAGTGTAGCTGACTCTTTTTGTTTGTTTGTTTGTTAAAGAAGCAATTTCTGAGATCATCATCTTGTACTTACTATCTTAGCTGGTTTTCCCTTGAGAGAGAGCCTGCACTAAGGAAAGCCTTTCTCAGGTCCTCCTGATCCACATCTCGGGATCCATTTGTCCTAAACAAAATATATAGTCAGCTTTTGACTTTTCCATGAGAAGTCTTTACGAACAATTCAATGTGATCTTGAAAGAGCTAAAGAAATCAGACTTTGAACATACAAAGAGATATAAATATTTGATAACAGATTTGCTCTTCAGGTATACCCACACTGGGAACAACAACAATCATGATCATAAAAACTGAGTGAAGAGTTGGAAAATGTGATGTTATTGCAGTTAAGAACAAAAATAATAATAACAGTCATAATATAATCTCATTTTACAGCGGTTTTTATCATAGTAATCACCAAATTTTTTCTTCTTCTTCACTTTTTGCTTTTCAGTTAGAGCAACAGATTCCGCATAGACAGTTCAGTTCAATTAAAAAGCTTCATTTTAATCTTCTAACTTGTAAATAATCTGAAAATAGTTGCATCTTCAATTCATTGTGCATTTAAATAATATCAAACACTTAAAACCTTGATGCTGGTAATTTTGAAGAAGGGGATTTCTTCCCGAATTTCAGAGGGGGTTAGGCTGAGTGATATAATTTTCAGACATAAAAAGATTTTTAGGAAGGATGACAGACATAATAAGATTTTATTAGAAAGGGTGAAGTTGTGTTGACAAAACCAAAAGCCACTTGTCAATTCAGACAAAAACCTCTCTCTAGTTCTTTTTATTTCAGGAATCCAATATAGTTATTTATTGCATTCTGACTGATTTATTTTCTATAGCTCTGTAAAAAATTTGGTGAGCTGATGTCCTTTAAAATCATGTATTTGTAGTGTCATTTAAGCTATTCCAGGTATTTGAGCTAAACCATTTAACTGTTTTTATGAAAGAAATGCATAAGAATTTTCTTTAATCCAATTGAATAAGCTAACCGTAGTGATACCTACATTTTTATTTTGGGGTTTGATACTGTTTCTACTTCCTCTTTATATCAGAAAATTGTGTGACTGTTCCACCTTACCTCTAACCTATTCCTTTGCAGCAGACATGAGTTGTATCTCCAGAGGAAATAGCATCACCCAGGGCAGCTTTTCTGCTTTGAACATCAGGATTTACTGAACTCCCATCTGAGCTACTGCCTGTACTTCTGATATTTCTGCCACTAGTAATGCTGCCATACCACTGAAGGAATTCTGAGCTTCAGACTACACTGCTTCATGCTTCGCCCCAGTCCAGGGAGGATGCCAGCACAGATTTTATTAGCATTTTGAAATGCTATCTTCTTCTGTAGTAGAACTGCTGTTGAACCAAATGGACTGTTGTGCTCACATGCTGGTACTTCTATTTAATTGATAAATATAACGGGTAAAGGCGATGGGATGAATTAGCACAGGGCTATACACAGGGGAATATGTAGCTAAGGGTATAATACAGAGGTACATGGTTAATACAAGGTTAATAAGGTGAGATGAGAATGAACTAAACAGTGCAGCAACAGTAACAGTGAAATATTGTTTTTCCTCAGAAATATACAGACTAGACAGAAAAACTAGAGTTTTTCACTAGCAGCGAAAAACTGCGGAAAGTAATATTTGAATTCTAGAATTTTTGGTCTGTGAATAGCCAGCATCTTTCCAAGATCTTGTGCTTACTCTACTGCACCATCCGATTCAAGCATTTACAATGCCTTACTGAAACGTTACTTAAAACCAACCAGTGTGATTTAAAACAAAAATAAAATGGTAATAGAAAAGGCTACATGCTGGCACAATCCAAGTATAAAATGGGATTTTGCTGTAGTGTGAAGGTTTGGACTTGGCACTCGGCCAAACATCCAACCTACAGAATAGGGTCCACTCACCCCTCCTTCCCCACCCTCTCCAGGGGAAAGGAGAAAAGGAAAAGAAACCAAATTGTATCAAAAAATATATATACATATTTACATATATCACAGTTATATACAATTAATGCAATATATACACAGTTAAGGGGGACTACCCACCCCCAGAGGGAGAGAGTAAGGGAAAGGGTAGAAAGGGGCAAACAGAGGGAAACTCAAACAAATATACATTCTCAAACCCACAAAGAAGTATTAACCGAGAAAAATCTCACTACTTCCCTTGAGATAGCTGGATAGCACCAACCATCCGCCGGCAACCTCCGCCTCCCAAGGCCCACAAGGCCGCACCAGGCCTCAGTCCTCCACATGGGTAGAGCCAACAGCAGAGAATCTGCACCTTTGGATCCACCAGAAGGAAAGGGGCGAAGGCTTCTCCCTCCTTCTTGTTTATACCCCGAGTTACGTAAAAATCGTATGGAATACTGGGAGCATGGTCACTTCCCTGGTTACAAGCTGGTTACCAGGAAAAGGACCTGGACCAAACCATCACATGCAGTTACAATTGTGACAAAACATACCAGTGAGTAGAACTATCTGACAGGGACTCAAGAAGCACCGGGAAGCTGGTACTGGTGTTCTGAGAGATGTCTTTGAAGCAGGTACCTCCTCAGCTTATACAGAGGATGCTTCCATTCATTCACCTCCACCCTTGCATATGATTGTGCCTGAAGACGTAGCTAAGCCCACTGCTTGTGATTTACAGACTCATGGCAAGGCTCTGATTTCAAAAGGAGATAAGCAATCAAATCCTTTTATAAATTCTATTCATAGTAATTACAAAATACTAAATGTCAGGGGGTGAGGGGAGAACAAGAGGGTGACACTGTAATGTAATCTCATTAGCAAAATAAATTAAACTAATCACAGATTCCATAATTCTTCATGGAAGACATCTGCTGTTTCTCTAGGAGATAAGAAATATGTTAACTTTTTTAAAAGGTGCAGTATGCTTCTGACTTCTTTATATTGTTTACCTTTCTAAAAAAAATCAGTGAATACACAGAATCTTATTTGCCTTTCATGATGTTTATTAATTTAATCTGCATTTAAATATTATTGCTGTTTTAATTTTACAATCCAGAGATATTTGGACTCCTGTGTGTTTTTCTGTTTCATTTGTACACTTTTGATAACAGGGTGTCAGCTAGATCTCAAACTCTTAATTATTTTCCTGCTTTTTTTAAAATGTGTGAAAATTGAGGCATGGACACAAAAGAAACAATAACTGCAGAAATGGATCAACAGCCTTTCAGCTAGTGTATGTGTGATATATTTTCTAAAGTGTCTTTAGTCTGCGCTCATACAGAGCACTTTGCCTGACCCCCTGGGTTATTTATAATACGTTGCTAGCAGTTCTTAGTGAGATAACTCTTTTCCAACTCAACAAGAGCTTTGATAAAAGATACTATTGTGGCTACTAGGAAAAGAGATCAATTAATTTTGCAATGATAAGACAAATACTCATAAAGACAGCTCACACCCCAATACTTGCTATAAGTCGAAACTTCAAAGGTCTACAGGAGTTAAACAGTCAAATGGTCATTTGATGCATAGTTAGTCAAGGATATCTTGCATTTTATTCTATAAAAATGTTATATTACAATAATCATTATCTAGAAAGAGAGAGAACAAAACTCAGGAAAAATATTACTAATGATACTTTATGCACCACTAAAAGCTGCTCATTATTACAGTCATGAAAGGGATATAAAAGTAGAAATAGAATGGAATAGATTTTATCTGTGATGATGGATATATCACTAAATTAATAATAGCATTAAAACTATTAATAATTATTTCTGAAAAAATATGTCTGTAGAGTTAAGCGTGTGTGTAAAAACAGTAATATTTTCATTAATGGTCATTAATCTAATTATTTATATATTATGAGTACTTCAACTAATGCTTTGTATATATACTAAACAATCAGAATGCCTACATGCTTAAGGACAAGCCATTTTATTGCTGATCTAGCAGTAAAATGATTTTGCTGCCTAAATGCTTTTTAGATTGTTCAGATATGACACATGTTTGTTAAATCTCTTGCTTGATTCTAAGGAATTACTTTCTAATATGGCATTAAGGAGAAATATTTTTAATCTATTAAGTAGTGAAAACTGCAGTATTTTCCATGTAGAATTTTGAACTCTATCACTAAATACATAGATGATATTATTAAAAGCTTGTGAAATCATGTTATTTCTACCTTTGATGTAACAAAGAAAATTAGAGAAGAAAGCAGTTTAAATGTCTATTCAATATTTTCTCAACATTTCTGGTTTTCATTTTGAACTATTGCTTCTTTTACAAATCTTCTAAATTGAAATTTGCTAAAATTATAAACAAGAAAAGGAAAAAAGATTTAAAGAATCTTGTTTTGAGACAAAAATATATAATTATATTCAAACAAAAATATTTCCAGGTTTTACTAACTTGGATGAAAATCAAGCACAGCTACACCTCTATTTATATAATATTTTAAAATATTTTAATATTTACCTTTCTATTAAGGTAAAATGTCAAATCACATGAGTCCTTATTTTACCATGAAAGAGTCCTTTCATGGTAAAATAAAGCATATCAAAGTTTATTCAAATGTCTCTCCCTAACCTCATAAATTAGTAGAAGGAGCAGAGGAATGATTAAGATAAGAACTTTAGAAGAGGAGTACTGGCAAACAAAGAGTTTCTTTTCCTTGGTCATGATGTCAAGTGCTTCTGGTAGTTTCCTGAACAGTGCCAGAAATAACTGTGCATAGAACGTTCTCATTCTAGGAATCCTCAAGATGAAAATCAAGGATGAATCAAACTCAATTTCATATGTATTTTTGTAACTCATCTACATTTACAAAATTGGAAACTTTATTACTTTTCTACACAGATTGGCTTGTTTAAGAAATGAGCTATGAGATTATTACTAACAGTATTGTCAAATTGCAAAACATAAAAAAGTTATCTTTACCCTTAAATTTAGTATAACAAAGTACTTCCATCACATTCTTCCTTTCAAATAGATCATCAAATATTTGTAGAAACTTCGGAATTCCTATTTATATTCAAATCCTCACAATCCACCTAATATTTATATTCCAGCTCCTATAAAGTGCAATATATTATGTTTTCTACTTGACTTACTTATTTGAGCATTAATATTGCAGTAACACTTTGGAATATACAAAGGCTAGATAGGCTTCAGTTTGTCAAACTGGCTTTGCCTAATAAAGACACTAACATATTTTATATTTTTTAATGGTAGAAGTCGTTGATGGGATATCCATCAGAGTGAACAGCTCAGTATTACATAGGGTACAAATATATTTTAAAATTCAATTCAACTGCATTTTATTAATCCATGGGAGAAATAAAAAGACTGACTAAACAAAATACAAGGAAGTAGTGTACTGTGGTGTGACAAAAGGTACTATTCATATTCTACTGGTAAAGCAGTGTTCTGTCACGGGAAAGTTTTGCAGGTCTACAGCTTAAACTAATGGTGTCTAGGATTTGAAGCAATGTTTGCCATTTCAATGCCTATGAAAATTTAGGTTCAAACTAAGGATAAAGTAATACCTCAAGAGCAAAGCTCAAATAGTGCATAGGAAAGACTGTCCTAGCCACTTCCTATTGACATAGGACATGGGTATGCCACTGACAGGGAGATTCTTCAAACCACTGAATGTGTTGATCTCCCTACTCTTTCATGACAGCAGAGAAACACAAAGCGTTATTCTCACTCTTTTCAACCCTGAGGATAGTTTATTGCATCCAGGTGTCTTATGTAGATCTTATCTGTTCTTGTTAAACTATTTACCATGATATTGTAACAGTAAGAATATTTGCCTGAGGATCTTCTACAGCTCTAGAGATTGAAAAGGATTTTTTTAGCATTATTAGCATCATTTCATCTTCAAAGTCCTCACTCTTTGCAAAGAAGATAGTTATCATCACAGAGTAAGTGCACTGGAATGATTTAAGGAAATATATGTTAAAAACTAAGCTACAAAACACTGATACATACACTATGAATATTCTATCTGACTCATGAAATGCAGATGAAAAACCTTTAAGTGAATTAAATTAGAGTCTAAAATACCCAGTGTCACCAATAGCAAATTCATTCACAAATACCACTGTTTTTGTCATTACAGTATTTGCTTTTACACATTAACAATAACAGCAGTAATGATACTTACACATGTAAAGGTTTCAACTGATTATTACCCCAAATAATAATCAGTTACAAAAGCTGGAATATCAATCCACTTTTAGGAGAGAAAAATAATCAGTTATGGAACAGGATCTGAAAGGTGGTAATTCCAATTTGCTTTGGACTTGAGGGGTGGACCAATCTGTCTTTTTCAACCATACTGTTATACTCAGAAGAAGATACAGATATAGGGATCTGTTCTGCTTTTACTTCCTTTTAATTAGAATTTGCTGCACAAACACAGAAAATCTCTTAAAAAATCCTCAGTTTTTGAGATCTTGTAATAGGGTAATGCTTATGCAAGAAATGGTCTGAGCTAAATGGTCAGTCACAGTCTAGAAAGTCCTTCAAATGATGTCTTCATCTGGATTGCGTGAGATTCTCCACACTGCTGTTCAGCTCAGTCCTCAGGTTCTCTAACCAGCTGGTTTTTGCTCCTACATAGCACTCCAGCTCAGGCACAGTCTGTCCCATTGCTATTATCTTAAACCACACAGAAAACAGCTAACTATTGAAATTGTATACAAAACCTGTCTTCACCTTGTCTGCATCTGGAAGAACATTTTCTACTTATAAAGGTCTTATCTGTGTAGGATTTTGTCAATTCTGCAGTAGTAACCTTCTTCAGAGTCCCCCAAAAAATCCAACTTCTTCTACAGGATTTAAATCAACACATTAAAATAAATGAGTTAGTCTTGGCATTGCAGGTGCTGCCTGAGGGAGTCTTCAAGTCAGTCTTCCCACCTGGAGAGCTCCTGCATTGGTTAATCCAATGCTTCATTGGAAAGGCAGGTGGCACTTCAGCCCCCTCTCAGGGCAGTCCATCATACAGCAGTCCACTTCTAGCCTATATGAATGAGTAACTAATGGATTTGTGGATTTGTGGACATCTGGGGACTGAATTGCCTAAGCACAGCAGATGTGTACATAATCATTGCCTTGTTGTTAAAGTGGTGTGTCTGGTTATCAACATCAACTGAAATTTAATTTTTATGTCTCCCAAACTTCATGGTTTTTGGCACAAATGCTATGAGAATTTCAAGTGACACTGGTAAAATAGATAATTTTATCTTCTTTTCCTTAATGAAATCAATGGTCTTAAACAGCTTTTAAAATCTTAAACAGGATCTTCTATAATAAACTCTTTAAAAATTACATTGGTATTTGCGAATTTATTCATTGTTCACGAAAATTCTAAATTATTTCTGGTTCATGAGTGTTTGAGTGCATTTAATGCTCACAGTATTAGTGTTTCAACCCATTACTCATCTTTAATTGTAAAGCCACCTTGGTTGATTAACTTTCTCCTTTGGGCTATCTCAGATATCATCTTCAGCTACAGCCTTTTCTGGTTGCATCACTGTAGACATCTTGAATATATGTTAATGAACACCTCAAATTACATTTCTTTTAAATTCCTTTTTTTCCTGAGCAGTGTTAACCTGCACAGGCTAGTGCATGTTCCTGCACTCACTTCACAGGTCACAAAACCTCATTAACTCAGTCTCCTCTCCACTTCTGTCATCTGTATTTATTCCTTTGGCAAACCCTTCCCATATGCTGTTTGCCTTCACTGGCAAATGTTTATAGACCTTAAGTGACCTTTCCTTCCCTAACTCTCAGAATCCTTGCTTGCCTTGACTTCTTTAAGTTTTATTTTTAAGCTTTATTCTGTAAAAGACTCTTTTTATTTTTTTCCCCAATGTATCACTTCTTTAGGTTTATCCTGATATTTCTTTCACACTCCCACATCTATTAATCCCTTATGTGTTTTTTCAGTCTTCAGAGTGTTGATTGAAGCTTTTGATTAAGGGATTTATTTATACTAACTTATGATACATTATTGTGTATATAAACCTGGTGGGTTTAATGGCTGAAGGATCATCCAGATCATGAAAATATTCCTGATAAAAGTCATCCTGATTGTCTTTTGGGACTAGTTGTAATTTTTTTGGATACAAGAAGGTTATTTAATTTTTGCGCTTGAGGAAAAAGCACAAAGAAATCAGAAAATGGTAGGGAAAGGAAGAAGAGAGGAGAGGGAGAGGAGAGCAGAGGAGAGAGAGGGGAGAGGGAGGGGAGAGGAGGAAAACCTTATGAATGACACGCCTCTTGGTAATCCCTACTTGGAAATTTGTCTTGAAAGTATATTAAAAAAAAGGTATGAGTAGTAATAATTAAAACCCAAATAGTTTATTGGTACTTGTTTCCATCTATAGACAAAATGTATTTTCCTTTTGGAGTCAATATTTTACATTGATAAGGGTCTACAGCAACGGGTTTGATCTATGACATTGCTCCTGTTTTAATCTTGGGGTTACATTTGGCCCAGAGGAACCTAATGTTGTTTGTACACAGAAGTTGATTTTTTAAGTAATTTATCATTATCATGAAAATATTCTGTAAGAGTCTACACTTTAGGCTGAACACAAAGTAAGTAAAGATCCTCAGTGTTTATGATGTCATTTGAAATTATACTATACTGAATAAATATTTAACTTTGACATTAAATTAAATTCTTTGTAACCCCTTGCTCCTCTTTTTATTTTTTTGTGGTTTTGTTACTCCCAATGGGTTCTTAATGGATTGAAACTTTTCATTATATAGAAATCCATAAGCCTAGCAATTCACAATTTAGACAATTACAGGTATTCTTTCTGTGACATGTGCCACTCATTCTTACTAATATGTACATAAGCAAGTATCAAGCTGATATTATACCCTTGAATGTACTTATATGCTCAAGTATACAAACACAATAATTTCCTCACTGTGAATGTTGTCTTTGGAGGATGCCATCTTATTTTCTCTTTTATATTTCATCTGAAACATAACTGGATTTATTGGTCTGCTCTCATGCACTATGTAAAGCAAGATAAAGACTTCTAAAGAGTTCCTTTTCTATTCTTTGGGATTTGCACTAGTCTTCTGGAAAATTGTATCAAAAAACTACACTATTCAGCTAAAATTCCTATTAAAATGGTTATTGAAGTTGAATAGTTTCAGTTCTTCCTTGAGTACTCATTCATCTTTTAAGAGATGTTTTTCTGAAGATTTGGTTAAAAGCGTAGGATCATCCTTGATCATGTCTTTCCCTGACTTAAACTTACAGAGGATTTAGGTCTTCCGTCTTGATGTGCAATTTTCCCTTGGCTTATTACAAAATCATGTAATCTTTTACAGTGGTGTATGCCTTGTTTGGGTAGGAAGGGAGCATACTTTGACTGAAAACTGTCCTAGTTAGAACAGCTGGGACCAGTTCATCACCATGTGGGTGTAACCCAAACTGTGTATTCTACACCCTCAATGTCATTTCTCAGAAACTGTTACCAAGGGACCATCTACAGCAACTGCCCAGAGCACATCTGACCCCTCAGGCTATAAACTGGGTGTTAAGAAGCCTGTCAGATAGCAGGATGTTTCTGTCCTCACACCCAGGACTCACAATCACCCATGCTGGAACTCCCCGTCCTGGAGAAGGTGCTGGACATTCCTGCCTGAACCTGAGGGTATATAATCTTGGGATCTTGGGACTTCTGGTAGCACTTGTGGGATCCAGAGGAAGACCAGAACCTCGACTGGACTGCAACCACCACTCCCAACCAGACTGTGACCATCACTTGCACCAACAAGTTTTTCCTCTCCTTTTACTTTTGGACTCAGGGGGCCCACGTGGGGCTTAGCATGGGGGCAACGAACACCATTCTGTTCATGCCCCAGGGTGCTGGGTTATACACTTGGGGTTTTGTGGGTTAAAACCAATTGTTCATCTGTAAAACTGTATTTATTGTATTATTGTTATTAAATTATAATTCTGACTTCTAATCTCTTTGGAGTTGGGTTCACTTCTCCTGCCAGTTTACCTTTAAACCAGCACAAAAACAGGTGTACTCCCATTTAAAAAAAAAATACAAATAGCCTTTATTTCTCTGGTTTATTTGTTGGGAGGTTTTTTTCTTTGCTGTAGAAAACTGCTGCTGTTTACATGTTTAACTTATGTATGCCTGGTTTGTTTAGGACAAGTTGTTCCTAGAAGGAATTGTGCTTTACTGCCTCCAGTACTGCTTGATATCTAGTGTAATGCATCTTTAATTTCACCTGGATTTGCCCTTTGCTACAACAGCAAGCCTCTTATGCAGTGAATTCCTCTGAAGGCACACTGTTTTGTTACAGGTCATGGATCTTCAAGCAAGCTTTTAAAGGCTGGGTAAGAGCAAGCTGCTCTGTGATGATTAACTATACCTGAGAGGAGTGCTTCATGAGATTCTGCATTAAACCTCCCCTTTCCCTGTAGATATCCTACTCAAAAACTTTTTCCGCAGCAGCAACACAGAATATAAGTGGTGCTTGACGTACTGAAGAAATTTGAGCAAGTCATGTGCCTCTATTTGTTGTACTGTGACATACTGGGCTTTCTCCTCCAGGGGGAGCGTAGGTAATGCTGCGTCTAGACCACATGTGAGTCTGGGATCACCCATACCTCTAAGACAGCTGCCAAGTCTCTCCCAACACATGAGAGAGCAGGGTAAACAGAAGGAGAAGAGTTCGCTTCTTTTTGATTGTTCAATAAAGTAGCAGAGTTAGGACATGCTGATAACAAGTGATTCTACCTACTTGAATATCCACAGGAAAAAGTCACCAGTCTAACAACTGTATTCAGTGCCTTTCTGATGAGCGTTGTGATATAGAAAATTAAGAATGCAACAATAGTGAATTCATACCCCTAGGAGAAAAAAGTGAAGGTGAAAAACTGTATCATGAAAAGTATTTGTGATTCTTAAAAAAGGCAGGACAGCTGATAATGGCAAGAGTGGAATAACAAAATTTTTTATTATTATTTCAGATAGGAGACGAAAAGTGTTTTTTTTAATAAGTGCAACAAATAGATAAAGGAATAGAGTTTCAATAAATTCTACTATTATCTTGTGAGAGTTCAGCCACTTTGTGAATCACTTGGCTCAAGAGTCTAAACTTTTTGCAACTAGTTTAATTGTCTGAATTGACGTTATGACGAGTGGGAGGTGACCAAGAGATGCCTTTGTTGAGAGACTGGATAGATTATATAGTGTTCTGCTTTCTCTTTTCAGTCTGGATATTTTGGATTTCCGTTGAATCGAAGGATGAAGATGCTCTTCCTCATGACTGTGGCAAGACACATTTGTCTACCTCTTTTTTTTTTTTTTTAACATAATGTTGAAGAACTGCATATTTTCCTGTTGACTGTGACATGAAAGTAGTCTACAAAAGCTGACTCCTAGCTATTTCAGATATTTTTATTTTCAGACATTTTTTCTTTCAGACATTTTTTCCTTTCAGACATTTTTTCCTTTCAGACATTTTTTCTTTCAGACACTGATATGTGTGACCTGCTCCTCACAATATGCAGTTCCATAGCAATTTCAATGACAAATTTTTATACAAAGGTTTACTTTTTGATGGTGTTTTTAGCCACTTGAATTTTCACATTCAAGTTATATTAATTTCTATGTTCACACTTATTACAGTATCATATCTTCATGACAAATTTAAGGCACTTGATTATAAATAATTAATGAGGTAGCAGGAGTATGCAATTTATATACATAAATAATACTTAGTTGTTAGAAAAGATATTTAGCTTGTTTGAGTTCTAACTGATTTCCCTCTGCTGCATTTGGAGAATCAAGAACCTTCTTCCTAAAAGAGGGAGTAAAATAGCTGTGGGGTTGGAATAGGAAACTCCATCTTTCATTCCGTAATTGGTTGAGTGTGCTGATGAGAGTGCCAGGCTCTCCATATGTAAGTGTCAGTCTCATACTCCCTAATATGGAAAAATGGGTGATATAGGAAGAAAGGAAGATTTGTGTCCAGTTCTTGACAGTTTCATGGAAGATGAGTAAACCACTTTTAGAGTTCTGAGTAGAGTAAGTAAAACATCCAAAAAGTACATTAGATGTCCTTGACTCACACGGACTTGATGATATGAATTTAGTACTTAGGTGCTCAGTTATGAAATCTGCATTTTCCCAGCAAATGATTAAACTATAGAACTTAGTATACAAAGTATACATTTGCTATGTACAAATTGTGTATATAACAGCACTGTAAGTGCTGCAGGGAAATCTTTATTATTAATTCAGGAAGACCTTATGGATTTTATTTTGTTGTACTCATTGAATTCTTCCATTGTAAAAAATATCTCTGTCCTTACAAAATGTATTATCATTTATGGGGTTGTCTTACATAGCTACCTTCTAATTTGTCCCTTTACACTCTTCTTCATTTTTTCTAACTGTCAGCTTTTTTTCTTATATTTTATTTCCTCTCATCTTCAGTCTATTTTTTTATATTTGTATAATATTTTTATTGCTACTACCAATGTTCTTTTTTTACCACAGTCTTTCTATTATTTAAGCACTACTGAAGACAGGGTTTATACCTAAGAGCTGTTTCAATTTTTGCTTGCCTATTCAAATAAAGATTCACTACTTTCTCTGAGTGAGTTGGTATATAAATACAGGATTACCATCACTTTGTTGATTCAAGTATAAGGCAGGATTGAAAAAGAGAAATACTATGAAATGACTAAGGGTCACTAAAACAATCTATCATTCTTACTACCTGAGAATGCCATTTCAAAGTTACTTCAGTACAGCTGCTGTCTGGCTTTTCTTAATCCATCAGTGAGTCTACAGACCTATAACAGTCTTAACCAGCTCCTGATAAAGAGTGAAAAAAAATATGTATAAAGCACATTTTGGATTACATAGCAGAAACATATGGTTAGTTTAATGAGTAGGATACTACTAAGGGTGTCAGTAAATGATGAAATCTGCTTTGCATCATTTTTTTTAATCTCTTCTGTCAGAGAGAATCACTTATTACAGTCAGTTTCAATGGCTAAAAGGGTAATTTGGACAGTGGGTTTGTAGCTAAATAAGTCCATCATTGAAAATACTGTAAACCACTTTTACTTTAAGAAGCACAAGACAGCTCCATGTTGCATGGATATCTAAATAAGGGGTACAAGCTATTTCAGGAATAAGAATGTTCACACTAAAAAAATTATTCTTGAAAAATTTAAATTTATAGATGAGATAAACTTAGGGGGACATCTACATAATGTACTATGGGTAGGCTACATTCATAGGGAGATCTATTTATAAATTCTTTTAAAATTAAAAAATTAAGCATTTTCATTAAAAAGAAAAATATTCACCAAAAAATTATTTCAAAGTATACCATCTTCACTCTCACAAGTTGGCAACAAAACAAATCTTTTTTTTTTTTGGAGTGATTTTCTACACACCAATCAGTGTCTTCTTCCCTGAAAAACTGCAAGCATGTACGATTTGAAATGAACAGTTTACTTTAATGTGGTAAGTAGCACTGGCTGTGTTCCATGGAAAAGTCCTTAAGTATGTGTTTAACTTCAAGTTTCAGAAATACTTTAAGTATTCTGAAAGTACAAAGCTTAAAGCATTGTGACTTCAGAAAGAATTTATAATACAACCTAATATAATAGTGTATAGTATTCTGTTGTATATGATATACAATAATATAAAACAATTATACAATATTTTATATAATATAATAATTATAATAATATGTTNAATATAAAATAATTATATAATTTGATAAAAGAAAATGCTATATAAAATACAGTATTTTCTTAATATGACATAGTCAATTTTTTTATACAGNGAGCTTGGACAGTGGCAGTGAGGTCCTCAGGACGTAGGTGGATCGCCTTATAGAGCTGACGGGCTCCACCTACCCGGGGAGTGTCCCCGACCGGGAATCGAACCCGGGCCTCGGCAGTTACAGTGCCGTGTCCTTAACCACTAGACCACCAGAGGCTCCCATGTTGTATATTATACTACAATCTTCTACATTGAATGTTATAAATAAAAATAATAAACAGGAAGAACTAGAAGCTTTGACCCACTTTCAGAGCTATGATATCATTGACGTAAGTGAAACCAGTGGGATGAGTCCTGTTACTGGTGTGCTATGATGGGCTCTCCTGGAGTCACAGGGAAGGCAGACAAGGCAGGGGCCTGGTGCTGTATGTAAGGGAGGGACTGAATTGTGTGATGCTTGCAATTGGTGATGACAATTGAGAGACTCTGTGTAAAGATGAAGGTGAAAAGCAAATAAAGTCTACCCAGCCCTTCCCCTTATGGTGATTTTAATGTTGCAAATGTTAACTGGGAGTATAATACAGCAGACACAAACAGGTCCAGGAAATTCCTGAAACATGTTTAAAACAACTTTTTAGTGCAGGGAGTTGACTAGGAAGGATGCTCTCGTAGATTTATTGTTTGCAAACAGAGATGGACTTGTGGGCTAGGCTGTCTTGGTCACAACAACGACGAATTAGCTGAGTTTCAAATCACTGGTAACAGAAGAGAAGGAAAACTTTGACCCTACATATGGACAGAGCAGACTTGGGCTACTGAAAAAGCTAGTTAGGAAGGTACCTAGGAATTTACCTTGGAAGGTATTGAGGTGCATGAATGTTGGACACTTTTTAAGAGTCATCTGTTGAGAGTGCAGGAGCACAGCAAAGTGTCAGAGGTCAAGCAAGAGGAACAGAAGCCCAGCTTGGCTGTGCAAGTATCTTCTTGAACTTAAATGGAAAAGGAAAGTGTATGGACGTTAGAAGCAAGGACAGGCAATGCAGGAAGACTACAGAGATGTTGCTCACCATTGTAGGGAGAAAATTTGTATGGTTAATGATCAATTAGAGTTCTGTTGCCCCATGAAGAGCAATAGAAAAGATTTTTTAAAAAATGTTAGCAGTAAAACGAAGTAGAAGTATATATGAAGCAAAACAAAGCAAAAAAGATTTAAGCATAGCCAAATTAAAATCTGTCACGTTACATCAGACATAAACCTGTCCCAGTTCCCTTAACATTTATTTGCTCAAATTTTTTACTGTGTGGCCTGATATACAAATGGTCCCAATAGAAAACATGTTGGACAGCAGCTGTATTCTCTCAGTCATTTACAAGGGGAGATAAGTGGACTGTGTCCAGAATGCTATTATGCAGCTGCAGCAAGATGGAGTTGGCTATTTTGTAGCATGACATTTGTGTGTTCATTTTCATATTTCCCTTTTAGTAGGTTACTCCTCCCATGAGATCACTGAGTCGACTCTCCAACAGCTCCCAAATGTTCAAGTAACTTTATAACATATCATTATTTGTTGTTAATGTCAACAGATAGTAATTGCAATCATTGAAATGAAAAATGTGAGAAGAATACACTATATTGAAATGTTCAGCATCAACTTTAAAATATTATTTGTCATAGGAGACAATATTTTATTTCAACTCGTACTTTCAACAATTTTGATCTGATCATTTTATTTACTTCAAATTAAGAATTTATCATTAAACATTCTATCTGGTCAGTGTCAATCAGCATTTTGGCCAGACATTTCAACATTGTGGAAATAATCTGGTGCTAGTAAGGCAAAAGAAGTTCAACTTTTATTGACTTTTCAGATATGGTAGACTGTTTCCACTGAAAACCATAGAAAACTGTAGTATTGTATTCCTAAAGTGCAATTTTCTCAGACACAGTATTGTAAATTTTGACTTAAAAGTTATCTCTAAATGTGTAAAATATTTATGTAGTAAAAACCCCTCAAATGTCCTTATCTTAGCAGTTATTCTGTGTTTACAGCTACATCAACAGGTAGAATAACTTTTCATGTAATCCTTAATCTCACATACTATAATCATCTATTGCAAATCTCAGTGCTATATCATCTTCTATTCTGAGTGGCTTTAGAATCTTTGCTGAATATATAAATTGTGACCCATACCTCTTCATTTCTCAGATCGTCAACCTTTGTGTTGCAACTCACACATGAAACTCAGTCCTTCATCAGAAGTCCATTATCAGCAACTCTACAATCTTATTTTCCTGCCTTCTAGACCTTCTTGATACTTCTTTTTATTTCTATAGCTCCAAAATAGACAGAAATAGTTTTGTAACCTATTTCATCTCAATATTCTTTAAGGAAATTCAGAATACTGTGAATAATATGTCAATAATTAGTAGTAATGTTGGTATTATTAATTATAATGATGTAAATCCCTGTGTGTCGGGGTTGGAGTGGGACTCGAGACAAACTTTGATCGATGGAAGGATCAGGAAACCAGAATGTAGGAGGAGGAGCAAATTGGCCCTAGATGTATCCCCTGCTGCAGAGAGAATCAGCAACTGTAAGATAAGACAGCTAAGGGGATTTGTAACTACCCTCAGCTAATTGTAATTCCCCCAGTTATCTTGTAGACATACTCCTTACCTTTCCTCTGTAACCTACCCTATCCCATCTCTAAGTTTTACATATACCACCCCTATTTCGCCCAAGTTCTAGCCCTTTCCACAAGAGACCCTTTAAAAAGCTTTCCTCTTATCTAATAAAGGAATTCGCCGTTTTCCACCAACCCTGCTGTGTGCGTGGTTTCTCTTTGGCCCGGGATCACGTCATGCTTACCCCCTGCTCCTAGGAGTGGCCTTGCTGGGGCACAGTAAGGGACATCCCGTGGACTCGAAGCTACCCTTGAACCCAAACCGGGTCACCTGTACTCATAAACTAGGCAAAATATGAAAAGATATGAGGTATATTTGGAAAGGATGATTTTATACTGATGTTTATATTGTCAGCAGCGCACTAACTACAGTATTGGTAACATTAACGTGATTCTTCCAAGATGTTGGTTAAATTACTTGATTACTTTTTCTAAATCATCAAATATTTGTTTGGAGAAAATTCAACTGTTTCAACATGACAAAAATTAATTATCTGAGAGGTGATACATACCTGGAATCCTAAAGATTAATACTAAAATCTCTGATCAGGATCAAGTAGAACAGAATCACAAGTGGATCACCCATACCCCAGGTGAGAGTACTGGCTACAGAACTATTTCTAGGTCTCAGTAGGTGGTAATAGAAAAGAAAAATAGCACCTTGAAAAGTTTCCATGTCCTCACAGAGAGGACTAAGATATTTTCTAAAGTCTTTAGTGCTTTTGCATGAATAGATAAACTGTTTCCTACTGAGATATAACTGAAAAAATATTGGTACCCATTGGTAGAGCTTCATTGCAGAGGCCAGAAATTTCATAATAATCAGAGAGCAGGAAGAAAAGGGCTTATCTCTCCCTGTTATTTTTACACAGAACTGTGTTCTGCAAATGTCATTAAAGATTCTCTGTAACTTTGAGTGTATAGATTATAAAACTGTCTGCAGGTGAGAATAGAGAACTACTTACCAGAAACCAGCAGACTGAAAAGAGGAAATTCAATTGCTGAGAAGTTGGTATGTGTAAGGACAGATAAAGTGTGCCATATCTGCACAAGACCCCTACTACAATGAACATCAACAATGGAATGTGTAACATTGATTATGTCCAGAGTTGTCTGACATATGGAAAAAGGCAACAAGTTCATATGTGATCCTGAAAAAAAAAAGGGTCCTCCAAAGGACCATGTTAACACTGATTTAAAGCCACAGATTTGACCTAGAAGCCACTGGTTTGTGCCTTGGGGTTGACCTCACATTTGTTATTCCAACTGTACAACTATGAATGTACGTGTGAGTAAACCATATAAGAACATTAGTGACTATTCTGTGCACTTTTCTGTTGTTGGTAATGATGGCTTGATATTAATAATCACACTGTCATAAAAATTGAAATTGTTTAGAAATATTGAGTACACGGGGAAGACTTGTAACAAAAATCTTTTAGGTAAAATGTAGTTAACAACACAAAACTCAACCAAAGAAATGAAAACCAGCACATTAGGGGTTTTTTTGATGGTTGTTTGGTTGATTGGCTGGGTTCGTTTTATTGTGGGGGTTTTTTAAAACACTGAGATAGACTTAAAGTATTTAAAACATTCATGAAGAATGAATTAGAGTCTCAAAATCTATGCTGGCAAGACTACAGTAACTAAACACTCACAAAGTGATTATTCTAGTGGTTCTTTCCTATAAACTACCTGTAAAAAAAATAAAAAACCCTATCAAACCCCAAAAAAACAGAAAACCAAACTGAAACATCAGATACAGCCAGATGTGAGTGAATAAATACATAACTGAGAATCCAGTCTAACCCAGTTCATACAGAACACTCTTTAGAGAAAGTTCTAGAGGAATATAAAAGATATAAAGCTGAGAAAAAAAGAAAATGGATGACTTCAGAAGTCCTCTAACCAACTCAGAAATTTAAGTACATCGTGCTAAAATATTCAGCAATTTAAACACACTTGTAAGGAGGCTAAGGAACCAAAGCTCTGACAAAGCTGAAATAAAGTAAAAGAAGGGATGAGAAATCTAAAAATAAATTGGGAATCAAACCTGAGGGAATATTAAATGTGAGGAGTACGCTTTCATATTAAATATATAAGTTAGAGAATTACAAGAAAAGTTCTAGTAAAAGTATTATATGATAACCAACAAAAATGGCTTCTTTGAGTAACTTAGTTTTCCTCACTTAAATCAATGCATTTCTACAATGAACTGGCTAGTGAAGAGCAGTAACTTGCATTCTAGATGACTGTACTAGGATAGAGTTTATTAACTCTTGGCTGGGGTCTACTAACTTCAAATCCACTGTTTCACATTCCTCAGCAAGCAAAGAATAAAGTGTTTCTACCTTAACTGATATGAATTGCAGAAGATAGTCAAATATAAAATCACACTTTTCAATTCACTTGATGGTTTAACCCCAGCTGCAACTAAATACCATGCAGCCTCTTGCTCACTGTCCCCCCAGTGGGATGGATTGAGATAAGAACAGTTTACTTGAAATAAAGTTAATAATAATTATTATTATTATTGTAAAAAAGCAAAGAGCAGAGAGAGAAGAATAAAATCCAAGAAAAAACCAAATGATGCACGGTACAGTTGCTCACCACCCATTGGTAGATGTCCAGCCTGTCCCCAAGTGATGATTGGCCCCTTCCAGAAACCTCCCCCCAGTTTATATACTGGACATGACACTGGAGTATCCCTTTGGTCAGTTTGGGTCAGCTGTCCTGGCAATGCTCCCTTACAACTTCTTGTGCAGCTCCTCACTGGCAAAGCATGGGAAACTGAAAAGTCTTTGACTTAGGGTCAGCACTACTCAGTAACAACCAAAACATCAGCATGTTATCAACACTATTCTCACACTAAATCGAAAACACGGTGCTGTACTAGCTACTAAGAAGAAAATTAACCCTATCCCTGTTGAAACCAGAAAAACTCTCCAAGGAGAGTTTCTGAATCTTCAATTGCTTAGACTATTGGATAGATAAAGCCTAAAGTTACAACTGTGGTTAATTGAAACTCTATATATTTTATATGGAAAATAAAATGCTGTGTTTCAAAAGAAAAATTTTTATTTCTTCTATGAAAATCGGAATTAACCTCACACATCTGAATCTGGAAATCTTAGTAACATTTCAAAATCTATTATAAACCAGTACTGTGTTCATACCAAACTCACTAGTGAGCCTCAAGTGTTTCTTTGACTGGCAGGGAATCCTGGGACCAACAGATACCTTAAACTTTATGATTTACAGCGGATATGGTAGAGTATCCTTTCCTGAAGTAATGTAACTTTGAGAACAGCAAATTAGGCATTGATTTGCATTGCTGTCTTGAAGGCCAAAGAGAGTCTCTGAGTAACCATTACAAAACTATTAGTGATAATCAGAATCAATAATTGTGTTAATATATCTAACACTCTGGAATGGTTCATAGTTCATCAAGGTTAAAACACACATACATAAATTCTTCTAACCTTTCAGAAATCTCTTTGAACCAACTCTAAGGATGGAACATGGCACAATCAAGCAGCCAATATTTGCTTGCATAATTGGTTTATGTAGTGCTATTTTAGAAAAGAGGCAACAGATAACAGAGTAGCAATCACCGTCCATATTTAGTTAACATATACTAGTGAAGATGTTCTGATAATTGTGCTAGTATAAAATTATACATGAAGTGAAAATGTTAATATATCAAGTTGTCAATATACCATGCTAAAATATTGCTCTAAGTATTATCAAAATTGCAGAAATATCTGAAGTACAATGCATATTTGACAGTGCAAACTGCTTCTTTTTAGAATATCTCCCACTTGCAATGTCTAAATAGAAAAAAAGCCACCAAAACAATCTAATGAATATTGATCTAAACATAAAATGGGACTTCTCTGAAAAAAGTAATTTGCTGTGTTTCTAGAAGGATTCCGTAATACTGCATGTGACCATCCAAAGCAGCTACTAGATCCGAAACAGAAAAAAGAAAAATAAGAAAAGGCCAAAGATCACTATTTTACTTCTAAGAGCAGTTCCTGTCATCAAAAGAAGGACAGAGTATGAAATTACAGAGTTAAGGTTCAAATCATTCAATAGTCATTACTTTTCCAAACGGTATTTGCAACTGCAAAATAATTGCATCTTATTGTAGGCAACGAGGTGAAAATTATCATTAATATGCACTGGAACAAGTCATATTCTGAACTCACAGCATTTATGAGGATTGAAACAAGACTAATTATGTGAATTACAAATCTGTGGAAATTTTCTATTACAACCGAGATGGACACAAAACAAGTCCTATAATGGTCTAGATAAGTGAAATTTAAAAATAATGGAAGTGCTTTGTTTATTTGTTTTCATATTTTGTATTAAAACATCATTTGCTATGAATTAGTGAGCACATAAGGAAAATCAATATCTGAAGGATCAAATAAGATGTATTTCCCTACACACTGCAGCTTTCAAAAGATATGGTAGCTGTCCCTCTCTTGATCACTTTTTTTGGGTGCCTTTGCTTCTTGCAGAAATTCCACAGAGTTTCTTTAGACACAAGTTTATTTAGACACGTAATAGCTATTTAGGACAAAGGAGTTACTTAGCTAACCATCAATATGTTCACCAACTACTACAAACTAGTTAGAGGGAAGGGTCTTTGCATTCCTGTCAGTTATCAGGCAGGTCAGGCAGTTTGGTCTCCACTGCTTTTTTGGATGAGCTGATACTCATCGCTGCTGAGCTGCTGTCTTCTGACTCACTGCTTTTTTCTTAGGATTTTATATATTTTCCTGTCAGTGTTTTTCCTGTCCTATCCCTTAACTGCTAACTATCCCTGTATCAGCAATCTTAGCTCTCTCATCTTACATAGCTCTATTCTATGTACTTTCTCACAGTCCTTTTTCACAACTTGGCAATTTACAAGAAAGTTTAAGTCAAGGTCCTGCAGCTGGACCATATTGAAATTATGTCAAAATACCAAAAATATTGACTCACATATAGCTGGATTCCTAGGTCCTCTAAGTTTGGCAAGTATTTTTGACTTTGCCATCTAATAATGTGTTCACTTTTATTTTGAGTTTATATAATTTTTTTAGCATCATGTGGTAAGGAGTTCTGCAGTTTGACTGCATTTTAAATAAGCAAACGGAAGTAATTCCATTAAGCGTTAATCTTTTTGATTCCAGAATGTCTTTTTTGAGGTGAAACAGTTTGAACTATACTTTGTTTGAGAGATGAAGATACTATGTCTTGTGTGTGAGATGATAATGCAACCACAAGATTGACATTTGTGGTACTAGGCAAATGCTTCTGCTCACACACTTGAGAGGCCTTTCCGGGACTTTAACTCTTAGCCTGGAAGAAGGAGCACTAAATTGATAATAGCTAGGCTTATGTAGAAAAGAATAATCATAATCAAACCCACCAGATAATCATGACTGACCTTGATCATCCAGAACTAATTCAGAATGGTTTAAAGTAATCCTTTCCTACATTTTATTTTGAGCTCACAGAAAAATGCTGATCTCTGTTCATCCAGTACAAGGCATGCTCTGTCTGAAACAAGGAAGTTATTCCTTTGCGGCTGCTGTATTTGCCATTCTTAATACCATTCTTAATGATAAGACAGAACCCAAATCTTGTTCAGCTTCAATTTCAAATCTCCCCTTAGAAGTTTAAGTCAGAATTTAAAGGTCTCTTTTTCAAGGTAATAAGACTATCTTTTGTATAAAAATAGAAAAATTTGTCTAAATATGTCTTTTGTTATTCTAATGTCTTCCTTATTGTTTTCATGCTCCCAGGCTTCTGGATACACCAATTAGAAATATGAGAAAAATAATTTAAAAATAAAAATTAATTTAGTCACATCCCAGTAAGAAGAAGGTAGATGTTAATAAGAGAAATTTTAATGAAAGGAAATCCTCTACAGGAATTGAACTCATACCCTTTCATAACACTGCCACTTACCCTATTCACAAGGCTACATTAAGCGAAAAGTACAACAGAATCAGGTGCTGTATTAGCCAACAGAGAATGCTTTTTGATCCTTATGAATGTAATAAAAATATATTAAGAGGAGCAAAGTAATTAAAATTTTACATGACTATGGAATGTAGATGAAGTGCATTCCCTAGGTCATTCCAATGACTATGTGTATGTAATTTAATGACATTCAGAGGAATTACAACATGTATCTGTTCCTCGGTGACAAAAAAAAAAACCTTGAAAAGATAGAAGACTTTTTTTTTCCAGCTTCAGTTCTGTAAATTCTGTTTAGGATAGTGATAGGATATGATACTAGCAGAGAAGATCTTCCCAAAATACTAAAATCATTCCAATGTTTGTATTATCAATTACTACAATGTATGCATAAGATATTTAGAACTACATACAGTTCCAACCTCTGGGAACATGTTTAACTGAGAAAAGAATATCTAAATGACATGACCCGGTTTGGGTTCGAGGGTAGCTTCGAGTCTGCGGGAACTCCTGTGCTGTGCCTCTGTGAGACCTCTCCTATGAGCAGGGGGGAAAAGCAGGGTGCAATCCCGGGTCAAAGAGAAGTCACACACACACACAGAGTTGGTGGAAAAGGGTGAACTACCTTATTAGACAAAAGGACAGCTTTTTAAAGGGTTTCTTGTAGAAAGGGCTAGAATCTGGGTGGTATAGGGGTGGCATATGTAAAACTTAGAGATGGGATAGGGTAAGATACAGAGGAATGGTGAGGGGTAAGTCTTCAAGATAACTGGAGGGATTACAATTGGTTAAGGGTAGCTACAATCTCTTTAGCTGTCGTATCTCTCAGCTGCTGCTTCTCTCTGCAGCAGGGGACACACAGAGGGCCAAATAGCTCCTTTTCCTAAACTCTGGCTTCACGATCTCGCCACTGGTCAAAGTTTGTCTCGAGCTCCAATCCAACCCCAACAATGACATAACAGGTCTCTTCCATTATTAATGCCTTTTATTTTTTTGCATATCTTGCAGGGTTTATTCCCAATGTCAGAGCTCTTTTTACACTATCAAAAATTATTTTATTGCTTCATTCACATTACTTTGAGTGAATGATTTCTACAATGAACAGCCTTTATTTCAGAGCTCAAACTACAATGTTAGCACATACAGAGAATGAAGTCTCAGGTCAAGTGATGAGCATCTGTACTTATAAACAGTCAGTAAACATCCACGTGGAAGACTGAGTGACAGCATCAAAGTGTACTGTTCCCTCAGCCAATATTTCTATGATGTGAATAAAATGTATAATTTAAATTTAAGCATCTGATGAAGATACTTTAATATTATGACATTTTTCATTCTGGATTTTAAGTATAATCTGTGAAAAAAACAGATGCTTCCTAAGGCTGGTGTAGAGTAGCCTTCTTAAGGCTACTCCTACCATTCTAGAGAACCTGTAGAATGATTAGGCTTATGCCCACAGTTAACTGAGATGAATTCCTTTGTCCAACCCTCACCTTCCCGAGTGTGTAAATAAGCTTTTTAGAATACATTTTTAAGATTACAATGAGATTTAAATTATTTGTTCAGAAATCCAAAGTGAACTAACACATATCAATAATGTCATCAGGGTCAATTATTTACTCCAGCCAAACACCTAGCTATTAAAATTGAGCTAACTGTACTTCAGTGTTTACTAAGCAATTACTGAATGAAGAATTAATTGTATAACATTAAAAATAAGACTTGAATGTAGGGTATCACAGTCACATTTGTGTTGATATTTTGATTTAAAAACTGCTACTAAGAGATAAGCCTTCTTAGTGCATCACCCATATTCCAGAATTAAAATAAAAACCTTCTCATGCATAACTTTTTCTGTTAAAAAGAAACAGGAAAATTGGAATATTATGAGTATAAGCAGTTATTAATGTATTTATTGATTTGCTAATCTTTGAAAATAACATTTTTCAAAGAGGTCTGCTCTCATCAGCTAAAGGTTTTGTGAGATTTTTAGTTGCTTTTTCATCAGTCTGACAAAAGAGAGCATCTTCTTGCAAAATATCTTGGGAGACATGATAAATTTTAATAGAAAATGCTCATAAATTATTTTTATTCTGTTGGTATTTTGTTCTGGGCTTTTGGTTAATTTGATAACTATTATTCACTACAACAATTTAAATGACACATTTCTGCCCTTGGGTCAGAGGTTTTAAAGACATCCTATAGCTGTTTGGAAATCCGGGTTACTAAGTGTATGGTTATAAATCATATCAGTCATGGACGCTGGTAAGGAGAGCATTCCCAAATCTTCATGACAGAAAAGTAGACATATGTTTGGCTAATATTTCTCCTCCAGCCAGATTATAAATCATTACTGGATTGAGACCAAGAAGAGTAGGGACAGAATGAGTAGATACTTCTCTGTCTTAAATGTTGTTGGACAGTTTTACAAAAATATGATAGTCATATTCTCCCTTTCTATATGTAAACCTCTGGAATAAGTAATGACCTTTTATGATCTATGGAAATGTATTGTTTAAATTTTATTTCTGGGTTGATATGACTCTGACTAATTGCTAGGGTGTTGATTGTAGAGAAGGAATAAAGGCTTTGTATCAGAAGGGCTTTCTTCTTTCAGGATGATATCCTCTTTCAAGGACAGCAGCAGACAATGTTGTCACTTTTGTCCTTTCTTGTCCCCAAAACAACTTTTTGGCTGCAGCTCAGAAGCCCAGTTTTCAGTTAATAAGGGACAAAGAAAGGAGTTTAAAGGCCATGCTTTTCTGTGTGGCATGTAAAATTACACCTCAACATGCAGTGTCCAACACAGGTGAGTGGCTCAAAGGGGATATCATAGGTAGGAGTTTCCACTGTTCAAAACATTTCAAATCTCCACATTGAGGCTGACTCCATTTTTTCTTAGGATGTATTTGTAAATGGTTTGGGTTTTGTTTTGTTGTTTGTTTTTTCCTCACCTAAAAGCATCATAAGCTCAGGGAAATCAAATGAAGAACTAGAAAGTATTAACACTCATAAACGTGTGATGTTGCAAGAATAACAACAGACCGAGACAACTCAGGGCCTAGACAATATGAGGGAAAGCAACCTCTTTGAACACATAACCCCCCATATCCTGGGAATTTAAAATGAAGACAATGACATCATGTCAGCAAAGATCAGCCAGTAACCTTGGTTTAAGAAATTTAAGAAATTTTAAAAAAATTTTGGCAGAATTTGGACATATTTATCTAAAAGTGTTAACCACCATCAATCATTTATTAGTAAAATTGCAATTAGTGTAGTATTCAATTCCTTACAGAATTACTTCCCCCCCCCTCCATTTTTTGCATTAGTTTTTGAAAATCTGGGATTAAAAATCTATGCGAATATGGTGTTGATTGTTTTTTTACTATTGTCACAGAATGCCTGTGACTGTAAGCAATGACTTTCCTGCAAATCTGCAGATCATAGTTGATGAAAAAACTGCATTTCCACTGTATTACAAGTATCACAGAAGACTCCTTCATGGATGAAATTCCAGTAACCATGCTTTAGATGCCACAGGGTTAATAATATGAGTCACTGGGGCTCCTTTCACAGTCATAAACACTCCCTGAAGCTGATTCTCTTGGCATACCTTAGAGAAGTCATGAGAAGACATGAAAAGTCCTTTGAAATTATGCACGGTCAGAAGAGAACTTAAGCTGCAGGTTTCCATTAGACCTCAAATTTCCCATGTCTTCCCATTTCTTACGCTCTTTTGCCCATGTTAGTAGGCCTTTCCATTATCTATTTAATACTTAATTCTTTGAAAAACAGGAAAGTAGTAATCAGTCCAAGAGACAATGATTAATCACCCACTGCTGTTCATTATTCAGATGAATTTGGACCAATAATCAGTCCAGCAGAAGATAGTGATTTTAATATCTGAGAAGAGGAGAAAAACTTGCTGCTAGTAGTAGTAAGTCATAAAAATATTAAGTTATAAGTGTGATTTTTTTTTTTTGGTAAATGTTTTCTTTTGGAAATCAGGTAGTGACATTTTCCATTAAAGTAATGGGTTTTAGATGGATAAAGCATATGACTACAACTTGTCCAAGCTAAGGAAATTTCTAATATTTCATAACATTACTCTTTTAAACTGTTCATATATTTAAGACTATAAAGAAAACCTACCCCCAAAACATGACAAAATACAGTGGCTTCAGCTGGTGTTTTTCAAATGATTCAATATCACTTTGAGAGGGTCTGTATGTAAAGTATTTCTAGGCACTCCTGCAACTAAGCTTGCTTCACTGTGCTTGAATTATCAAAATTTAGGAAAAGATAAACATGAAAAGCGAAATTTATTAACAGGGATACCCTTTCATCACAGCACAGATAAATGTATTGATGAAAGAGACTTCATCCTTCCGTTAGCTTACGCAGTATCCACAAGACATGGGTATTTGTGATCACACAGCTCTGTGGCTTCCCTTTCAGACATGGCAGAGAGCAGAACTGGAGTATTAGCACTGCTAACAGTTCCATTACTTGCCTGAAGACTATTGAACATTCATTTCAATTCCATTGTCTCCAGGCCCATGCCCAATGTATCCGTAACACCATATAGGAGCAACAGTGCAATAGTATCATGGTGACTGCATCTCATCCTATCTAAGACTATAAAGAAAACCTACCCCCTATGTCTGTCAATAAATTACAGCAAACAGAGCATGTGATGTAAAGTCAAGATTAATTTTTGTCTGTATATCATCAGCTATAGGGCAAGAAAAGCTTCTGTAGTATTCTGAAAGTATTTCTTTTTTACCACTTTTAGATGCCCCCAGCAGTGTAGTTTTATGGGAAGTAATTTTTAAGTATCCTGAAACCAATGTGCAGATTATGGTCAACTAGTTCTTTTTTCAAAAGTAAACATGTCTGTCATTGTACTAAGGGGTTTCTTGTTTTTTTTTTTTTTCTTTGTTTTTATGTTTTTAAAAAGAAGAAATATCTGCTTTACATGAAATTTGGTTTTATTTTTTTATGTCAGGAAATGAGGATTGACTGATGCTGGTTTTTTTCTATTTTTAGACAAAGGTTCTTATAACGGGTTTTGGGAAGAGGGCATGGATGGAAAGGACAGAAGTCAATATAATTATTTTTCTTATTTTATAGTTGTTTATCATGTTGCAGATGTATGTTGTTTCAAAATATTTAAATTCATATGTCATTTATCTCGAAGAATAATTTTGGAACCATACTAATTTTGAACTTCTAGTGATAGAAAAAGTTTTTACTTCAGCATATATTTTTTCTTTCAATATGAACTAAGATACTAAGATTTCATATAATTGTCTT
This sequence comes from Pachyramphus minor, assembly GCA_013397135.1. Lineage (NCBI taxonomy): Eukaryota > Metazoa > Chordata > Aves > Passeriformes > Tyrannidae > Pachyramphus > Pachyramphus minor. The sequence goes on along the minus strand of VYXB01003929.1, from coordinate 70,129 downwards.
TATTCTTCTATAGTTAGATTATATCCTTTAGACAAATAAAGAAAATTAAATAAACAGAGCCATGTAAAAAGTATTATAGTTAAGAATCAAATTTATTTGACAATAGTAATTGTTATACATTTAATTTGCTATGTTTGGAAAGTATCGCACTGATATATTTAAATTTTGTTTGTAATATCAGAATTGTGTTCACCAATGACGTGACAATATTTTCATATTTTTTAAAACATCGATGATTTTAACTCAAGAAGTTCTAGTGCTGGACAAATGAAAGAACAAATAGGAGTATTTTGCAAGGTATGTATTACTCTGCGGTGTGAGATCTATTGTCTGCCATACAGGAAGCAAAGAGCACATCCCCTGCTTCTCTTGTAGTTTATTCCCTACTGCTTATGTTTAAGTCTTCCCCTTTTGGGGGATCAAATGTCCTGTTGCCATTTTAACTTGTTAATATTTCATAACATCATAGTTGCTGTCCCATGCAACCCTAATAACTCGAACTTCAGGAGATTCATCTTTCTGCGCAGTGTGTAGGGGTATTATCTCTCATTGACACAGCATGGGCTTCTTGCACACCATTGTTACCATATAAATGTAAAGCATACACTTCACATCTTGTTACACTTTGTGTGTCTGATTTACAGAAAAACTAAATAGCTGCAATGATAAATCTATTTAATGCAAAAACATGTTTGAAATCACAGTATGGGGTTTATAATAAAGTAAACTTTACAAAAAGAGCTTTCTAAATGTCAGTATTTGTTGAAATACAGTGAAGAAATCCTTTGGGAACCACAAATAGTATTGTATTTTTCAAAAACATGCAGGAATGTGCTTATAAATACTTCTTAATTTATGATGACTGTCAAACTGATAGCATGCTTGCAGCTCCCTTGGAAATTGTGTTTTGGATGGTTGGTGCCCTCTAACCATATCAGAGATTTAGTTGAAACTTCCTGTGTGCAAGACTCATTTTTACTTCCAAGCTTTGTTTTGTTTTGTTTTGTTTTTCTGTGCTGGTTGTGGGGGTTTTTTGTGTTTTGTTTTTTTCTTTTAAAGATCAATTAAAAAAAAAAGAAAAATATTTCATTTGGATACAACTAACTAATGATTATTCACAGAGAGTCTTTGGTCTCCTAGGTCAGTTTTATCAGAGACCATCTGCTTTTCATCCTACACCGTCAGAAGTGATGACATAAGTCTTCAACAGTGTCTGTCCCTCTTTGTCAGGGTTGAAAGAAGGCATTGCAGCACAATGAACTCATGCTCCCTTCAGAACATAAGCCCTAGATACATGCTGGCATTCACTTCTGAATCTGTTTATGACCCTGTGACTTTTTCCAGCTAAGACAATTCCTCCTTTCAGTCTCTCAGAAGTTTGGCTGACATGCTGTGCATACAGGCATATGGTTGTCCTGGCTTCAGCTGGGATAGAGTTAATTTTCTTCTTAGTAGCTGGCACAGTGCTGTGTTTTGGCTTTAGTATGAGAATAATGTTGATAACCCACTGATGTTTTGTTTATTGTTAAACAGTTTGTTTTTCAGTTTGGTGCTAAGCCTACCCTAAATCAAGATTTTTTCAGTGTCCTATATTCTGCCAGGGAGCAGGTGCATGAGAGTGAGCATTGCCAGGACAGGTGACCAACCCAAACTGGACAAGGGATATTCCATGTCACAGAATGTCATACCTGTTTTACAAACTGAGGAGAGCTGGCCAGGAGAGTTGCTGATGGCAGTTTGGGGATGGACTGCACTTCAGTCAGTGGATGGCAAGCAATGGTATAGTGCATCACTTGTTTTTTCTTGAGGTTAATTCCTCTCTATAGATCCTTTGCATTATTATTATTTTTATTGTTATTGTTATTACTAACAATAACAACAATTTTTTTTTTCAGTTATTACACTGTTCTTATCTCAAACCAAGAGTTTTACCTTTTTTCTGAATCTTTTCCCTACTGGGCAGGGAGTGATGGAGTGAGTGGCTGCACAATACTTAGTTGCTTAAATCACAGCAGTGGTGATTTATTTTGTATGTATAAAAAATATATATGTATTATATATGTGCGTATATAGTTATATATAAATATATATATACAACTATATATATAGTTATATATTTATATATATGTGTGTATATATAAGTCTACATTTTCAGATATGAGTATTTCCTGGTCTCAAGGCAGTAATATGGACAATCAGAGGCTGCTCAGAGACCGAACAGACACGATATTTTCAAAAAATGGAAACTTGCTTACTTTGTAGTCATATGAAAATGTATGGAGTATGATCTTGACAAAAGTGGCAGCTGCTGTGTATGCATTCCTTTTCTGCCATTCTTCTCAGTAAAGTGGAAATTGTGGCTGGTCACAGTCACACTGTGCAAGCACGGGGTAGTATGAAATATTTGGGGACATAACTTTGTCAAAAATCATGCCCCCCCCCATTCCAAATGCTAAACAACATTTAAAGGAAATGTTTTTAAAAAAAAAAACCTGGACTGGCACAAGTCTGTGGAAACCAATGCAATACAACCAAGAGGGCTAAGGGAGCTGACACAGTAAGGACACTCAATTATTTGTTAAATGTCATGGCAAGAGGAGGAGGTTTATGAGGATTGGAGGAAAGTAATGATCATTGTCATCTTCCAGAATGGTAAGAAGGAGGATCTGATGATCCTCTACTAAGCTGATGAGTCCCACCTCATTCCCCAGGAATCTGGTGAAGCAAATAATCCTGGAAACCTTTCTGAGACTATGAAGAAGACGGCTCTTGGGTGTTGTCAGCATGGATTTATGAAGGGGAAATCATGCCTAATCAACTTCATAATCACCTTCTATGATAAAGTGACTGGCAGGGTGGATGAGGGGAGAGTGGTAGATGTATAACTTGACTTTAGAAAGGTTTCCCCCAATGTCACAACATTTCATTGACAAACTGATGAATTACACACTAGTTAAATGGACAGTGAAATGATCTGAAAGCTGGCTGAATGGCAAGGATCAAAAGGCTGTCATTAGTGACACAAAGTTCAACTCAAGGGCAGTCACTAATGGTGTGCCCTATGGGTCAAGAATGGACCAATACTTTTTCACTTCATTAATTGTATGTATGATGGGATATACTGCACCCACAGTTGGTTTCCAGAGGACACAAAAGTGGGAGTGTTGGTTAGAGATTCAGGAAAACAAGCAGTGCAAGTTAATTCTGATTGCTGTTTTGCTTTCTCTGCTCTGTTTTTTAAAACCACCTCTCCCAACAGAAAAGAAGGTCTTCTGCTCCGGAGCTGGGATCAACTTTGGATATCATACACCTTTTGATGCACCCTCTCTTTCACCACTGACTGCAAGAGGTTCTCTTGCAAAACTTCAAGACATATATTTTGTTTCATATGTCTTTCCCTCAGTCGTCCTTACTTGTTGGCTACACATTCTTTTTTCTTCCACATGTTCAGAGTTTTCTTATCTGTTCCAGAGCTCCTATGTTTCTTTAATTGGATTATTCCTTCATGAAAGATAGAAGTCCATCTATATAGAAAGCTATGCAAAACACCATTAAAACTGAGGATTTCATAACTGATGTACTCCCTCTCTCCCCTTTGCTCAGAAAGGGAACTGCTGTTTTATCACCACAATGTAATGGCGGGTCTTCTACTAACCTTAATATATGAAGGTCACAAAGTAGAATTTATTTTAAAGTTCTTGAGATATATTCTCCCTAACCCTTTCTATAAAAATCCACCTTTCCATATGGAAGACCTGCAATAAATTTTAATTTTAACCATGATTGAAGAATATTTTTGCAGAGACTTAAAATAGACTTTCTAAAACGTTAGTTTTAGAAATAACATAATAACCTGAACTTAACTATGCCTCAAGCTTTGCTCTTCATATGGTAAAAAAAATACTAGGAAAAATATAACTAGTTTATAATAGTCCCTTAAAATGATAGTTTATAACTTCCAATAACTACTATGAACTCAGACAAAAAAAATAATGCGATGGATCATTTCTTTATTTTCCAAAAATCAAAGTGACGCCACTGGCATCAATGTGATTATGAAATATTTTGATATTTGAGAATACTTAAAATAACTGTGGCTCAGATAGAATAAATCAGCAGTAAAGTCATAAATCTATGCTAAAGTTAAATTTATTTTTAATAGTACTTAATTCAAAAGGGACACTTTAAAAAAATATATTTTAAAAAACCAACATTTTTTAATCATCATGAATTATGAACAAGGATTTGTCAATAAAAGCATATGCAAATGTCCAAGAAAGCATATGGAAATGTCATTTATTTCTCATTGGGTCATGAAAACAACAGAAGGATAGTTTTTCTTAAGATGGAAGCTGTTCTGTTTTGTACCGTCCTCATATTCACCATATTCACTCACCACACTCAACCTAAAAACTGCTTTAAAGAACAGATAAATCTGAATTACTGTATTTCATTTATCATCTAGAGAGAGCTCTTTTTGCAGTTTTCAAGCTTACAGGTGAAGATTTTCTGGGAGTCTTTAAAGTAAGAGATTAAAATAACCCACAACAAACCACAGAAAGAAAAATGCTAAAAAATGGACTGTAGGGTAAGATGAGAAACTGCAGGCCAAGAATATGTTTAAATGGCAAGATTTGTCAGTGAGGGGTTTGCTTTAAGTATCTGTCATGGAAGGGAAAGAAAAACAAAAACACAAAGGGAAAATTTCAACATCAAATAATAACAATACAGAAGCTATTATTCTTTCTGCATAAACAGAACAAACCATGCACTATTTCACCACTGGCTTCATTTTAGGCAGGTCTTTTTAGGAACTATGAAAACAGGGTAATATTAAAGGGGTTTTCTCAAATATTTCAGATGTGCAGGAGGGCTTTTCAACCATTGCATGGATGATTAGCACGCTAACTTTGGTCAGTTGTGGTATTGCCAGCCTTGGAACACGTATTAATATACTCGTGTAGTTGATACTGCTCACAAACATATTTTCAGAATCAGGTCCTACCTTTCTTTTTCTATTTTTCTTTTTCTTTTTTTTCTTTTTCTTTAATTTGTTTGAGATTTTAAGATCAAAAGGAAGCTTTGCAATCTTCAGGTGAAAACTCAACCCCATTCTTACCTGTCCTTGTATTTAATCCACAGTAATATTTTCTGATGTTTATTTAAACCCAAGCTGTCTTTCTTTCTGTCCCCTGTTCCTTACTGGAACCTTATTGGTGCCTCGTCTTTGCTTGCTTTAGCAGCAGAAGCCAGCAATGATTGCCCTGAGCATAGTGCTCAGGCCCTGCTATGGCTTTGATTACACTAAATAAAAAAATAAATCAGAGCTTCCCTGTTTAATAGGAAAGGTGGGACTGTGTTCCATATATAGAATACTATAGCTAGATACACATACACACATGCTCGTAGACACACAGACACACATAAATGTATATGCAATTAAAAATAGAGAGCACATTCATCAGTTCTGCCTGAGATGATGCATCCCCTCAACAGAGCCACCCACACAACAATAAAACACCTATAATTTTGTTTCTCATTTTTTATTTTCTTTGTTCCTCTTTGTTTTTATTTGTCGCTTTCTGCAAAACCTTTCCCTTTTTCTTGTTTTTGAATGTGTCTTCCACATTTTTTATCCCATCTTATTTCTCTTTTTGTTGCCAATTCTTAACTTCTACTATTCAACTTCCCTATCAAACTGACTGTCCTGTGCCAGAATTGTTTCTGCTGAACAAATGCTTGAGACAGCCATGCTGTATCTGCCTCCAAGCAACACATTGAAAGTTTTCTGTTTTTGAATGCTAGAAGACACTGTTGAAAAGTACCAGAAAATGTGCATTGCACTATGCACTAGCTAAACTTTACAGTTATTTCAAGGTTTAATGTGCAGTCTTAATCTAAAACAATCTGGAAAAACAAGTCTTGACACATTGAGTAGCAGTGTTACATAAAACCCAGTCTTGGTATACACATACCTTTGAAACAGGTAGGGTTTTGTTATTCTTGCCTTCAAGCAATTTAACAGATTTAACAGAATCAGCTGCTCTATTTTAGGGTAAAGCAAGTCGTAAGAATATCTTTCAGATGATGCAGAATTCTAGGAATATTATGATGTAAACAGGTCAGAAAATTTTATGCAATGTCTAAGATACTGAAGAGTAATGGGAAAGATTACTTCATGTTATCACAAAATAATATGTACTATGTCTCTGTTATAACTGTAATTACTTAGCTGTGATACATTTTTGGAATGTACTTACAAAAGTCAAGGATTCATATGAAATACTTTAACAAACCAACATCTTGCTGTCAAAATTCATGTAAAACTTCACATTATATAAAAAAAGCAAAAACAGAGTTTCAAATGTTACAAAAATTACTTGTGTCTGGTAACCTAGATTCAGTGAAATATTTACAATATTATCACCATCTATTCCTCCCATATTTATTTATAAATTTCTGATAATACCTTGTCTTTTGAATTAATCTCTTCAAATTGAACTCATTTTACTTGCAGTCTTTTGTTTTGTTTTTTTTTCCACAGTCTCCTCATATGTCCTACTATTATTGGTATATTCTTACAATAATTTCTTGTCTGATAGTATTGTGTTTTGTGAACCTACATTTTAGAAGCCATTTCTTATTTTGTACTATAACATCTACCATTGTTTAAATACTCTTATTGTCCCTTGAACAATGTTTCTTCAAGGAGTTAGACTAGGTCAGTATGTTCGTAATACTCATGTTGGTTTGATCATGTCCTCTGAAAGTGAGTGGTGAAAGTGCCATTGATTCCAGTGACAATAAAATAAGACTGTTGGCTTTCAGAAATAACTAAAACTGTTCATACTGAGCTATTTCTATTATAAAGAAGAAAAAACCCCCATACTTGATAGTCCAGCTGTGAAATATTTTAATATTAGTGGCAAGACCCTTATCAGTGAATTTCAAATTACAAACTCATACTCAAAATGAGTAAGGTGTTGAAACATTTCTCCTTTATTCAGCAAATAAGTTCTGCTTTTACATATCACTAATTTGTTCTATTATTCTATCATACCCTGTAAGTTCTTTTTTATTTCCTCATGCAATCTTTAATTTTGTGTAATCCGTACTAAAACCACAGTAATCGTGCTCCAGGCATTTTAATAAAACATGCTTCAGATGTTTCCTAAAGAACCTATGTTTTAATTTGAATTAATGGTTTATTTCAGTTATAACTTTTCAAGATTACTCCAGGATTTTGTTTGCCTGAATTTGATCAAACACTGTCATCCAGTGGAAAAAGTAGATGTATTTGCCCAAGAGCAGTAGCTATTGATATATGTATCAGCTATGCTTATTTTAGAAAGGGAAGAATACTAATAACTTAGGAGAAATGCAAAATATTTCTTCAATTTATAAGTTACACTATGGAAGTGTTCTTAAACTGATTCAATCTTTGCAGCTCCAGTAGGAACATGACTTTGGTTTTGCTGGGCTCTTCATTTCATGATGTCACAATTTGAATCATTATCAAATTCTGACAGTTGCTTCTGCTACTGCTACATTCCCTGAACAAAAGGTACGGTATTGAATACAACCTACTAATGTGTTGATGAGAAATACGGGTGATTAATGCCCTTGAAATCTATTTTTTCTGACTTTAATGTACGTGCAGACATCACGCCTCACAAGCTATATTCAAATTAGCTGTCTAGAAATTATTGAGTTAACATTGCAAACTAAAACAAAAATAAAATCTTCAGGAATTCAACAACAGAAGTAAGATAATGAAAGCATGAAATATCTGTGAAACATTAATCTCTCCAAGTTCAGGTCCTTCAAACTTATTTCATATATTTCCCTCACCCCGCGCCCCACCCTTGCTTCCCATTTCCACTTGTTGGAAGCTCTCTGTTAGCAAATATTAATCTAATCAGCCTACGGCACTTTATATATATTAACTAAGAAAAAATATATTTAAAGGAAAAAATAAAACTGGACTTAATTGTTAGAGACACAGAGGTTTTTTGTTTCCAGTTGAAATCTAGTCAGCACTAGTGTCCTCTACAAATGTCATACAGTATAGTAATGATTGATTTACATAAACTAAGCATATTAGCTTTGAATTACATTATAAGTAACCAAATGCTGTTTGAAGTGAAGTTGGTAAATGCTTGTTCAGTACAGGACATTGTTACTCCATTTCCCTAGATGGAGGTTTGCATAAAAGTAAAACAAGAGAAATCACTGCCATCGCAGTTATGGATGGTAGAAAGATTTTTATCCAGAGAGGAGCCCACTTTACTGCCAAGAGGAGACAGACAGTAACATCAGGAATGGATAGGGAGGCATATATTTGTGCATAATTGCAGTCTTTATCAATTGGTGCAGATGTCAATGGTACCTAGTTCTTTTCCCCCAGCACAGTTCCACTCAGAAGACAGGAACTGGAGAAAGTAGAAGATCTTATCACAGAATTCACACACACACTCACAGACACACAAAAGTTACTAAGAGGAAAATCATGTGAGCATATAGTTTTAAATGGAGAATTTAAGATTCTGATTTCTAGATCATACTGTGGTTAGTAAGGGAGACGGAGTGTTTAGTAAGGCAGGTAAGTCAGTTTAAAAGTACAGGCAAGAAATGCAGACAACATAAAAGAGAGGGACCTGCCAAGGTCACAAATTAAAAAATGAGAAAAAAAAAAAGAGGAACCAAACTTACTTGTCCTGCCCTTATCAGATCTTTTAATCTCTGCTTGGTTGAAAAGTTAAAGACAATGCAGAGATTATTTACTCTTTCACATGTGAAGGTTTGGGTGGGGTTTTGTATTTTATTTTATACATATTTTCCTAAGATTTCAAGGGGCTTCAATTACAGGAAATAATACAAAACAAAACAAACAAAAAACCCAAACCCAAAACACAGAAAGTGAACAAATGTCAAAGTATCTCATAGTCACCCAGTCACCCAGTCTTGCCGTTTCTAGCTAAAGTTCACAAGTTTTGCCATGACTTTGCAAAGTCACAGTATTGAGGTTTGTCAGACTTCTTTTGTCTGGTACAGTTTTGACTGTTATTTTTTTTTCTGTTTGTTTTTTTTTTTTTTTAATTCATTTAGTTGTAACTATTTTTTTTTTCTAAAGACCAAGTGTCTGCATCTACTTCATTTTACTTTCTGTCTATGGTACCAGGAGTTTATTAATGCTTTTAGCTGATAGGTGGATGATAGATGAAGGGGATTTAAAAATAAAAGAGAACAAAACAAAATATTCAGCTAAACACATTTTAATATGATGAATAAGAGATAAATTACTCTTTTTAATGGGCAATATTAAGAAACCAAGCTTTTTAAAGAGCTAATAAGTTACTACAGTGCCCTCTGTGCATTCAAAGCCAAACATTAGGGAAACGTAACCCGAAAATAACTGACAAAATAGAGAGAAATAAATCTCCCAAAAGATAAATTATTTTAAGATTCTTTATTAACAAACTATCACATTTTGATATGGTGACATAACCCATAGAGGATTTTGAAGAAGTCAAAAGAAAAAGCACTATAAGCTTATCTTAATAAAGAATGGGACATTTGAAATTTAGTCTTCCCCTTGCAACACTTCTTTCTTGACAGTCAGAGAGATGATTCCCTTATATTTTGTGATTCTGCTAACAAGTAAATCTGCTTTCTGTTAGTGAAATGAAGTTAAAAAGAAAGTGGGTTTGTGTAGTAGAAAATGATCAGTGTTTATACCAGTTTGGGTCCATTTTGATTTTAATGCTGAAAATACAGAACTACAGAGTTTCATTTTTAGCTAAAAAGCAAAACAAAATAAAAAAACCCCAGCCTGTCTTTAAGTCTGACCAATGTAGTCTACTGTATCTATTCATGCTGTTTTGGAGAGAAAGAGACAGGTAGCTGCCTCGTGTTTTTTGGGAATGCCAAAATTGTCATACCCAACCCATCATGCTTTCTAAGAGGCAGCAGAAATGACACATCCTGCACTTCCAGGTACTCTCCTGTCTCTTTGAGCCACCACATTTTCACTATTCTGTTTCTCTTTGTCTTCCCAGGTAGAGGCCTGGAGATTCCTGAACTCCTGCTCTTAACAAGTATTTCTCTACACTTCCACTCTGAGAGAGTGGGCATGAGAGCTGTTCTGCAACAAAATTCAAATTAAGATGGGGATGGAGGGAGGGAAAGAGAAGGAAGGAATGTAGGAGGAAGAAAGAAAGGGTGAATGAAGGAAATTAATTATGAGTATTTCACAATTATTAGTGCTCTTTTCTTCTGCTTCATTTTACTTTTGCAGTGGAAACATTGCAATCTGTATTTCCTCTTTGAACATTTGCATCAATTCTGTGTCTTTGGGGGAGGTTTTCTCTAATTAAATGTCCACAGTTTCTGCATGATTTATTTCTCTTATTCATCATAACCTAATTGCTTTCCAGCAAGAGCTAGTTGACAGAACTGTCAATTTCTTTACATCCTTGTTAGCTTGACTCACTGATTCATCATCTACATTCTTCAGATACACTCAGCAACATTTTTGATGGGCTGGCCAGCAGGAAGATCTGTCATATTGCCAGCATATTTTTCATTCTTCAAATCCACTCTTTCCAGCTCGGTTACTGAACAGGGTTTATAGATGTTTAGTTGACTGTCCATGATCAGCAAAAACAGCTGAAAGAGATAAGACATGAATTTACAATGTGTTCTGTACTCAGCATTTTCTCTTCAAAACAGTAGCCAGTGGTAAATTGGGCAGCAAGTGTTATACAGCAATTACTCTCTCAAGACTTGTTGAGACAACTATGTCTTCCTATAAGGCAACCTGTTCACTTCCCTTCGAGAGGAGTTTCAAAAAAAAAAAAAAAGCTTCACAAACAAGAAGTAGTTCTCATTCTCTGTAGGGAAGAAGAAACAGTGTTACCTTGTTTGCTGTAGTACACATATATAGAAAGAAGAAGAATCCTTGGGATTACTAAATTTTAGGTCTAATAGTAATGTTTTTTAAGGATCCTCTCCCTCTCCTCTCCCTCTCCTCTCCCTCTCCTCTCCTCTCCTCTCCTCCCTTCCTCTTTCCTCCTCTCCCCCCTTCCTCTTTCCTCCTCTCCCCTTCCTTTAAAGGAAAAAAAAATCAATGGACATTTAGATACTATCAACCTTACACTGTGCATTACAAACTAGAGACGTACCCTACACGGAGCTGGATTTAGAGAACATTTTTAAGCAACACTCTAAATGAGTGCAATGAGAGATGGCTCACAGATGCAAAACAGCAAGCTCCCAAAACCTGAACATATTTGTGAACTGAGCCAGCAAACAAGTTTTGAAACAATACAATTATACATGTCTGATGGAGAAGAGTAACCCACATAGATTTATTCCGTGCTTCCGCACAAACACATCTGATTAATTTTTGTTTACTTCTATTCCCCTTAGTTGTGTGTTCCCATAAACTCCAGTTCTCTATCATTTTTATATCTTGTGCTTGTACTGCTACTTACATTGTAAGGCAGTCTTATGTTATTTATTATTCAGATGTAACAGAGATCAGATTCTAGTCAGTTTTACATACGGTGTAATATATGTCCTTAGACTTGAGAGCAAGAGTATAAAATATGTAAATAGCTGAAAGTTAAAAAGAAAACAATGCTAAAGTTGTTGGCTTTTTTCTTAGAGCAGATCCAGGGGAAAATAAAGAAAAATGGTAGTCTTGTTAATAAAATTTACTATGAAAAATATATAGCAGATAACATTTAATGAAATTCTTTTTTTCTGTAATTATTTGGAAATCTAAGTATTCATAGCTTACCTTACTGCCTTATCTAAGATCGGGGCAAAGCACCCTGTAGGCATTCAGCCACTCAAAGCTTTAGATGTGCAATTCCCAACAGTCACTTATGCCAAACAGGCTAATCAGGAGGACCCAGAAAAGAGAAGTTTGTCTCAAATTCTCTCCTGTGTGTAAGTACAAAAATTGTGACTCCAATTAGATACTTTGGAGAACTCAGTGCCTAAAATCTCCTTTGGGAGCTATGTAATTACATCTTAAAATAAAAGATGTATTTATACCGGTATATGTTAGGTATTTCTTCTCTAAAAAAAATTGTGTTCAACCTCTTTTCAGTTAATAACAATGGTCAGTGAAAAAGGATTTTTCAGATAGCTTAGCCATGGATTATCACAGCTGATATAGTTTAGCAGTTCAAAACAAGCCTTTGCTATTTTCATAAATATAATTGGGTAAGAAAAATGTCCCATCAAATTTTAAATTAATACTGCAGATACTCAGTAGATGTTGCTGGCATTTCCTTAGAAGCAGAGAGTTTCATTCAGTAAAAATCACAGTTTATTTGATTGATGTCCCTTAATATAATTGTGTTGCAAATTTTCATATGATGTTTTTTTTCCAGTGAGAATAAAAACTTAGTAAAATGAAATAGAAAGAGGAGCAGAGGCAGGAATGCAATTATTCACTATGTGTCAGATTTCACAGGGTTTACAGATTCACTGGGTTTACAGATTTCAGAAATACAAATTCCAAGGATTTTTTAAAATTTTATAATTTACCTTCTAAGCATATATAGCAGGTCTCTGTTTATACTCAGAATTAATTCTCTTTCATGTTTATTATTTCAAGGCAGAAATCAAAAGGAAATGGAAATAAATCACATATTTACTACTGTCTGTGTGCAAATTTAACATTATATTTAAAATATGATAAACGATGGAGATAAGCCTTAAACACAGAGTTCTAGAAAGAAGACTTCAGTCAGCCATTGTTCATTTAGAGAATTATTCCACTACTAAGCATATGAAAAGATTAGTAAATTATTGAGACTGAAAATGTTGAAACGCAATGCTCTCATGAGCCACACTATGTGTTAAAGAAATTAACTTTCTCTTAATCCAATTTCTTTTATCTTTATATATTTTTGTTGTGAGTTATTTCTGACCATATGTTTGTGAATGAAGTTAAATGTTGATATTTAGCAGAATCTAGATAATAAAAATGTGTATTTGTAATTGTCTTTGTTATTAATTGCTTTCTAAATTATGGTCTTATAATATAAAATTACAGAAAATGCATTCTCTAAATAGCAGAAATGTTTTCCTTAGTTAGCTTCACTATCTGGTTTTCACTTATGCAAATAATGATCAACTTTTACAGTTTTTTTCCTAAAACCAGAGACTAAAACCTACAGTTAATAGTATATTTCTTGTAATCAAAAAATAATATTCCTGTGCTTTAAAGACATAAAAATTTCAAAGCTAACACTATTCATTTTATTTTATTAGAGCACAAAAATATGTGTCATTCTAAGCATATATGTCATAGCAATAAGTTTCTCTGTAAATATTGACAGAACCTGTCAGTTCTAGACCACAACTTAAGTGGAAGGTTTTCAAGTAAGATCCAATTACTCTTTTTTCCATCTCTGTTGCTCTGACAGACTTGCTTCATTAGCAAAAAGTGTGTGCCCCATTGCAAAAAATCTCCATACTGATATGCATTTTACTACTTCTGAACAACTGGGGAATAGGAAAATGAGATGATGTGTTGTTGGCTACTGTAATATGCATATCTCCTGAGTATTGCTCTGAATTAATTTATTTTTGTTATACAGGGCCATTGTTGTGAAAAGAAGTATTTTTTCATCTGTTTAACTCTTACATTATTATTGAAATTCTATGGGTGTGATCTGACTGGTGAGTTCTGATTCCAGTGGAAATTAGGAGCAATCATGACTAACCACTTTAAATCAGCTTTTGAACTTTTTATATTACTTTTCCCTTTGTTCTGAATACTTGTGTTTAGATGTAATTCTCTTCTAGGGAATTAATTATGTTCTTAAAAGATGGAAAATATGATTGATGTAACAGCTACAGTGTTATAGATGTATTGGGTTTGCATGGCCAGGTTTTGGTAGCTGGGGGGCTACAGGGCTGGTTTCTGGGACAAGCTTCTGGAAGCTTCCCCCATGCCCAGTAGAGCCAATGCCAGCCAGCTCCAGGACAGATCCACTGCTGGCCAAGGCCGAGCCCATCAGGAATGATGGTAACACTTCTGTGATGATAACATTTTAGAATGAAAAAAAGTTATTGCAGAGATGTAATTGCAGCCAGAGAAGTAAGGAGCAAGAACATGTGAGAGGAACAACTCTGCAGACACCAAGGTCAGTGGTGAAGGAGGGGAAGGAGATGCTACAGGTGCCATAGCTGAGATTCCCCTGCAGCCTGTGGTGCAGGCTGTGGTGAGGCACCTGTGCCCCTGCAGCCCATGGAGGTCAAGAGGAATGCAGAGATCCACTTGCAGCCCATGAAGGAGATCCACACCAGAGCAGCTGGTTGCTTGAAAGAAGGCTCTGAACCCGCAGAAAGCCTGTGCTGGAACAGGGTCCTGGAAGGGACCTGCAGACCCATGGAGAGAGGAGCCCACACTGGAGCAGATTTCCTGATAGGACTTGTGACCCTCTGGAGACCCATGTTGGTTCAGCCTGTGCCTGAAGGACTGCACTCAATGGAAGATTGACTGACATTGGAGCAGTTCGTGTAGAACTGTTGCTGGGGGATGGACTCATGCTTGAGAAGTTTGTGAAGAACTGTCTCCCATGGGAGATGCTGGGGCAGGGGTAGGACTCTTCCCTGAGCAGTGGCAAAACAACCTGTGATAAACTCAGCATAACCCCCATCTCCTGTCTCCCGGGACTGCTGTGAGGGAGGGGGTAGAGCCTGGGAAGGAGGGAGGTGGGGAGGAGGAAGGTATTTTTTTTAAGATGTTTTTTGCTGCTCATTTTCCTGCTCTGATTTTGTTAGCAATAAGTTCAATTAATAGCCCAAAGTTCAGTCTGTTTTGCCCATGATGGTATTTGATGAGTGATCTCTCCTGGTCCTTATCTCAACTCCTGAACCTTTTGCTATATTTTCTTCCGCTATCCAGCTGCAGACAGCAGTGATAGAGTGGCTCTGGTGGGTGCCTGGCGTTCAGGCATACCTTTGACTATATGCAGTTTTGTAATATGGCATTTAATAGAGGAACACTCAACAACTATTTTATTTTTCATTTTAATTCTCATGGTAGGAGCCAACTAAGCAGCCTGTAAAAGGCTTTTTAATTGTTTGTTTTTCTTTTGGTTTTAACTAACAAATATGTATTACATCTGTAATTTTTTAGTGTAATTACACTGTAATTTTTTTTCACTACTCTTGTTGGATTTCACTGTGCTTGGGATTCACCAAATCCTAAGAAGAATCCTGACACTTTCTCACTATCATTGAATCCCTATCTAGGACTTTTTAATTTGTATCTGACAAATGAGCTCTTTGGAGACCCAGATCCCATAAAAGGAAAACAAAAAGGGGAAAAGATAAAGCAGAGTTAAAAGACTGAAATAATTCTGATTATCAATATCTATTGTACAATCTTGCCTTAGCTACCTCAAACATCTGATTTGAAAGGGGATGGGGAAGGGGCACAAAGGGAATATTATCTTTTTCCCAATAATCCACGTTTGGGCATCAATACCAGTTGAAGTTAATGTGCTTGGGAGTCAGACTGCATCCAATTCATGTGTGAATAGGCCTGCATTCAGGTGTCTGTGTATGTGCATGAGATGCCTGAACACAAGGTGTCTTCATTCTTGCTGTGGAGATGGTCAAAAAGGGCATCAATACAGTCAGTGAATCTCAGAGACAGAGCTATTGGGTCACTTTAAAGAGTCATCTAGAGTTTTATTTGCCTAAGCATAGGTGTAGTGTCATTTTGCATATCTGAGGTGCCTAGAAGAGCAGAGATCTCCAATGGTTTCTTTGCTACAAATTCATTTCTGTCAGTTCCCTATCAGTATGTTTTTTGGCGGACACTAAATGCCTCTGGTATGAGTAGCCACATCATGTTTCAACATTTTAGGTGCCACCTCCTAGGCTGAATTGCATTGCTTCTTTCAGAACTGCATTGTCCTCTGTGGAATTGCAAAAAAATATGTCACAGAAAGGTAACAGCTGAAGAAAGATTAAGCTATGAGATGTATTGTGTGCAATATAAACAACAGCCTTTCAATAGATCTACATTGTTCCTCAAAGTCCTGCCATATATGGACTTACGAATTATTTAAATATAGTCACCCTATGTTGGCAAAAGGAGAAAAAAAAGTGGTTTACCATATGAATTATGAGTTGGATTTCTTTCCACTCTTATTGAAGTATAATTAAAAATAACTTATGGTGATGTGAAAATATTCTAAGACTACTTTGCTTAAGAGATTCCCTAATATTTGACAAGAATGAAAGCCAATATTTTAAAAATAATGTTTGTTGCCCTTGGGCACTGTGTAAGAATAGACATAATTTATTTCACTCTCTTATTTAATCATTTGGTATTTGAAGTGTAGAGCAAACCTGATTTTATCATACTCTTTACCAGTAAACTTCTCTGCAGTGAGTGCACTTACTTTCTCTACACTTACTCAGCTCACACACAACAAAACAGATGACCCAGTGGAAAAATAATTAAAAAAAAAAAAAAAGACATAAAATCTGGAGGCAAACTCAAATATCTAACTCACAATTATTATAATTCCATAACTTAAAATAGCTATATATCAGTGTAGAAAGACACTTGGAGAAAATATTTCATCATATTTCTAGTTGCTTTGTTTATTATCTACCACTGAACTTCAAATGACAAAACACTGAATATTGAAATTTAAAGTAGCAAATAGCTATAAAAAACCCAGTCATTATGCATTTAGTTGCAGCAGAAGAAAAGCAATCAATTCAAAAAATGGTATTCACAGCTGAAATTAAATGGTAAACTGGCAAGGTGCTATTGGGTAAGTGTCACAGTTATTCATGGTCCTGTAACTGAGGGAGAGTTTGTCTGCATTTTAATTAGTAGAAAGCAGTTAACTTCTAACTTACAAAATATAGAGCACTTCTGCCCATATGTCATCATGCTTTTATAAATATAACAAGTGGGCATCATTATTTCTCTATTTCTAACAGACAGACCAAGTATTTATTTCCCTTCCAGACACAAATTTTCAATAACAGTATTGTTGAGGATCACTTTCAGTATTGCACTTAATGAGTGGTTTTCATAGGGTTCAAATTTTCTGGATTTGGCTTAATTTGACAATATAATTAAAATATTTACCAAACAGTTGTTAAGGAAACTTCCCAGTCTGACCATTCATGACACTCTCTGGCAGTTAGAAGGAAAGGAACACCTGACCCAGTATGTTATGAATATGCAGAAAATATGCACAAGCGTATCAGCCAAGCCCATCTGATACAAGAACATGATACGCAGACGGGGGTGAAGTGTTAGTCAAGATAGTATCATATTCAAATTAGGACCTAAATGGGAGGAACCATATATTGTCTTACTCTGTTGTTACAAAGCTATTAAGGTTTTGGATAAGGATAACTGGATACACCATTCTCACATCAAATGAGTAGTGAATGATCAACCAGTCAATAACTGACTTTTGAGAATCTTTAGGCCTTGTATCTTGATAATAATTTCTACACTGTGATAATCTTGTTACCCTTAATCCTGCAATATTCATCACTTGAAATAATGCCATAAAGCAAATGGTTGAACACCTTGAAAGGTACTTTTCCCTTTTCCCTGTGACAGACCAAATCATTATGTTTGTTACCTGTAATAATGTTATACATTAGGCCAGTGGGTAAATGCCTCAAAAATTTCTTTTTTCCTTTTAGTATATTAGCAGGCATGCTCAATTAAAACACAGGGAGGATTATAGAGGAATACACCTGGTGCAGATAGCTCGGTGTACAAGCTGCAGTTCGAGATGCAGACTGAGCTCTGGGTAGGAGCCTAAGACCCGAAGCCGTGAACTGCCAAAACTTCGCATAACAAAAGGCAGGAAGAGCGGTGACAAACTGGTCACGGGGAAACAAAAGGAAGAGAAAGACTTTCTCGTGCTTGGACTGCGAGGATATAAAAGCCTCTGCTTTGTTGTGGGTCCCTCCTCGGAGGCACCAACTCTAGCTCTTTCTGTGTCACTGTGCAGTGAATAAATGGCTTTATGGAATGAGACATCTGAGACTCTGCTATGTGAAACCTGGGGTCAAATTGGAAAGAAAATCTGGTCTGGCTGTGTGTGAGTGGGGTGTGCAGGGAGTCAAGTGGGGGGGAATCTGTCAGTAACTGGAGCTGCTGCTGTGAAGAGGCTCCAGTCCCAGAAGTGAAAGTCTCTGGTGTTGGGAGTGTGACTGACAGAGTCTTGTGGATAGTCAGACTGGGAAGTTCCCTTAACAGAGTTTCACATTAGGACATTTTAATCAGTTACATTAAATTTCATTTTCACATTCATATTTCTTATGGAATCACACTTGACTAAAAATTTTTATATCAGATTTTTAATTCTGATGGAGGGGTTTTTTTGTATTTCATTGAATAACCTGTGTGTATATAAATACTTACTAAAATTCTAATTTAAAAAATTGTACTACTTTGTATTTTATAGGTTCAGGGTAATTCAATGAGTAAAATTTTTCATAGATGCCAAATTTCTGTAATCATAATTGATAGTTTTTGTGTTGCATTTATATGAGTGGATCCTTTTGAGTGTGCACAGGTCTGTCATTGTGCATAACAAGACTCCAACAAGCTTACCTCTTTTTCTGGTTTTCCTCTAGAAATTAAGATGGGTTTAATCAGATTTAGTTTGTTTCATGTCTGGAGAACGTTTTAAACTAATGAAGAAAGGTGGAGGCAGTTGGGGTTGTTTAGCCTGAAGAAGAGAAGGCTTTATTGTAGGCTAAATGCTAAGAAAGGCTTGTAAGAAAAATGGAGAAAGATGTTTTACCAGGGCTGATAGTGACAGGACAAAGGGCAGCAGTTTTAAACTGAGGGAGGACAAATTCTCGAAAAAGAGAATGGTCAGGTACCGGAACTGGTTGTCCAAGGAAATTGTAGATTCACCATCATCATCACCTGCTTTGAGCAGGCTAATCTAATGAGAGAAGTCCATGGTGATGGCCATCTAGTTCAACATTAGGGGTCAGAGAAGGGGGTGTGGTGGTGGTCATGTGTGTGTGGTAGGCACGTGGATTTGGTGATCTTTAAAGATAACTTCCAACCCAAACCATTTCACAATTCTGTGATTCTGTCTATATACAAAAACTCAGATAAGGCAGTTCTGTTTTTCTGCCGGAAATGTAAAGGGAATTAAAGGTGATTACTATAGATTTACATGTCAAACTTTATCTTTGATAGAGAAGATGCTTAGATCCTATGCTAGTTCACAAAAAATAAAGGACTATGATTCTCAGATTTACAAGAATAGTTGCACTCTGTGTCTACTATCTGACCCAGAATTAAGTTATAACCTATATCCCTACGTGGAACTCATCTTATGGCTTTCAGAGGCTTTTATTTGATTCATTTGGGGTTTTATTAAATTTATTTGATTTATGAATTGTGACAATTCTTTAAAAAATCTAAGTAGGCTGAAACTGTGTTAAAGCAGTTTTCTCATTCATTTTTCACTCTTTTGACCCATAATAGACAAGTTGATCAATACTTTTGTTAGACAAATTCAACTCACTACAAGGTATTTTTACTTTAATACTTTTGTGATGTGAAACCTACTCTGTAGTCTAGACGAAACTGTGATGAAAAGGGATTTTTCTTTCCTAAACAGACCTAATATTACAGCATGTTTTATCATGGTGTAGCCTAAAACACTTTAAATATGTGTTCATCTGGTATTGGAAATGCATATATGATGACATTCTTTGTCTATACAGGATAAAAATTATTCTTTTTCTAAGTAATTTATTAATTTCTAGTTTGGAGTAATTTCTCCAAAACAATGTTAAATAAAAGGGGAAAAACTGTTTTAGATCTGATGTGTTTAATTCCCTTTTTTTAATGAGAAACTGACCCCTTGCACTCTCTTCACTGTGGGATAATTACTGTCTGCTCTTACTAACAGTTCCAGAAATAAATGGTCCAGTCAGGATTAGAATTAACAGGCATGGCTGATCAAGCCACTACGAACATGCCTTCCTGGAAGTCAGTTTCAGCTGATGTTGTTCACTCATTCTCAATTAGGCACTTCCTTAGAGCATTTACTTACTGAATATTTCCTTGCTGATCAGCAATTGCTATAGCAGATTTACAGGGTGTGGAGGAAATATTCAACGAGAACAGGGAAATTCAGCTGTCACATTCAGTAGAGGCCCCAGTGATATATGTAATGGTAAATTAATAAATTGATGACATTGTACTGAACTGGGATATAATTTAACAATTTTCTTCAAAGGAAAAGTAACACAATTTGTTAACTTCATATTTTGATTTGAAAATGTAATAAATTGAAAATTAATGCAAATCATTATTTCTATCCCATTCAGTGACATTTGTTGTAAGTATAATCTAGTAACTTAATATCTCAATTTCGTAAACGTCCACTTCAAAATTATTCTTCCATATGATTAATTAGTTTCAGATTGATCAGTTAATGAAGATTTACTCTTTTGGTGACAGTGACAGCATAATAGACTATTAAAAACTTGTCTGGGAAAAAGAACTAAGAGGAAACGTTTGTTTACGTCTTCACATTTTGTATCTTCGTACCATGTTTTCAATCTCTTCATCATAGTACTAAAAAAGCAAGCAGAACACCAGACTTTGGGACCAGAGCAGCAGAATTACCAAAATCACCAGACCAGCTGACAAAGCTGCTTCAGTGATTTCTAAATCACTCAGCACTGTTCACATATACTCTAGTGATGAAAATAGTTTGTTACAATTTTGAAGGAGTACATGAGAAAGTAGAACTGAAATAAAAACTGTCTTATTTTACAAACACACTGGTTTTTCATCTGATGTTGTAATATTTTTAGGCTTAAAGCACTACTAGTAGTTGTTTTTGTAGTAGAAGTCATCGTCTGTTTCTTTCAGTGACTCAGAGACAATTTCCAGCCTGATTTTTCTAACAGGTGGAGCTAGAAATATTCTGATCATTGAAATTTGATTGACTTTTGTCAAATATTCTGTACTTTTAGCAAAATAAAAGAGTATAATACAAGTCTCAAAAGAGAGGAAAAAATATTAGAAGAAAACTATTATAAAAGTTTCAGAGAGTTTCAAGAAAGATATTCAAAAGCAGGAACAATGAACCGATGGATGTTTTAAGTAGGTTTCAAATTCTTCATTCCAAAAACAAAACAAAAAAAAAATCTAGAAGACATGATAGAGAGTTTTTATGATCAGTCTGAAGATGGTAAATATGGACCACTTTTTCCTTGCCTCTTCCAATGGAAGAACTATAGGACGTCAGATGAAACTAATGAGTAACAGTTTCCCTGCCTAGAGCAGCTGGTTGAACTAAACTTTCAACATTTTTCTGTGATTCTATGAGACAGTTACTCAAAAAATGTAAGCTATGGAACCCCATCTCTCAGGATGCTAAGAACACTTAAAGCATGTTTAGGTTTAGGGAAAGACAGAACAAGTCTAGTAAATAAATTTATTGACGTTTCCTAAATTCTTAGAAATTACTTTAATTCAGGAACCTGCAAATTAATAGACAGTACTTGGAAAAAGTATGCTGTTTTGTACATTATTTTCTAGCCTAGGCGTTGCTTATGCATACTGTTGGGAAAATAAATGCTCAGGTTATATAGATCTTTGATCTTAGCCACTGATAAAGGTATAGTGTTTGTTGTGCTATTGCATGTTACCTTATTTGGAACTATTATTACATGGATTATTGTTATTAAAGGTCATAAATTTGTAAGAAAGTCTACATAGTCTGAGTGATTACTCTTTAAAAGTCTCATTTTCCATGACTTCATCCTTTACTTTTCCTTCTTATTTCATCTCATTCTTCTCTTTTTTTTTTTTTTTTTTTAATGTCAGCAGGTATTATTGTGAGGAATCGCAGCATTCTCTGTCCACTTTTTCTCCCTTTTTCTCTTTAGCACTGAGTTTCTTCAGCACTCATTAGGATTCCTTTCACAAGATCTGCCTAAAATGCAAGACATCCTATCTAAATTAGTTCCATGGCTTCTCTGCACAGAAAATAGAGAGATGCAGATACCTTCTCTGTATTATATGAAGGAAAAAAAATTGTTTTCTTTTCTGTGCAAAGCTTTCTTGTTATTTCTTTCTGTTTTGTTAGACTGTGACAAAACTAATGCAGCTCTTCTCCTCTGTTTCTATCTTGACCTGCTACAGCCCTTTCATCAATGTGGCAACTAACAATTATATGAAGGTTAGACGTCTCTTCTTTGAATCTCGTTACTGACCTTTGGTTGCCTGCAATATAAGGTCTAATAATCTATTTTCCAGAGTTTTTTTTAAAGCACTCCTTGGAAATTAGACTATGAATAGAGATGGCACTGTGTTGCAGTGGCTGCTGTACTGCTTTTTACCTAACGGGAGACTTAACACTCACTGTGGTTATTGTACAGGGGCCATGTACTTCTGCTTCCTGTCTATACTGCTTGTGCTGGTGTGTGGTGGTGATGATCTCTACTGCAGTGGAAGTGTTTCCCTCTTGCACTCCAAGAGGAAAACAGCTGAGGAAGTTTCACTGAAGTGGGTCTTAGTAAAGCTCTGAAGAGGCTGGAGGTCATAGCTCCCCATGTACTAGAGTCTCAGTTAAAGACTTAATTCTGTACTCTAGTAGCCCCTGAAATCATCAGACCAGTGCTTTAGAAACCTTTTAAAAAGTTAAGAATCTCCTAGGTATGCATAAGGCTGTGCATTTATTTTGGGAAAGAACTCTGATAATGAGAAAGAAAGCTATTTGAAACTGACATGTAATGAAGTGGATTGAATACATTTTTATCAGTATATCTTATGGCAAATTAATTAAGTAATTATGTAGCAGTAGAGTACTGTCTATTACATATTAAAATTTGGCTTAAAATAATTAGCACATTATAGGAACTACTTCTATTCCCACCGACGATTATGACAAAACTTGCCTCAAATTACCAAGAACAAAAAACAGTCCAGAAGCAGTAAAAGTAGGAACAGAACAATATTTTTAAAGTTAAAATGAAATAACTTATAATAGAAATTAATATGCCCATAGGAAAAACCTACTGAACTAGTAAACTCCTGGATAGTTAGGAGTGTTTCATTTCAAGCTAAATTGAAGGCTCAGGTGATGATAATAAACCTCTCACATCTGCTTCACTAATTGGAACATGACAAGCAGCCAGACTCCACACTAGGCTACAGAACATGTCATGTTGGCTTCAAGAGGGATTTGAAAGATATCTGAAATCTTGGTTTTTCCATGGTTTTTAGAACCATTCATTGCCAGCCTGGGAAAAGAAGAAAAATAAATGGGACAAATGTGACTAAGCCAGCACTGATATAGCATATTTTTCAGGCAATCAACCTTACTTCTTTTGGCAGATTAGCCAGATGGAACAAAGATACCCTGCTTGTGTGTCTTGGAAGGGGAAGATGACTGCCTCTAAAGTTATAATTTTGAACACTGATGTTTTCATCTTTCAGTGTATTTCTAGGTAGTAGTTGTCAAGAGATGTCAAATTAATATTTGTTTCTTTAGGGTCTTTTTGCTTTGTTTTGGGGTTTTTTTGCTTTGTTTTGTTTTTTAATTGTTCTTTGTGTCTGACTTGTAACTATATAAATTGGATTCTAGTTGAGGACATGATCAAATACATGACAAGTTTGAAAATAAATTTTCTTATGCCATTATTCAACAATACTTCTCTATATCTTAAAAATATGTTGCTTTTAAGAAATTCTCACTCGTGTAAATTGTAGAATTGTTCCCTCACAGTTTGCTGTGCATCACACTATGTTCTGTAGAAGACATTTTACTGGGGACCAGGGTAGTGGCTCCCAGGGAGAGAGAGGTTGCGTGCAGGAGGTGCAGTTTTATGGAATGTCATTGGTAGGAGGGGACTCACCGGTATGGGCATGTTTGCAACAGGGTCTAAGACTGTATAACTTTCAGGAATATCGGGGAGTTTGCTTGCTGAAGAGCCAAAATGTAGGTCTTTGAACTGATGAATAGAGAGTATTTGCCTTGTAACCTGAGAACCACTTGAAGTTTCCATACTGGAAGGGAACACTGGAGGAAAAGACGGAGTGGGCAAAGGGAAAAATGGTTTCCAAGCTTTTCTAAGGAGTGAGTTTCAGCATATCTGAGTGAAAATAATATTGAATTTAATGAAGAGGAACTCAACAGGTTCTGATGCAGTTGAAAGTTTAGATATCAAGGCATATCCTCAGTTATCTTATAAGAAGGTAACATAGCAAAGCAAGCATTATGTTTGAGGTGCCACTTCATAAATATGTACACCTGTTTACAACATAGCACTTTTTTTAGCTCTTTCTGTAGAAGATCCCAAAACATCTCCCAGGAATTAATCTGATGGTTGTATCTAAGTTTTCAAGTTTGGCTTCCTCATAGTTTCATGGTATGTAAGGCACCATGGGACGAGACTCATTTTACTTGGTCAATAATACCACTATATATTTTAAATAAGGAGCACCTTATCAAGGCAATTGAAAAGGCCTTTGGAGTTTTACAGATATCTTGAATTTTTTTTTAAATTGCTTGTGTCCTAAGAGGTAAAACCTAACATGGTTTTCTAATTATACACTTTGAAACCAGAAACTGATCACTGTACAAATAATCAAAGATGTAAACTATTTTTATGGGCTTGGTTTCCTTTGTTTGATTGTTTGTTTTGTTTTGTTTTCCTGGAGATGTGAGGTACTTTTAATATTAATAATAATATTATGATTCCATAACAAAAGCAAAGATATTTAACATTACGTGTGCATTACAAGTACATTAGTGAAATGTAAGTTGATAGAGTTTCTGAATTTAAGTAGAGTCTAACAAACAAGGTAAACAGTCTGGTTTTCAGACAGTTTCAGACAGTAGGAATACATTAAAATTTTACACATAGTCAAACTCAAGTATAATTTCTATTAAGTATCATTTCAACTTAGACCAAGCTTTGATTTAAATATATAGCAAGGTCTGGGAAAAAGATAATGTCTGTGATTTATTGAAATTCAGAACACCTCTTAATAATGGGTTGTAAATGATTGTGCTTCAGTTAAAATTTTAAGACTTGAATTTCTTTACTCCTGTACCTTTTTTGGTGATTCTTCAGATTTATTTTCATGTCTGTTTTTCTTGCCCCAATGTATTAAATAGATTTTTTAGATTAACATTAGTCTGCTGGTATTAACATACCAAAATCAACTTTTAAAACAATGTAAATCTGTGCATTTTAATATTGATTAAAAACTACATGATTTACCTTGTTAACAAGAGTGCTATATTTTTCAGTTTTTCACAGAAAAATTAGTAACCAAAGTATTATGGCTTAAAAAAAATCTACAATAGACAGCTTGTAATGCAAAGAGAATGATTATTTCCTAACAGTAAAAAAATACAGAAAGTACTCCAGAGAATAGAGAGATAGAAACTCAAACATTATCTTGGTTGTTACACTAAATCAGAACTATTGAATTCCACATAAATGTTTTTTTTATCAGCTCTACCAGGCACTGCATATATAAATCTAATTATTTCTTGTATTCAACTTTAATGCAAATGCACATGTAAAAATTAATATGACAATGATGCTAAGAACATTGCTGAAACCACTGAAGACAAAGAATTTAAGGCCAAGACTGAAACCTATATTGTATTCATATATTGTTTTATATTTACTTACAGTCGCCAGCTGTGCCAGACAAAGTTCTGGTTACGGAGGAATTTCTTGCTCCGAAGGGTGTTTAAACATTGGAATGGACTGACCAGGGAGGTGGTGGGTCACTGTCTCTGGAGGTGTTTAAGGAAAGACCTAGTGCCATGGTCTCATTGACAAGCTGCTGTTTGGTCATAGGTTGGACTTCATGATTTCAGAGGTCTTTTCCAACCTAATTGATTCTGTGTTTCTATCCTTCACTCATCCTATTGTGGTAACTTTTTGATTAGCCAAATCTGCTCATTGGTCTCTGACCTTAACTTTTACCCTATCTAGAATTAATAAAATCATGTGTGCTGCATAGAACAATGGTGACTGGTATTAACAGAGATTTGAACTGTCATCAGTGATCCAGACTGCCCTTAAAAGTAAATAGTACACCAGGAAGGTGGATTATCTCTCATGTAAATCTTACAAAATGGAGTAGATTCTATTACTGAATATGAAATATCTGACTATTATCCTATATAATTGCAAGGCCTCCTTTTCTAGCATTTGAATGTTTTCTGCAAGTCTGTATCTGAAAAATGTTTATGATAGACAGAATGCATAAGATGAATTTTTATGATCAACCTGCAGCTGAGACTTAAAAAAAACCCCTAACACATGTATCATACAGTATTCATGTTAAAGCACTACTCTTGTGCTATGAATGCTACTTTTAATTACCTAAATTAAAATCACCTTTTAAATACCTTAATTCTTCATCAGAAAGAACATAGTCAATTCAATAAAATGACTATAACTACCCAGTACCTTGTTCTCTCACAGCAGTAAGAGGACAACTTCTTAAGGACTCTGAGTATTAAAGATCTTGCTATTTCTCTATCTGTACATGATCCTGTCAGTGCAGCCATGATACTACAAACCTGTAACAGGTTTAAAGAAGCTCATAGCTGTCGAATGAACTTTGCAAATCTGTGGAAGGATAAAGAGATGTGTTGTGCATCGATAACATTAGATGCATGTTTATATTCATCACAACATATATTAAAATGCACCAAACCATGAATAGCGTTTTGTTCACTTTATTGATAAAAATAAAGAAGAGTATATGACCTTTTTTTCTAACAGCAAATGAGTTAGATTTTTAAATAAATTAGGTTTTTTCCCCAAATGTTGTCTTCTCATTCTTTCTGTTTCTGTAAGATAGTTTTATTGTCCTCAACGGCAACATATGTGAGCTTTCCACACCTTTTCATTCTCTTATCATGTCTGTGAAAGATAAAGCCACTATGCCCTTCATTTCACAACAAAAAAGGAAAGAGTTATTAACCTGAACAGCATGTTGTACAGGTTCTACAAAAAACTACCTCTAAATGATTTGTACTCACTTGATTCCAGCTAAATATTTGGAGGAGAATGAAATTATGAGAATTCAGCAGACTTTGTTAAAAGCTAATTTCTTTTACTTAAAATGAGCCCTAATTTGTTAACAACTCTCATCCTTGTCTGAGGGCGTCGAAATTCCTAGTCCTGAGATAGCAATAATCAATATGTTAGTGTTAGAAATAAACACAAATAAGATTCCACCGGAAAAAAATTTTGAATTATCAAGGTCGAGTGACATTAAGATGTCACTGAACAGTCAGTACTTATAAAGGAATCCATGCCTATCTCTTTAAGAAAGGTGGAGCCTTTATTTAAGAGTATCTACAATGCAGTGTATGAATATTGCTACATAATGAAATCATGCAGATAGGAACATTTACACATGGGCTGTTACATAACTGTACTAAAATAAAATATTAGTTTGTTTGTTTTTCTCCCCCAGAACTGAATACTGATTTTTTTATTGTTACAGGTTTCTACTTGCATTCAAAATTGATCATATATTTACTGGGTTATTTATCTATTAATTTGCATATGCTCATATCCAGCAGAACACAAACATACGTTAAGATGTAAATAGCTACCTGTTAAAAACTTACTGTTTCATTTTTAGGATTTAAAGTTCCATCCAGACTGTCACTGTTTCCTTAACTACTGATTAAAAGCTATTACCATATGCTGGGTATTTGGCAACTGCTACATAATAGCCTTCCAAAACACTAAATACCAACTGAATCCAGCATTCGTTAGTGCTCTTATTGCTGGTGACAGCAAGGAAGTCATGAGCAGAATGTATATAAAGATTGAGCATTGCATTAAGCTTTTCACTTTGACGACCTAAGTTTGGTATAGCACAGCGAATAAACTTCCAGTTTTATCAAACATCCTGTGACATACACCAGCAAATTTATTTTCAGTAATGGTCATACTTCAGCAAACAAAAATTCATTTATTCTATGTATTTTAAAATCCTGCAAGAGTCTTTCTATTGCCACTCCTTATTTGAGGCAGATTTTAAGAATAGCTGAAGATTTAATTTTAGCTGAAAGGCTAAAATAGCTGAAGTGTAATTTTTTAACACTGTTGGGAAGATAAATTTTGAATCTGTAGTAAATGTAGGTATGCTTTTAAGGAGCCAGACCCTAATTTGTATCTAAGTTGAGTGTCACAGTGAGAGAATTATAACATATATTTTGTTATTAACAAAATGGAAACATCTATAACTGTATGGTAGGAGAGGTTCAAAATAGATGAGCCTGAAGTTAATAGTACAATAATTATCAATCTCTCTGGATGCTCAAAGAAATAGAAGAGTCACTCTTTTAAGCTGTTTATATGAATTATGAAAATAACTCAAATGTAAATATACATGATAATATTTGTGTAGGGTTGCTGTTCATTAAGATGGCTAAATAAACTGATTTATTAATTACTTATTTTTAAGGCAATGTATCATTGGATGCAAAAGTATTAGGGGATCATAGGAGGCTGAACAGTGTCATCTTATGTTCATGCATGTCTTGGACAATAATTTTTTTTGTCAGAGTAAAGGGACAGTTTGTGTCTGCAATGGGATACTGAAAGAATTTTCACCTGAGCTTTGATTCAGTCTACTAAGCGATAATGGTGATATGTGTCTGTGAAAATTGATTTTGGCCTACTGTCAGAAACATCACTCATTGATCTCTACCAGTCACAGGTATATCTAGAGGTACACTTGAATTAATTCTGCACATTCCACCTACCATGTATGGTTGCAATAGGAAAGGGGATCATCTGCTCTGAATCGTGGAGGATGTCTTTGTTTCCTTATGAACATATGGGCAACATCTGTCTCACATCTGACTAGACTAGATCATGTTTGGTTCCATGAGTGGAGCAACACTGAAGATAATGCAACTCTATTTATTTACTCCTCTTGAAGGACTGATCACGTATTTCCAACCAAGAACATATCAAAAAAGAAATATGTTTAAACATGAATAAAAAGAAACAACAATAAAAAAGTTCTTTAAGTATTCTTTCATGTATAACTTCTTCCAGTTATGGTTTGAATTTTGAAAATATAAATGGTAATGCCAAAAGTAACACCAGACAGAACTGACTCTCTCATTGTCTCTGTTTACATTCAGTGATTCTGGGGGAATCAAATTAAATATGCAAAAGCAGGAGGCATCCTGCACTCCGTTTGATCATCCTTTATTTATTAGCATTGTGAATATGGCAAGCACACATTACTGAACAAAGATAACTGCAGACAGTTAACCTAACTGCAGACAATTACGTGTGTCTCAGCAAAGCTGCAATGTAGCAGAAATCTGTGACATGCCTCAGACTGAGCTGTGCATGTACATTGCAGAGTGCTGGGAAGATCCCTGCTGACGAAGTAGTTACATTGTGTTGTAGCAAATTATTGTCTTGTCTCTTTGCTGAATCACAGAAAGTGCTAAAATAGCTGCTGGTCTCAGATACATGCCTGCACATTAAGATGTTAGGCTACAAGCTGAGAGCATTCTCAGAAATGTTACTGCACAAAATAAGAAAAAACCTGTTGCCGTATCAGTGAAAGGGAGTGTCATTTTAAGAGATTTGGGGCTTTCCTTCCCTCTGCCACTGTGGATTTGACTGTAGTATTTTCCTAAAACCTCCTTTTGTATGAAAAAAATATTAGGTAGCCGAGAAGAGTAGAAAAGTATTACCTATATGAATATCACAAATTTCATAAAAAAAAGTTCCACATCTACACAATAACTAATTACTCATAAAAAGATGACCAAAATCACTTTCAAAAAAATAACTATGCTACATAGGACAATTAAGGAAAAAGTATTTTTAGTTCACTTTCTCTTTGACGTTTTGAGAGAACACTTTTATTTGTATGCTAGCATTATAGACCTAAATCAGAAGCTGCAATGTAATAGAAACAGCATAGTCTAGTTTGGTTTTCATAGCTTGATTTCCAAGCTACAGTTTTTCTTCTTTTGTATGATAAAAGTGATTTAAAACAATAAAAATACCTGTGATTCAATAGATTTAATGTTCTCAAGTCAGAATTTTATTTCATTTTATGAATTATTTTTCTTAAATAAATAACAGTATTTATACATGATCTTTAGCTTTAAAAAGCACAGAGAAACAGAGGATTTGATTTTGGGACCAATTTCTAGAAATTTTCTGTCTTTTTTTCTCAGAATGTCACTTCCATGTTTCACGATGTCATCCTGCGGTAATTAAATTTATATTAAATTTCATTCTGTTTACTGATTCTACTGTAAATACCTGCTAGCATCCTTTGCAATATTAATAGAGTTAAAACATTGGCATTCCTATGGATGCTATAACATATGCTTTCAGAGATGTCCTTTGTTGCTTCATTATTTTAAATGGCATGCATTGACTGCATGGAGAAGAAAAAGATCAAAAGGAATTGTTTCCATTCAAGCAACTGAGAGCTGTGTGCAATATCTATCAGCCATGAATAGTTTAAGGAAACAAATACTTCTTGCATAAATAATCAGAATAAGGAAAGTAATTTAAGTGTGTGAAGGAACTTCTCTCTGAACCATGTTCAGATATTTCTGACCTCTCATTAAAATTATCCCCTACAGAAATGTTCCTCAAATCCTTAACAACTTCAGAAGTCTACAATTTCAGAGTATTAAAGTGATTATCTTAAGGACTTATGATGAGTTTCCTATTTCTGTATCTAAGAACTGATATTATAGCCCACTGATTTAAAAAGCCCCACAGATTACCAAAGATTGACTTTATTATAATAAAAACTATGATAAAGTATAATAAACAAAGCATAATAAAGTATACTTAAGTATTAAACAAAGTAAATAGTAAACAAAGTAATAATAAAATATAATAAACACTATGATAAACTCTCTACATTGGAAAAGATGCTAGGGCTGTTGTGTCTGTAAAACTATTCTCCATTTGAAGTTGGCAAATACCTGAACCAGTGCTAGAACACATTTATATTTGGACCAGGCAAAATGCAGATAAAGTATAGAAGGTTAATTAAGAATGCTCACGGTGAAAAACAAGAAAAAAATCCTTCTGTCAGAGAGAGCTCCTCATTGGGGCATCAGTAGTATCTTTCCCAATATTCTTGCAAGATCTGACACGTCCCTGAGCAATCAATGTAAGAATGGAAAACAAAATTTTAAGAAGACAAGAACTGCTGTTTTCTTCAAGATAGTGAGACAGAGTAAGAGCTCTTCAAAATCACAGCAAAAAAAGCTTCATCTCAAGAGCTGAAAAAACAACTGGGTAGGATAAAAACGCACCTTCAATACTGGGTATAGTAAGGAGGACTTTGAAAGAGACACTGTTTTGGTTTGACACTATGAAAAGATGTCAGTAATAAAGGTTGTGTCATCCTGTTGTTACTTATTCCTTCTTGCCTTGAGTAAATCATTAAAGCCTATTTAGGTTACTTTTTCTATGCTAGCAGTTTGGAATCTTTTATCAAAAAAGTGATGTGTTAAACATATTGAAATAAGTGGGTGAAGCTCCCATTCTTCACTTTTTAAGTGAGAAAAACAAACATTTTTATGAAAAAAAAATTTAACATTTGTCTCTAAGGGCTGGTCCAAGACGCAGGAATTTGAGACAGAGGTGAAACTGGCACCAAACAGTCAGATCTATGCATTTTGGAAAGTGGGAATATCCACAACTTTTTGAGTGAAAGGAATAAAAAGCTGAAGGTTCCTGAGGAGCTCGCAACAGCCTCAGGAAGTAAAGATTATTATTGCCAGATTTTAACAGCTGGTTTGGGAACAGGCTATAGCTTTTCAAGTTGATTTTTTTGACCTGGAGTGAACTATTTTAGGAGAAAACCAGTAGGCAAAAAGTATACTTGTGTGTAGAATCAGATTGCCTCAGTGCCAGGAGCTATTTCATAAAAAACATGCCCTAGATGAGGCACAAATAGATAGAGGAATCTGGAATGACTGACTGGGCAGCAGATCTGCAAAGAACTTGGGGATCCTGGTAGGCAGAAAATTGAGTGTGAGTCTGTAGCGTGCCCTTGCAGATGAAGGCTACCTGCTAAAAACACAACAGTAAGTTCAGAGAGGCTATTATTCCCCTTGACTTGGCCACCCTTGAAGTATATTGTCCTGTTTCTGCTCTCCCAGTGGAAGAGAGAGTCTGTGAATTGGCAAGAAACCATTGGAGGACCAACAAGATGATTAGGAAGTTGGAGCATATAATATTAGAGAAGAAAAGAAGGGAACTAGGTATGTTTGGCCTGGAGGTGCAATAAATTTCTATTGTCTAAAAGGGAATTACAGTGAAGATTAGGCCAGCCCCTTGCCATCAGATATTCACAACAAAATATCAGGAAGGAATGGTGACAGTGCTGCAGCAAAGGAAACTGCAATTACAGGATAGGGAAAGATGCTTCATTAGAAGAGCTGTTAAACATCATAAGAGATTGCCTAGGGAGTGTGGAATCACTGTGTCCAGGGATTGTCAGAGGTTGTCTGAAGAAGGCCCTCAGAAGCCTCCACCAGCCTTGAAGATATCCCAAGGTTTTGAGCAGGAGGTTGAACTAAGGTTCAACTATAACATAGGTTTCTCTGTGGCTCTGTGATCTTGCCTAGTATACACTGATATTTTTTAAAAAGGAAATGCAGGAGGGATAGAGGATAGAAAAACACCTAGACAGAAAATGTAGTACTGAGGGAGTGTTTTTAATCTAAAAATTATTGAAAAATGGCACCTTTCTCCTCTAATATTGACAACAGTTACCTCCTCTTTGATTTGTGCTTTGTTTGGAGTAGCAGGACTTCGTACATGTCTTTTAAATAAATAGGATAACAACAATAACAATGACAAAAGAAGAGAAAACAAAACAGTGAACTTGAGCACCGTTTTCTCAGATAGCTGAATTCAATTTATATGGTTTGACATTTGGCCAGCTACTTATTACCAAAAGAAATAACAATGCTAGTACTGTGACATTGCACTGCTGGAAAACATGAAGCAGTAACGGTAACAAAGTGAGCACATAGTGCTGTTGTGTTGGAACACTGAAAATGTATAAATCCATTCTGCTTGCTTGAGTTTGTCAAGTCTTGAAATCAGTTCCTGAGGATAAATCTGTTGCCAGAAGCAGGCAGTGACCAGGTGCTAAAACGTAATGAAAATTTCTGAAAGATCATGTGGTTATCAGATGGTAATATTCACCTGAGCATCAGAACTGAAGCAGTGCTGATCAAAAAAAATCCAAAAGCTTCTGATGTATTCTGTGGTCATATAAAATTGTCCACTCAGCTGCATGGTGATTCTGATACAACTGTAATTCTTTGAAAGTATTCTCGAGTTATAGTGTATGAACATCAGAGGCAGAATTATTCTGAGTTCTGAAAATGTTGCTCATTCAGAAAAGGACATATGACTATATTCATGTCAAGGAGTGTAATGAGAAAAGAAAATAGTATAAAATTAATTCATCCTGTGACAAAGATTATAATGGAAGTGGAGATTAACTCTGATGAATAAAATAGTCTGGTATTTAATTCTCTACTTACATGTCTTAAAATAGACAAGTGAAATCCAGAACTTCAGTTTTAATGTTTATATTTCTGCTTCTTTGAGTTTGTACATGATTCTGCCTTCTGGGAAAATATGAAGTCAAGCAAATGGGTACCATAAAAAGCTCTTCTTCAAGCTATGAAATTTCATAAATGTTGTGAGCCAGATATTCTTAAAAATATGTTTAAACAATTATTGTCCTTTCTTGCTATGGCCATTATCAGTTCACTACTGCAGTTTCAAAACCAGAACAAGCATCAAACTTATATTTGCACTGACAAAAAATGTGATTTTTTTAATTGATCTACTAAGGTTTACCTCTTTTACATTATTTAGAAATGCTGATCACAAAAATAAATCAATTCTAGTAAGATTTGTGTATTAATTAAATATGCTTTTCGTGTTGCAGCTAACCCATTTTTTACACTAAACAGCCTTTCTGCATTATAATGTGGTAAGTTACTGGTAGCCATTTTCAAGACTCATCTGAAATAGGATGTAGGAAACCTAAATAATAGAACCCACTAAGGGATATTCTTACTGTCTTCTATTTTCACAGTAGATATGAGATATGCTGGTGGACAGTCAAAGAAGACAACAAATAGACAAAAAAAATCCCCCAAAACTAATCATAGCATTTCTCTTTAATTATACAATTTTACTCCCAAATATCTGTTTCATGTTGCTTGCAAGACTCCAGTGGCTCTGACCGTTGAGGCTTAATGGATCAGCTGTGTGAATATTACATTTTCTGACATGCTTGCTTTCCATACAAACATCCTGCAAGGTGTGACAATTGCTATCTGACAACTGACATAGGGGCAGTATAGTAAATCACTAATAGAAGCA
Source organism: Pachyramphus minor (assembly GCA_013397135.1). NCBI lineage: Eukaryota > Metazoa > Chordata > Aves > Passeriformes > Tyrannidae > Pachyramphus > Pachyramphus minor. The sequence continues at coordinate 35,650 of VYXB01003929.1, read as the reverse complement.
TCTGTCTTCAGAGAATGTCTTCCAGCTGTTCCTGTAAAACATGTCTGATTTGGTATTGACAGAAAATCTGGGCTTGAGGAAACACCATGGATCTGGCAAAAATCCCAAGGGTGTAGATTCATCACTGATTTTTATAACTAATAGATATTACAGTTATTAAAGAAATGTTTCACATGAAAAAAAAAAAAAAACAACTCAGTCTTTAAAGGAAAAACATGCCCAAATAGTCTAATATTAATGGTTTTTTCCTAGTTCCTGAAAGACTCATCTTAATGATTGTGGTCTCCATGTGTATATTACTTCTAATGAGTTAGATGTTCCAAACCACATGAAAGTATGGGAAAGGTTAAGAAAGAAAAATAGTAATTCTGACCTTGTCCATTGGTCCAAAGACTAAATTCATATTAAAATGAAAACCCAAAAAATTATGTTGCTTGCTCTTTATTAGATATGCCTGATAAACAATAAGCAACAAAATTTATTAATGAGCAATATAATGAGGATATGAAAAAGATTAACTTTGTTGGGGTCATAGGATCAGCTTTTTAAGTAGAGAAATCACCTTTAATCACAAAGATTCAAGTTTTAATAAAGCCAGTTACAAATGTCTGAGTTCATGTTGTTAAGTACTGTATTAACTACAAGTTTCTGAAAACTAGGTTGTTCCTTTAAATTGTGCCAGCAGTTGCAATTACCAGCTTATTTCTTAGTATTTTAGATATTGTTGTAAAATCGTACCAGGATTTTAAAAAAACTCTTTCTGAAATGAACCAAAACAGATGAAGGAAGGTAGGCAAAGACAATACACTTTTGATAGCAACAGTGGTTTTTTTTATATCTCCTAACATTTTCTTATGCTACAATATATTTATTTACTGCAATTATAATGACTCTGAATATTTTTTTAACTCCTCTATGTCATGCCAGTGACTGCATGATTTTACATTTGTATTCTGCTTTATAAAAGTCAAAAAGCTGCAGGACAAACATGGGAAGCCTGTGGGCACTGTGTCCTGAAGCCGGGTTGGACATAGATCCCAGGGAGTTACAAAAGAAAGTCAGACTATGGAGCAACATCTGCTAGTGTAAGCAGGAAAAGGAGATCATCCATCTTGTAGGACATCTCATTTCCACAGCCTCATTTTAAGAAAAGTTATCAGGAAGGGACTGACTACAGCAACCATATGAAAAGCAATAGACTTCACTTTCCTAAGCTACAGTTAACAGCAAAAATAATATTTCAAATATCCATTTTGCAGATCTGACTGGGTGGGAGTTTGTAAGAGCCAGAAAATAAGTCAGTGACTGAAATTTAATCCACTGAAAAATTACTCTTTCAAATGGAACTCTGGGCCCGGTGTTTGTTTTAAGGGCAACAGCAAGGAACTTTTTAGCCCATCCCATCTGCCTGGGCCAGTCACAATTTGGCCATCATAACTGAGGAAAAAATTAATGGTTGTTGAGGAATGCAGATAATTTTGATAATTCCAGATAATATTCTCACTGCCTAAAAAAAAGGGAGATTTGTCTCAATATCACTCACTCACTTCCTACAAAATGTATATACATGCATAAATCCTGCTACTAAGCTAAACAACTAAAGTGCCTCTTGTTTGTTTTCTAATGTGTAAAATGCCAAAGATCTTGCTTTACCTTAGAAAGCATATGTGTTTCCAGGAGCATACTTTACAGTCCTGCAAAATGGTGCATGCAGTAATGTACTCAAGCATGACTCTATTCAGGCAGACATTTTGAGAAACTCAAGTGTTCACTCAGGTTAAGGAAATAGAGACAACTTCAGACAGCTCTTTGTGTCCTGTACTCTCAGGGAAGAAACCCTTTTCTGCTTAGCATAGCACAGTTTTTTTCCTTGATAGATGGCTGTACTGGGAACAGGGATGCAAAGAGCCTGCCACAAGCATATTAGAAAAGCTTAATAAGGTATATTCAGGAAAAAAAAAATTGAGAAAAAAAAATCCTAAATTAAACATCCTACTCTTCAGAAGATGCATGTAAATACACTTTAAAATAACACTAAACTCAATGGGATTGTGAAGAAAATACAGAAGCTGCCAGCTATAGGCTCTGAAGCTGAAAGCAGAAATGCTGATATAAAACCAAAAGAGCAGAGCCTTAGGCACTCTTCTTGCTCTGTGGAGACAACACCCCCAGGCTCAGGAAGGCAAGTTTGATGTGTAGCAGATACCTTGTGAGGCACAGGACCTTTCTTACACCTAGAGATCAGTTTTATCAGGGAAAGGAAGGCAAGCCAGAAATAATGCACAAGTCACTGCTTAGACATATTAAGAGCAAAAATGTCACTGGAAAGAAGCCAGGAAGCCTTGTATTTCTTTGATGGACAGGACAGGAGAAAAGGAGACCTTCTATTGGAGCTAAGGTCCCCACTTCTCTGTAGAAGAACCTTCCTGAGAGCCTTGCACTCAAAGTTTTGAAGCCACAGTCTAACACATCAGTCATACAAAATAATGACTGCAAATGAGGACAAAAGAAGGTGCTTTCTTTATTTGCTGTTCTCTTTTCATCATAAAGTGTAAATAGCTTCTATTTCTATGGATTTTGTCATTAAAAACCTCACTGACACAGGCCTGAAGTTTTATCTCACCTTTTTATAGCAATGTTTGAATTTCTTGGAGTTGAATGCTCTTTCTTTGGAAGAAAGTCATTCAGGTGGAACATTTTACACAGTAACTTTTCTTTGAGAGTCAGAGAGTTGCTTCAGGGACAAGGCTGTTTCTTTTTTCTAATATAGTCCTTTTTTTGGTGCCAGTGACTCTTTCGACTCTTTATCAAAGTCAGAGGATAGTACATCCTTATAACTGACTGTCATTTAATCCCTTAAAGGAGAGGTTTTTAATATTTAAATCATATTAATGTACCACATTATTTTTTTTACCATCTTTATTAGCCAATAGTTATTCTCAGTTCAAAATGGAGATTATCAGGGGTTGTTTTTATTATAAGGCTACCCTAATATAATATTCTATTTTTATCTGTTCAGAAAAAGAAAACTTCACACTGAAGCAATTTCTATTTATAAGTAGCTCTATGAACCTAAAGAGAGATCTTCTTCTAATGATGTTCTTTTTTTGCAGTGTATTCTGTTCTTTCCATCATTCCAGCAACATATACTTTAAAAATAAATGAAGGCATATGGTATCATTCACCAGCTGAGGGTCATTGCCAAACATCTACTGGACAAACCTTAAAGACAGGTTACCTGAAAAGGTTTTGGGGGCTTATAATGCCATTTGATACCAAAGTGTATTTGTAACACACTTGGTAACATATGGTGTGCTAGAAAAACCATTTGGGAATCCCCATGTACTGCAAGAAATTAATATTTTTACTAAAAACCACTGTGCTATGATGACAGAGGTTGTCAGTTTTCTGTATCTTGACATTTCAAGCAGGAAGGCAAAAATGTAGCCCGGGAGAGGTATTGCCATTTCCATGTGTGTCTGTCCTTGTGCTCTCAACGCCTTTTCCAATGTGAGGCTTTTCATGACTAATTTCTACAGATAATTATAATGTTTTTTCCTAACTTACTATCATGTCCAGTAAAATGCCATGAAAATATTCAGGTTGTTATGAGCTGGGGGAGTGGGGGATGTCTTTTAAATGCTTGAATCCTATATTGGAATAAAATCCCCCCATATTATGGGGTGTGATTTCATGTGACTAGGGTTATAATGGTCAGGCAGATGACCTAAAATAACTGGAGACTCTTTAGCATCATACTTGAGGTAAAGTATATGTAGCTTGTTTTTCTAATTACCCAGAGTGACTCCATACAAGGCTTGCTATAAACTATTCTTTGAGCAATGAAATTGATGGCTTTTTTTTTTTTTGATTATTTAAACTCTTCAGGATTTATATCTATTATTTGTAGCTTTATCTGTTGTGCTAGGACTTTCTGTGTTCTGCAATATGAATGTGAATTCTGCCTTTACCTCTACCTTAAAGTTTTTCCTTCCAATTTTAATTTCACCTGTAACTCTATATATTATTTTTTCTTCATGCATTAGGTTCCTAAGCCTTTATTTTTGACTTCTCTGTCCTTAGAATCATCTCTATCAGCATTCTTGTCCTCCAAACTAACCTTCAATTTACATTTCTCACCCATGTTCTTCAAGGAAGGTCAGCTTTCTCCTTGATTGTACTTGGACATCTATTGACTTGTATCTCTATTGACCAGACCCTTTCTTAAGGTTCAAATTCTTCTTATTGCTTCTGTCTTCCTTAGATTGAAAAAACTGACCACCAACAGCTTCCTCTGCTGTTCCCTTTGCTTCTCAATAAGCACTTAGTCATGAACTATTTGAATACCTTTTTCTCAGTGTCAGCGCTGAATCCATCTGTAACTCCAGTGACACTTCCCTGTCAGCAATATCAATTACAGAAGCATCTTTAATTTGTTCTTTATCTGTCCCAAAGTTGCAAGTCTCAGCCAGTTCCGACAAGGGCTTAACAAATGCTTGGTATTATAAATGGAAGTGAATATTATTTTTTATTTATACAATTATTTTTATTTGGAAAATAGTTCTATAATTTGAGAAAGAAAGTCAGAATGTTACACATATGCACAAAATATGTGCATATTCTGCAAACAGAATATGAATGTATCTGTTTATATATGCTCTGGTTAAGATGTAACTGCCTCAGAGCTGATTAATAGGAACCATAGCAGATCCACAAAACCTTTGTACTCAGACTGGAAACTCATTCATGGAAGATTTGAAATCACCAAAGTTTTTTTCTTTTCACTTATATAATTATCTTAGTTTTAATATAGATATATATTTTATTATCTCTTTGTATTCATTTTTCAATGATTTTGTAGATCATTGTCATAGGTTTAATGAACACACAGGAGGAAATATTTGTTTTCTTGTTCTATGCCAGTCTCTACAATGAGAAATTTTTACATAAACTGTATTAATAGAAGTATCATATATCTAATTTACCTGTTAATAAATTCTTCAGAACTCAGAAAAACCCATCAAAAAAGAGGACTCATTATTATTATCTGAGACCACATTTTAAAAGTCTTGGCAGACTTTAGGTTTTGAATTTCATCCCTTTCTCTTGTATAACTTTGCATTTCAGAATTTCAGACCAGTTACATTCCTTGTTTGACCACTTATGCTGGAAAGAACTAGAAATTGACAATTCAAAACCTTCGATTTTTACAATAATGTATTGATATTTTTTAAAAAGAAACACAAGATCAGTCAATAAATGACTGTTTCTCTGCCCTTTGCCTTACATATTTAAAAAATGTTTTCCTTCAGCTATTTTTTCCCTTCCCAGGAAAGAGTTTTCTTTTAAAGTAACTTTAAATTTTGGGATAAATCAACATTCCTGAAAAAAAAAAAAAACCAAAACCCTAAAAAAAGAACACAAAAAACCAAACCAAACCAAACAACACCACAAACAACAAAAACAACAAATAAACAAAACCCCAAAATTTTAATTTCAGTAAGTGAGGAGGGAATTGGATCTCTTGCTTTATTTATGTCACATATTAGGGTATTAGTGTTAGTAGACAATGATGACTCTCACAGTTATAGGTAAGGTTGTCAGAAGGGCAATAGGTGGGAAAGAAAAGAAGCTATGTAGCTATAGACACACACACACACTCGTATAAGTATTTACACTTCAATATGTAACAGAATATAACTGAAAAAATGTGGAAGCAGATCTGATTAGAGTGCGAATTTAGATGCTACAAACCAGTGCCATATTTTCTTAACAATTACACTGATGTAGCTATACTGCATCAGTTCTAGATACAGCTCAGCTGGAAACATCTCTGGACACATTTATTCAAGTTAAAAGCATAAGAAATAGCACTTGCAAAGAATCGAGCTCTGTAGTGAGTGCATAGATCTCTGGGGCTGTTGGCTGTTCTCGGCTCTGACAAGCATTTCTGTGCCTTTGACCAGAAATATTTGTTAGGTGAAACTGATGGGCTGTTTCTTAGAAATATTGATATATGAAAATTAGGATTTTGGGGTTTTTTATCACAAGTAATAGAAAATCAGAAATACTTCTGGTGAGTGTCTTGGGTGTATTTGGGACTGAATATTTGAATGTCTAACCTATATCCCTCTGTTTATTTTCAGTGAAAAAGACAAAAAGCTGTACCAGAAAATTGGCTAAAGGTTATCAGACCCTCCATCATTAAATCAGCTACACGGAGAACAGAGTTTGTAATAATTTTATGGCTGATGGTTCATATCACACATGAGGTGAATTAATAATATGGATATGAAGAAAAACAATTTATTAATGTTAATAACTCTTCCAATAAAATTTCCAGGAGGACCTATAGTGATAAATTGAATAATTATGAGTATAATTATGACTAACTAGAACCATAATTTCATGCTAATGTAATAATAATGACACAAAAGTGTAGATCATGAATTTTAACTGCTCAGTTATTCCAAATTTCGACAAAGAGAGACTAAAAAAAAATAAAAAAAGGACCTCCTCAGCCTTAAAATCTGATCAAGTGTTGATTTGTTCTCAAAGAAAAACTATTCACTACTGAAACAGACGTAATTTTGATTCTTTTCAGTGGACTGCAGAAAAAAAATCATCCAATTTTAATTAGAAATTTGGTAGTAACTTGGAAGCAGGAAATGGACAATCTATGGAGCACACTTTGAATCATCTATTAATTCTCTGGTAGTTTCTGAGGAGAAAAAAAATACATAGAAGAATTATGCTTAAATTTAATTTTAAACATAGAATTACCACACTTGAGTTTATTGCTGAGGAAGTGTATATAGAGGCTAAATACCCCAGAAAAGCTGTGCAAGTGTTTGTTCAGTAATCATATCAAGTATATGCTGCACCCCACAAGCAAAAGAAGCTGAAAGTGAGATTCATTTTGTTGACAAATCATTTTGTGATAGAGGGAAATGAAGTAAGTATTGGTAAGAATTGGTGAAAGAAATCAGTTGGTTGACTGAAATCAGTTTCATTCCTGAGAATTTATCACAAAAACTAATGAATCTCTCTGGCTTCAGGATGACTCAGAACAACATAATGCCGAGTCTAAGAAAATTGCTATAATTTTGGTTTAATGTGGCCCACTGACATTATAAACTGTTGTTAGTTCATTAAAACTTCTGGAAATCAAAAGTAGTGGAGCAAAACAAATATATATTAACAGTATATATGTCTTCAGCTCTCTATTTTATTTTGGTAGGAAAAGAATATTTCTCATGCTTTTTCTTTACAATATGGAGAAAAACTTTGGATCAGAAATTATATAAAACATACATATTTGCATGTTGCAGGCAGTGACTATACTTACTTACCTTTTCTGTCTAGGCATTCAAGCGTGTGAGGACAAACAAATTTATAAAAAAAGTACAACTGTAGTCCAATTTTTTTTCTCTGATGACTAGCTGATTCACCCAAAGGGCCTGAAAGAAGGCAGCTCCATCTTATTCCACTAATCCCTGGGGACTACTTGAAAGAGTAGAAGTGTGGGCCAAATTTAAACCAGGGAACAAACTGATACTGTATCTAAAAGGATCTTCCATATCATTGTTTCAGCGCATCTCCTGGTACTGTTTAGTCCTAACAGGTAGTCTCTGACTTCCTCTTCCTCTCCCTCTTCCTTTCCCTCACCTCTCCTCTCGTGGCCTGCTGCTTGCCTTGACACTTTAGATTGAAGGCCATGTCAAGACAAGATTGTAGTTGATTTGTTTTCAGATACTTCGGGTCAAACTGTTCTCCTTGTAGGTTTTATTTCCACCATGAAGCAAGCCTGTCAACTTGTGAAGATAAATTTAAGTGCATTTTGGGTTGGAAAGAAACATAATTGAAAAGGAAAGGAAGAGAATATTCTTCTACTGAAAGATATGTAAAAAAATAGTACAGTTATAAAACTGATTATATCAATAACATTATCAAAGTATGTCCACTACATTACTGTAGTCCTGTGGGGAGAGAGAGCAGTAGGTTGGGGGTTTTTGTTTGTTTGTTTGTCTTACCTCTATAGAGCCATTTTGGGACTATAATTCAAGCTTTGACAAGAATGTGGTAACAGCAGGATTTTCTAAAAAAATCACTGGGGGAATGTTTAGTACCACATAAAGAGAAATGGGAAAAGATAGTTATATGAAAATAATGAATTGCACAGTGCTTCAAGAGAGAGTTTCTAAATAACAGTGTAGAAAGTATCAAAGAAATAAAGTGGCATAGAAAGCAAGCTGCACTAAAATAAATGAAGAGGATGGAAACCAGCCTGAGGCATGAACAAGAGGTTGCTCCAAATTCTCCCAGAGATTTAACTCTCATCTGAATGGCCTAATTTAATCTAAAAAGCTAGAACAGGATGTAGCTGCATTTTGTGTCACTTCCCTTCCTGGCATTCCCCTTTATGGTTCCCTAGAAATTAGGAACATCTTAAAGCATTGATCCCACACCTTCCCCATCAGTTTTCAGCAGTCGACAACATTAAGTTTTAATTTGTAACACACAATGTCAGTATTTCAGGTAGAGTGGAGCCAGATAACATTTCCTCTTAAACAGACAGATAAGACATAAAAATGAACATGACCAAAGGTTAATAATTAATATAATTCCCAGGAATGTCAGACTTTAAAAAAATATTGAGAATGGACTACCTTAACAAAAATAATAAATTACCGTTTCAAAGGCTTTTGTTTTAAGATTAACAGCTCTAATAGATAGAAATGGATACAAAGTAGATAGCACATGCCTTCTGCATTTTCTTTTTTTCTCGTTGGTCTGTTGGGATAAGGTTTCCTGACTGTTTCTCCTCCCAGCTTCTAGTACACCCCCAGCTTATTTGCTAGTGAAGGAAGAGTGAGAAGCAGAGGAACAAGCACTGATTACCAAAAGCTAAAACACCTGAGTTTTATCAGCACTACTTTGATCACAAATCTAAAACATAGCATCATATGGATTACTATGAAGAAAGTTAACTCCAGCCCAGTCAGACTCAGTACAACCCCCTTTCTCAGAGTATCAGAAAAAATGTGTTTACAAAAAACACCGCAACCCCCCCAAAAAAAACCTACTCTAAATGTATCCCTTAATTTCTATCAGTGTTCAAAAAAAAACCAAAAAAAAAAAAAACACCACCAAAAAAACCCAAAACCAAACAAAGGTTGTCTTTCTGTATGTTCTTCATTGAGTTAATTTTGGTTTTGCATCAAAGTAAAGGCAGTAAGTGTTTTAAATTGTAGTTCTGGGGTTGCTTCTTCAGCACAAGGAAGAAAAGCACAAAACAGAGTACTAGAAAAACTCAGATTTTCATGCTTAAAATCATGTCTTTACCAAATCAAGGCATAACTTATGCATTAAGAATCAGGAAAAACATGAATAAAATCATAATGAAGAATCATTCACCAGTAAAAGGTTCTGCTACTTTTGCTTGTGTTCCCATAAAAATGGGAATAGTTTAAAGTATTTGTTTGAAGGACATCTAATTTTTCCTCTCAAGATGTGCTGGGTTCGGCCAGGACAGAGTTAATTTTTCCACAGTAACCATGAGGGGGAAGAGCCTGGACCTGTGTGGGCAGGTCCAGGATGTTATTCTACAGCAACAACATCATCGCCAGGGGGGTGGAATAATGGACTCTCACTTCTGCAAATAAGGTGGATATGGTTTTCAATCATGGGCAGACCTAGTGGGGGGGGCATAGGGTCTGTCTACCATTGTTCATTGGCTTGGTGAGCATTTTGCATGTAAATCACCCTCTGTTTTGTACACTGTTTTTATTAGTGTTGTTGTTGTTACTGTTCTTTTTTGTATGTCATTTCCTATCTCATTACCATTTCCAGTAATTTGCTCTTATCTCAACCATAATCTCTGCACTTTTGGCTCCCACTTTAGGAGGGAGGGCAGCACTTTGTGCTTCTCTTTTTACTAGAGGTATGAAATTGGGGAATATTATTCCTAAACAGGGACACAAGGTTAAAGTACTATTTACTTAATGAGTTGTATATAAAACACCTAATACAAACAGCTGGAACACTGACACTAAAGTTCAACAACAAAAGAAATGATAGTTAATAGTTGTGTAAGGATCATGAGCCAAGTCTTGTTTTGCTAATACTTCCTTTCTCCAAATCTTCTTGAAGTGTGTTTGCTGCTTGCAGAACCAAGGTGCTCTTGAGCATCAGTACAGAAACCAATGTGTGATTTAGGGGACCAGTTGCCATAGATAATTTTCAATACTCAGTCTTCCTGTAGTTCCTTTGCTTTCTTTTCAGTCTTTATGAAATCTCTCCAGCCCACTGTGGATGTTTTGAATGTCTAGAATGTCTCTAATAGTAGTAGATGTCTGCATGGGGCTTTAGTAGAAGTAACCATCATGTTATTGCTAGTACAAAAGTCCATGCCAGGCCCCAAAGGCTCCTACAGTTGTGCTGCATGTAAAGTTCCGATATAGAAATTATATGTCACAGTTTATTCTAATGAAGGAGAATCATTAACTGGAATTGGTGGTGGATAGTGATTTTTTTACTTATATTAGTACAACTAATGGACTTCCTTGTACCAGGGATCCATAACATTTCCTGGAAGGAAGGTCACATAGACTGGTAGAGAAACAGTTCAGTGTTATATACTAGGATACTCCCTCCCTTTAAATCAACCACATATGTACCTATCACATGCAAGTTCTGAAACAGGATTTTAAGCCTGAATAATATAAAAGACATTTCTGTGCGGATGGAAACTTAATTCTATGTTGAAAATTTTAATAGTAATATTCTTTTATAACTTTACATTTGTATTCATAACCATATATTAAAATATCTTTAAATAAATATATTTATAATATATCTTGTATGTTTCCATTATCAAGCTTGTACTGTTTTAATAACATTATTCTAAATCCTTTTAGCATGAGAATTTTTAATAAACAAATATACACTGAGAAACCTGAAAGAAAAATTGGTCTAACACTGTTCTTATGTGACCAATTTCTTTCTGATTGCTAATCAGATATTTTAATCATCTAAGTTCTGATTTCAAAAAGTAGTACTTAAGAATAATGCATGCTCATTAAAAATAAAATCTGTCATCTAAAAATATTGTAATGTATTAGGAGTCCATTGTGAACCAGGAGTATTTAATTCTATGTAGGTCTAGAATACTTCTCAAAAGAGATACACAAGGGCATGGCTTAAACAGCAACAATCAATCAAAGTTTACAAGGAATATACGAGGGGTTTAACATGCTGTTCATAGCAATATATCCAATTACTGCTGTTGTGTGTGGCACGTGTATTATGCAGATTTGATGCCTTAGAACAATACTTGAATCTTTTTTTTCTGAAGAGACTGTGCAAATATAATAGCCATACCTTAATTGCTGTTGTCAACTGCCGATATCAGATTTATCGTTCGTGTGTTTTGAGGTGTTCCTTAACAAATGGAAAAATGCTTTGGCATTCCAGCTTTAACAAAAAAGATTAAGAGTATAGCAAATGCTTTCATAAGCATGCCTCTTAGCCTTCCCTCACATCTCTAGAATAAAGAGGGAACTGACCTACTTAAAAGTGCTAGACACTTGGAGAGCTGGATAGCTAACGAAGTGAATAGTTAAATACACTGAAAAGTGCAGGTTGCTTTGTAACTCTCCTGCTAAACGTAAGCACATGGATGGCTCTTCTTTTCTAACACAATTTAAATATGCTCACTTAACTTTGCCTAGAAGTTGACTAAATGCATGCATAATATCAGTTACTGTGGGATGTTTTCTGCAGAGCTTTTACACAGTATTTTCAGTTACTCATTTTTTAATCATTACTAAAATTATGGTTTCTAGACTTTGGAAACATTCTGCCTTGTTTTTTGAGAAATGCCCTTAAAAATTTTAACATTTTGGCATAAAGCCTTCAGAATGTTTTAATAGCTGCAAAATGTAGTTTTATAAACATTTAGAAATATTGTACAGTATTTCAGCTGAGTGTTAAATATATAAATAAGGCTAAACAAAATTTTTTAAAGTTAGTAGGGAAAAGCTGAAATTTGTGTTGATATCACAACTGACAGAATATCTACAACTATTTTGTGATATTATTTTCATAAAAGCTTTGTGTTTAATAGTAATAAGTCTGTACAATGAGAGAATTAGATTTGTCCTCATAAGTTAGTAATCATATGACTTTAAAAGATACAATTTTGAAGTAGAAAAGAAGTACATGTGTACAATGAGGCACGAGTATTACTATATGTCTGATGTAAACAATGTAAAGAATTTGTATATATAGTTAAATTCTCTATCTGATGTTATTCAGCAATAGTCCTGCTCTGATATAACCATGAAGGCTCTGTCAATTCACAGGCCAGCCTAGGATATTCCTTCAGGCACACTGGTACTTCCCCAAACTGCATTGTGTACAAGTTTCCTTTCTGCTGTTATCTGAGATGTATTTGAAGAGAAAAACTACTGCAGATGATCACATTTCTGTAAAGGTGAAATCATATTCAGTTGGAAGGGACCTACAAGATCAGCTAGTCCAACTCGCTGAGCAATTCAGGGCAGACAAAATGTTAAAGCATATTATTAAGGGCATTATCTTTCAGTTTGAAGCAATTACCTCTTACCTTACCAATACATGCCCTTGTAAAAAGTCCCTCTCCAGCTGTCCTGTAAGACCCCTTCAGTGACTGGAAGGCTGGTCTAAGGTCTCTCCAGAGCCCTCTCTTCTCCAGGCTGAACAGCCTTAACTGTGTCGTCCTGTCTTTGTAGGAGAGGTGCTCGAGCCCTTTGATCATCTTCATGGCCCTTCTCTGGACTCACTCTGGCAGATAATATTGGGTCAATAATTTGGGCCCCTAATGGATCTATTAGGCCTAATGTTGCCATCAGACACATATAATAGGCTGACTTTCAAAAAAAAATATTTCACTTATAGATTCTGGAGACATCTTTAGACAACAGAAATAATTTTAATTTTTTAATTTTAATTTTAATTTACTTATTGTATCAACAAAAAGTGAATCACTCATCTGTTGTGATACAATAAGATTATAGATATTGCTCTAATAAAATCAGTGACAAGCTTAATGGAAATTGACTGTATATAGTATTAACCTAGTATTATTTAATCAATCACCCATAGTTAGAAAACTTAACAATAAATATTTACACTCTGTTGAAAAAGGAATGAAAACAGAAAGTTTACCATCTTGAAAAGCATAGGATCTAAATTAGAAAATAATATTACTGTATTCTCTGTTCTGTTCTTCATTTTATTTATGTTCAAAATAAATATGTGAAATGCTCTGTGAGAACCTGAACCCAGTGCCTATGAAAACCAGGAATACATTTGCTCTGAGCATGCATCTTCCCAAATTGATTCTAACAGCTGCCATTGAAACAAAAAACAGTCAGCATTTTGCGTATTTAGCTGAAGACTAAAATGCAGACTTTGAAGGCTATGGGTTTTCACTTTTTAAAAATGGCTGGTAGATTTCTTTTTCTCAATTATGTATGGTCACAAATGAATTAATTTGTGAAGTGAATTCAACAGTCAGAGCTGCATCGTGGTTCTCATAATGTATGCAAAATACAGAATTGAGATTCAGACCTTTGAATCTTGGGAAACTGTTATTATTTAAATCCATACTTAAAGACATTCATTAGTATAAATGACATCAGAGTAAAACTCTCACTTCCAGAAAACAGCAATGATTCAAGTCCTTCGTACTCTTAAAATAAATTGCTTACAACACATTTAAGTATAAATGACCATCAAACTGTGATCAAGGAGCTAGGAATTGATTTTCATTTTAATTTATTCACTTCCTTTCTCAAACTGTCAAGCAAGTAAAGACCATTTGTGTGATGGAATAATTTACACAATTGTGATGAACTCATTTTCTTCTGTCAGAGTCAGATTTTTGCAGTATCCATTAACTTGTTCCACTGAAAACATTATGCAAATAAAATTGATACATTTTCTTCCTTCATTGTTTTTGAACAATTTTTATTAAAACATGGTACGGTGCTAATAACCTAGTTGGAATGGCAAGGTAAAAGCAAAATCATGTCAATTAATCAGTTGTCCAAATACTAACATTATAGGTTTATCTTATTCAAGGAGCCAGTCACTTTATTTAATTAATTGCTTCAGTCCAAACACCTCATTTAAGAATGTATTTCATGTTCTTTTGAGTACCATTTAAGAGAATTAATTTTAATATTTGGGAATGATGGGTAGAGACAGGCAGACCATATTACTGTGTGAAACACTGTTTAACAAAACAATTACTTGTATGGGTTGATTTCTCACTGAAAGGTTATGCTTCGTATATGTATTTTGCAGTCATAGCTGCTATTTCTAAAAGGGAAAAAAAATCTACATGATATTATCTTTCAAGACCTGATGGAAATCTGAAAGAGTAAGTTAAATTCTATTGTATCTTGTACTTCATCAACAGAACTGCTCAGTAAGTTTTAATTTGGACAACAAATCGTGGCCTTATTTTCACTTTAGTCTTAGACATAAACAAATAGACATTAACTCTTGAATTCCAGGGTGACTTTGCAAGGTTATTAACTGGAAGAATTGTCCTGCAACTGAAACTGGACAAATATTGCCTTGGCTACCATGAAGGGTAAAATAAACATACAATCAACACAATATAATTTGCAGAGAACAATCTTTTAGAATGGAAATACACTGTAAGGATTGTAGTAAGATGTATTTTATCTGCAGAGACTTTTTGATACTGTCACAGCTGACAGAAGAGCTTAAATAAGGGGAAAACCCCTCAAATTTGTATCCACTTGGGTTGCAAAAGTAGTGTTTCCTTTTATTAAAAGAATAATTAGAAGACTCATATTTAACCCTTAAATTTTTGTATTTGTGTTATGTATGGTAGATATAACTAATGACATGGGTAGTTTGGCTCCTAGACCGTCATTTACATTTCTCCTGCTATATTTTCTCACCAATAAGTAAGCAGATTTTTTTCTCTCCTCATAATGCTACAGAAATTGATTATTTAGCTGGAATTCTTGCTTTAATATATTAACACTTTCATGTTATTTATATGAATTTACACTTTGTGTTGTAAAAATGGCTAGAAATTTTTTCCTAGAATGAGCTGCTGTGAGAAAATGTTAGTCTGTGGAAACTGAACCATCTTACAGGAATATGTTGATTTTGACAGTATAACAGATAACAAGTGATAGAACCCATTCTACTATACTCAGACTTTAATCTTTGCATTTTTTCTGCTCAGTTTTCAGTGTTTAGTCCTGAAGGATAGGATTATTCCCCTAAAATTACTAAATGCTTCCTATACTCAGTAGCAGAATTATCTACAGAGGGAAATTCCCTCTATGTTAGATAACTTTCCTTCTCCACTAAGAGCACAGCAAATCACTAGAAAATACTTGCCCTTGGTTTTCCATTTGAGATTCTCAGTGCTGTGTGTGAGACAGTGAAGATTCCATCTGCAGGAAGAGTGCCTAGAATTCATGTTGCCCACATTTAAATAAGCAGTATATCCTCCAGATTATTATGCAAAAATTTAGTTTCGGCAGCACCAAAAAAGGTTCTAGTCCTGAGAGTAACATATTAAGTTTTTCTGAGGAATTAGGAAATAAGCTTTTGAATCTCCACAGGGCTCTACAGGCAGTAGGCACCAGTCTTTCTGGAAAGACATTTCTTACCACTAAAATAATTTACAGGTCATTTATGCTGAGGAGCTCAGTGCTGAACCTAGATGACTAAGGTTAAATTGTTTTAGATGAGGGGTAGAGTGCTCCTCAGCAAGTTCACTGATGATACAAAACTGAAGGAGGTGGCCAATCTCAGTGCAGCCCTTCAGAGGGACATTGTAGAGATGGGTAGAGAACTTCCTGAAATTCAACAAGTGTCAATGCAGGGTCCTGCACGTGTGGAGGAACAATCCCGTGCACCAGTACAGACTGGGGGCTGACCTGATGGAAATCAGTGCTGTGGAGAAGGGCTTGGGGGTCCTGGCAGATTACAAATGAGCCAGCAGTGTGCTCTTATGGCCAAGAAAGCCAATGAAATCTTGGGATGCATTAAATAAAGCTCAGCCCTGGTGAGGCCACATTTGAAATGCTGTGTGCAGTTCTGGGCTCCTCAGTACAAGAGAGACATAGAGCTCTTGGAGCAGGTCCAGAGGAGAGCTACTAAGTTGGTTAGGGGTCTGGATCATCTCTCTTACAAGGAAAGGCTGTGGGACCTGAGCCTGTTCAGCCTTGAGAAGAGGCAACTGAGAGGGAATCTCATTAATGTGTATAAATATCTAAAGAAATATCAAGAAGATGGAGCAAGTCTCTTCTTGATGGTGCCAAGCAATAAAACAAGAGGCAACAGGCAAAAACTGATGTTCCACCTGAATATGAGGAAGAACTTTATTGTGTGGGTGAGCGAGCACTGGAGCAGATTACCCAGAGAGGTTGTGGAGTCTCCCTCATTGGAGATATTCAAGAACAGCCTGAACACAATTCTGTGCAATGTGCTTTAGCATAACACTGCTTGAGCAGGGAGGTTGGACCACTGTGGACCCTTCCAATCTTACTCATTCTGTGTTTCTGTTTTAGAGAACTGAAAGAGTGGATCTTTGTTGTAGGACAGGTGGGTAAGAAGTTTTAAGTGGGTTAACTCCCACACACGTGTTTTTATTAAATGCTGTTTAACATTTTTTCTCATTTGCAGACTTTATCAAGACAGGGAATATATATGTCACATGAATAAACTGAACTGTTTTAGTATACTCTTTAGAGCATAGACATTCAAAAGGACTGTGTAGCCATGCTCAGTTCTAGGAATAGGGAAGGTAATTTAAGAAAATAAACATGACTGAACATTTTGAGAAAAAAATAAATTAAGAATTAAGGTCTGAACCTGAGGCTCAAAGATGTTCAAACCACATAGAAAAGTTTTAGAAATGTTCATGAGGAAAAATGCAACGTTCCTGGAGTAAATGCTTGTTATCGTGGTAGCTCCACTGACTCTGTCAATTGTACTCAACCATGTAAAGATATTAAAATAACCTGAGGCTTTAAAGTCTATTTTTCTGAAAATAAATAGTAGTGAGATCCAGAAACAAATTAATACATGTTAGCAACCAACAGGTACTAACAGCAGTTGTCTCGTTCACTTACCAGAAACTTGAAGCTGCCACAGTCCAAGCAAATAAACTTTTTTACCCTCAAATCAATCCAGATAAAGGATTACTAACTGTAAAAGTGTAACCCTGAATATCCCTTAATGAAATAGCATGGGTTTTTAAACTTTAAATATTTACTTACTATTCTTAACCTTGGGATTAGGTAAACAGGCTGTCAGTGAGCACCCCTGGACTAGAACTGTCCTGACCTACCTCAGCCAGGAGCCCCATTTTGTCTCAGTCCCTAGCCTCACGAAGCCTTGATGTTGTTCTTTGCTTCCAACCCATCTCCCACTGGTGCAAAGCTATTCTTCTTCCTCCCTGGACTAACCTCAGGCCAGAAGTGCAGTGATGCTCTTCAGTGATGGCTGGACTGGGGGTTGGTCCTGAAGCTGTCTCCTGATACTTGGTGTGTTGCTCCCAAGACATGACTTCATGACCAAGGGAAAATAGACATTTATTTGATACATACTGCCTTAGCTTCAACCGTGAGTTCAAGATTGAAAGACTGTGGCCATCTTACGCATTTGAAATCTCAAAAACTTTTTTTATGAGCAAAAGAAAATTTAATAGTGAAGAAATTTAAGCATTAATAATCTAATATTTAAAATCAGAAATAACTCACTTCCAATGGCTTTTGATGTCCTGAAGGTCACACTTCCCTCAAGAAGGAGGGCTACAGTGAGTCAACAGCATCTTGAGGTCCTTTCCTGAGAGACAAATATGGTGTTCATTCTGGGAGTCCCCTACTCCTCTTTATTTGGAACTGCTTGGTTTTATTTTTATATATTTCTTGACCCTGGGTTGCTTCCTTCTGGCTGCTCCAAGCTGAGTGTGACTGTGACCTTGCAGCCTCCCCAGCCTCAGCCCTTAGGAGCTCTACTTTATTGGACAGTGACCCACTGTGTTTGTCAGACCCTTTCCACAGCTTTTTACTGGGAATGGTAAAAAAGGAAAATTACTAGGCTATGCATTTTATTCTTATTTACATGTAAACTGTATAATCACTAGAAATATCTGGTTTTATATTATATATTCATTATATTAAAGAGATTTTTCTTTTAATTTTCTGTGTGCTACATAATAAAAGATAATTTTTTGTAGACGAAATAATCGCTAATCACAAAAAATTCTAAGACATTTCTAAAGCTTTATTTTTTTTATGAAAAGCTAGTTAATCATAAAAATCTTATTCTGACATCAAACATCTATTTTTTGAAGGATTTTTATATTTTTACAATACAACAACAATTGATATATTTTTGGCACAACTTTAAAGTTCAGATTATAATAGGTTATTACATATTTATTTTAAGTTCACATACTATGGCAAAGAAGAACTGCTTGATCATAGAGGTTCATTTAATTCCATTCAATATGAACAGTCGCAGTACTTTGTAGTGATTTACGCTAAATTAAGAAGGAATGAGATGTTTCAGTGATTATAACTGTAATCCTATTGTGAAAAAGAGACTGAATGTTAAATCTAGGGGAGTGTATTAAAGGTGCTGTATTATCTTTCTTCTGAAAATTTTTACATATCTAACTGTTATGTAGAGCTACATTCTTAACTTCCTTTAAGCATATTAAAACAAAAAATAACAGGCTGAACTAAAGGAAGGTATTTTCATTTTTATTGTTGTAAAGATTACCATTATCCTAAGAGATTTGAAGAAGAGATGATTAAAAAGAGTCATTTACTTTTTCCTAAGAACATAAAGAGTTGAGTTCTCTTTGTGATTTACAGCAGTTCACCTATAATGGTTGTTAAGTGGCAGCTTTTCTACTTATCTCTGGAGGTGACAAAAAATCTACATGGTGACCTAGAAAAAGAAATTCCCTTACATGGGTAAGGGAATATCACATGAAAAAAGGCTTCTTTGTGTGCAATGTGTTCTTGTGACAATGAGTCAAACAACAAAAAAGAAGTAGGAAGAAGTGCGTGAGAAGAGCAAAACGATTTCTCCCTGCCAATGGATGGCTTATCATATACACCTGCTAGTGAATCCTTCCTACTCATGCATGCAAAGAAACCCACACTGCTCTCATCACTTTAGCCATTAAATCTGAAAAACTTGCTCTAACAAATAGCTAAGGCAATTAAAAATCTCTGAAAAATAAAATACTCTTAACATCTATAGTGGCCATTTCTTCTCGAGTTATTTGCCCTTTGCAGATTGCAGTATAGTTTACAATGCTGAGCAAGATTTTTATGTGCTAACTTAAGTACTGAAAGTATGTTAACCATTGCAGCATCAGTTGGTTGTCTGGGTAAATTAAGCCACGTGGAGCTCTCTCTGAGGTTAGACTGACTAGAATGTTTTCCCTACATGAGCTTACCTCAAATGTTTGGGCAACACACTGAAATCTGCAGCACAGAAGTTCCCCTTGGTGTAATATTTCTTTAATCAAGACCACACTGCAATGTGGGCAGATGTTTAGTTAATTTTAACTCCTCTAATTAACATAATGACATCTAATTAACATAATGACATCTAAGTTTTGTTTTTCGTTTACAAAAATTAAAATTAGTTAGATAAACCTAAAAAGAGAACTATTTGGAAACATCAACCAAGTATGTGTACAGCACTGTTATCTTCTTGCTTCTTTAGTGATCCTGATGTAATTCCTTTAAATTCTCTGGAAAATCTCACTTATTTTCAAAGCTGTACCCCTGAAATTAGAGGGAAAGTGAGTTTCTTTCAGTTGCACACAGTATTATTATTGTGAGAAGACCTTGGAAGGGGAGTTTTTATGCTTGAAATGTTTTTTTGCAGACTATTCAACTCCATGGATGGCCTATTTGGATGTCACAAAGTTACTCTCAGTAGTAATAATGAGGCCAAAACACTGTTCCATAGAGTGTACTTTTCTGAAGATGAGCAAACATACATAACACAATGAAGTCCCTAGATTATCTTAATCCATTAGTATATCTATTTCTGTTTATATTTTGGGTACCACAAGTTCTTCACATAAATTTTCTAAAAGTGTCTTTTGGAGTCATTATTATTTCATTATGATGGAGTAATATGAAGTAATATGAATTACTTCATACCCTGAGTGTTGCTCAAGACACTGTGAATATTTAGGGCACCTTCTGTGGTTGCTCTCCTTGTGCACAGCATGGTGGGAGCTGCCTGCTGGTTTCAGGACACTTTTATGACTATGGAGTGAAGGAACTGTAGGGTCGAGGCTTGTAAGTCAGTTCCTCACACCACCATTAACTAAAAACCATCTGGAGGATCTACAGATGCTTGGATCTGACTTACTCTATTGTTGCCAAAATGTTGTAACCTTATCAAAAGGGATATCAAAGGTGGTGACTTCTTATGAAAGAGATTTATTATCAAGATATCTAATGATACAATACCTCAGTTCTGAAAATAAATACATTTAAAAAACCCAAACCCGTAAAAAACCCCAAAAATAAAAAACCAAACAAACGGACAACAACAAAAAAAAAACACCCCAAAAAACAACCCCCAAAAAACCCCACAAAAACCCCACACCTCAGTATTCACTCGTATTAACAGAAATATGTGCTACTATTACTGATTCACTAAGTATTATATTGGCTGTTTCAGGTTTTGGGTTTTTTCTAACCTTTTTATGGCCTACTAAGGTTCTTCTGTTTCTGCTTCACTGTTCTTCAAATGTATTCTGCTTCCAAATTTAGACACTGATGGTCTGTTTCTGTGATTTTTGAGATTTTTTTAAACTTAATATTCTTTGGGGATTTTTTTAAATTCCAAAACAAATTCTAGTAAATCTATGGCTATAAAGTAATACCTAATGCTAAAGTGGTAAGGATAATGCTTTCTTCTTGTCATTAGTTTGTGTTACCCTTGAGTAGGAAGACTTTGAAGATTAACAAGCCCTGAAGTCTGTTCTCTTTCAAACACAGATCATTCTTTCTGCTAAGCAATGTTAATTTGTATTAGACTGTTATTTTAACAGTGGGGTCCATTTCAGCCATTCATGAAGCCTTCCAAAATATATTCCATGAGGTTCTGTTTTCAGTGAATAAATAGAGCAAGCATATCAAAGTAGCAACCTGCCCAGGCACACAGGGATTCTGTTGAGCTGTTTTTGAGTACTCATTGACAATGTCTCTGTTATAATTTTTTGCATGTCCCAGGGGCTGAGCTCAGTTTTCAGTATCACAGATAAAGGCCTGACTCATAGATTCTGCACATTAGAAGATCAAATTCTTACTACACATCAGCACATACTTGAATAACGAATGAGTTTTAAATCCTTTAGCATTTGGCCTCTCTAGCTTACACCATGTTTGTGTCTTGTACAGCTTTTTAACAAAACAGGCAAATTCCATTTTTAGTTAGTAGTCACTATTTAGTACCTATAATGCAGAGTTGCTGAATTTGGAGGCCATCCAAAGGAACTGTCACTATCTGATGTGTCATTCTTGATCCGCTACAACATGTGATACTCATATGTGGTTATATTTTGGTATGGTACTGGAAAGATAAATGGCAAATGATTTTGGAACTTTCAGCAATGAAGAGCAATGGAGCAGATGGTGTTAGAAAATATTCAAAACCAGCTTAAAGCAGGTTCATGTATGAGTAGGAAGAAACACTCCTGGGGAAGAAGTGAGCATGATTTGTCGTAACTCGCCCACACCCTTTGTGAATAAGTCTTTTTGAGGAAGACCAGCTAGCACCATCAGCCTACACTGACAGATGAACATTGTGAGAGTGAGCACAACACTCAAGAAAAGTTAGGAAATATCTAAATATTATTAGAAAACAACAGTTTAAACTGTTATTTTATTTATATTTATTTTATTTAACTGTTATTTATTATCAGATAGAATTCTCTGTACAGGTTAGATAATTTTTACTACCAGTGTTAGTATTATTGAAACTGGAATAATAAGAACTGTTTGTGATATTTTAGTTACACTGTCAAAACATTAACTGTACTAACAATGCATTCTTACCTTGCATATAGTCTGTGTTCCCCTGTGCTCATAACAAGGTTTTGAGAGTAACAGTAACCATCTGAAAAGTGTTGACCATATGGCAGGTATGGCAAGTGACCTCCTTGTTATACTGTTGGGAATCCGCCTCACAGCAAAATTCTGAGACAATACAAGGTCCCTACAGCCAATCCCTACCAGCTTTTGTGTGCTGATATCTGAGACAGAAAAAATGAGTAATGAGAAAGTTTTTGCAACTCAAGAGATTGTTTTCTTACAACACTGGGATGAAACTCTGCCAAGTATGTTGTGGGAGTAACATGAAAGTATGCAATGTGCTGTTGTGAAGGATGGTATTCAGTGGAGAAAAGTAACTTTGTATTAGAAGAGTATTTCAATCTGGAGAAATAAAATTACCCATACTTTCTGATGGGTGTAGGTGTGTGTATGCACAATTGGTCAGCTTCCCTGTCAGGTAAACATCTTGATTTCTTCTGGAACAGAGCTCAGGAGTACACATCCTTGCAGGAGAATAGAACACTGGGACAAAGCAGTGAAATAACTTCATATAGAGATGCAATCTGTGATTCTTTCAGAAAATGCTGACAGTTCCTTAAGCCCAAGCTAATACTATATCAAAACTCATATCAAGAGTAGCTTAAAATTTTCTGAAATTCTGAATTACTAATTTTCTCATTCAAAATTAATTATTCTCAAGAAAATGTCACTATGACAAGTTTTTTGATCCATGATGGAATTTCTGTGGGATTTAAAATAAAAAACCAAACCCAAAACCAAACCCAGACAAATAACATCTTTTGTGATCATCTTAGTTCCATGCTTCCTTTGTTTTTAATGAATAAGAAGACCTGATGCTCTGAAATGCAGCTTTACTTTTCCTATTAGGAAAATAAACACTGGATTTCACTTATCTCTTCTTCTGCCCTTTGCTCACTTAAGGAGCACCTATATTTCACCTCTCAATAGCACATAGTCTGCAGGGCCTGACAACTAATAACTTGCAGGATGCTTGAACATCTGCGAGTCCTTGCCTCACAGATGTTCTTTTAGTTACATGAAAGAAATCCCTTGTCACCTCTCTCCATGCAATTCCAATTCTCAACTAATTATGAGTTTGTGTATAGTGATGATCACTCCCATGTGTCACTGAAGGAATTATGAATAAAAATTTTATGCAAATGAAACTATGCCTGTGTGTCTCCACCAGGAGATGGAAGCAGAGAGTATTCTTTTCCATAGGGATACGTGTACGTTTTGGATTCTCAATGAATATTTTCTGTAGATGTAGGCATATGTGACCGTTCTTTATGTTCATACAGGAATAAGAAAAGAGACCTTCTTAATCTAGAATGCTAACTTTAAAAATATCTATTTTTTCAACTAATTCAGTATTATGGAAAAGAAGGGACTCTACCCTGAGAGATTAAGCATCTTCACAAGAGGTGTCTTTTGTTTGTTTTTTTTTTCAAGTTAATTTTTCAAATTCCTAAGTGTAGAAAGTCTTCTTAATACTTCAGGATACACTTACTTTTATTTCCTTGAGAAAACACTTATTGGGCTAATATTTGTATAACTTCAAGAATTTCTGAGTTGCAAAAAGAGAAGAGATTCCTTTTTCCTATGCCCACTTCACTGTGAGTTGTTGATACCCTTACTAAATGCTTAACTGAGAATATGTGAATTAATTCCTTTAGTTTTAACATGAGAAAATAGTAAGACAAAATTCACCCAGAAAGATTAACCAAATAGTAAGAAGAAAATGTCAGATTTTTTTTTTTTTTTGCTAACTCCCCCCCCCCCAAAGTGTAATATCAGTGTAACAATTTATAATAAAAATATAGAACTTCCTAATGAAAGTCCTGTTTCCATTTCCTAAGGTATGAATTTTGGGAATCTAGTGCCACACTGTGTAGAGACTCTCACAGAAAAAATACAAAGACTGGGCAGTACAGTGTGACTGAGCCCAGCGTCTGATCACCACAGTCTAGCCTACTTTCTTGTATCTTCTTCTTAAATCTTTTCTTAACTCTCTCTCTGCATAATGTCACTCTCTGTCCCTTGTGTGTATGTGCTGCAAGGACTAAGTGTCAGCTACTGGTGACAACTCTGTGATATGAGTGAGAATTGGTCTTACCCAGTCCTGGTGTGCTTGAAGTGTCCATATGTGTTTGGTGGTAAAATGCTGACATTTGGCTTGCAAGCTGAACCAGCATGTAACTAGGAGAGCCTCAGGTTGAGGCATAGGTATCAGGTGGGTGAAGGATCCATGCTGGTATCCAGAGGACCCATAATTGTGGGATACCTGTGGGATGAGTGTGTGAGTGTTATGTGTGTGCAGCAAGCAGCAAGGTGAGTAAAGGAACCATGGGATGAGTAAGGGGGCTGGGATGCAGGCAGGGGTGACAGGAAGAGAGAGGGACTGTGTTGGTACTCAGGGGAGTCACAAATGTGCACATGCCTGTGAACCTGGAGAGATCTATGTGTATACCTACATTAGTGACCTCCTGTCTCTGCCAGCCCATGAACAGGCAGGTCTTGGCTATCTGTGCTTTTATTTATGTGAATCCTGTATGCAGGTGCTGTTTAAGGCAGCACCTTGTCTGTGACAGCCCATGTGACTGGCTGTGTCAGTGTCCTGCATATGTGTGTCTCTGTGTGGCTCTGGGATATTACTGGGCTTCGCTTCTGGGTCTACCTACAAACAGGAAAGTGGAACCTTCATTCCGCAGCCTGGGCAAAGATTCCAGGTTATTGAGGGAATCGACTTCAGTGGCTGTCAGGAGGGAGTCCTGAGCTGATGATGCTGGAGGCAGCATTGTACCTAATATCCTTTAATATAACATATTAGAGCCACCATAAATTAAACTTATAGTATTCTTTTCTGTTTATAACCCATTCATCTGAATGAAAAAAATACCTTAGACATTTGTTAACAAACTCTTTCGTCCCGTCTCTTGTTGCTTCTAGAGGAATTTAAACCACCATAATGCTTTGATGCTCTGTATGAGACCTGAATATATCATTAACGTCACCAATTTATTTGTGTGGATTTTTCAATGACCATAAACTTCAAAAGACATTTAAGAAAAGATAAAATGGTCCCAGTTCTAGCCAGGCATGAGGTAGCACCATGAATCAAGATTATACTGAAAGATGTTCTCAGGACTGCTCTTATGTCTTTACAATTTGTTTGGGAGACAAGGAGAAGTTATTTTAGATATAAAAATATATGTAATAATTATGTACCTATCTTCGTAATTCTATGTACAAAAAAAATTAATCAAATAAATGTGACACATATAACCACTTTAAAAAACTGCTTGCTCAAACTAATTTTGATGTCTGTCTGCCAATTTTTTACTTCTTTTTTTATCATTTACTCCTGCTTCTGTCCAAGTCATACTTAAATCATCTGTATGAATTTAATTTTCTTTTTTCATATCTGAAAATATGCTCTTCACAAATTGTTTACAAATACTTTATTGTATTATCATATTGTGCAAAAGAAAAAAAATACTTGTGAGGAACTAAATAATCACCCTTTTCAAGTCATCCATGAAGATAATTCCATTGTAAAATTTCTTTCAAGTACTTGTACTCATACTCAATAAAGTTAATTTTCTAGAATCTTTTACGAATCACAACTGGAGCATGGAAATATTTTGCAATAAAGAAACTAGGAGCATTATGAATTCTCACAAAACAAAGTGATCTGTTTCCTGCCATTTCCTAGAAAATGCAAGCAGCAGAATTTTTATTGTGACAACTTCCCAATGAGTCATACAGCATTTGGGTAGCTGATACAGTCACATAAATTCTACTCATTCATTTAAAAACTGTGTTATGCCCACCAGAGAAAAATTGGTTTCATATGGTCTTGTCTTGCATAATGATTTTAAGATTTACTGTCATTTTTTGCACATGTATTTGTTATGTTATCATCTCAATAGACAATCATAGATGCAGGGGTTTTATAAGAAAGCAGATTATGGTAGCTGTTATCTGAATACAAAAAAACGAAATTAATACAGACCACATACTTGAAATTATTTACACATTTTGGAAAGGCATATTTATTTCTGAAGCTATGCCAAGTTCATTCTTAGAGGAGCGTGTATTACTCTTCCTATTTATCAGATAGAAAGATACATAATTCTTTGATACTGTCATTCTTAGGTTTTGCTATCATCCCACTGTAAGAGTAAAATGCAAGATTGGTCCCTACAATATCGATTTTCTAGTGGAGGATCAGTACTGAACAACAAAGAGTGAAATGGAGCAGCGCTGATGGCCACAAAAATGTCCCATTAAATTGTGAGGAGAGTGAAGGTAAAACTACCTCTAACAACCTTTCTAAAACAGCAAATCTAATCTTAGGTGGGAGTTAGATCAAAGTGACTTTTACACTTTGTCCTGTGTTTCTTCCTTGAAAACACCTTTTTCTGATGGTACAGAAGTGAAGTTATAACAAAGAACAGGAAAGAGGAGGCTTAAGAAAAATCATTTACAGTAGGAAACAGTAGATACATAATCTCCCTGATAATTTAAGAGTGTTGTCACTCACTACCTGGGGACAAACATAAGAAAAACCTTAAATTTACAGCTCAGCATAGTCAATGATGTCAAGAATGCTTTTGAGCCATACCATTTACTGTCAAACCATACTGATAATAAGCCTTTCTTCTATGATCATAGACTGGATGCTGTTGCAAACAGTTTTAATTAGTTTTAATATTATTATGCACTAGCCTATTATGCACATGATTTGATGTTGGTTCTCTTTTTTTCTGATGATGAGTGAACCTTTATTTTCTGACCATAAATTCACTTTTAATATGTCATATACAAATTGAAATTTGTTTTTCTCATTACGAACATATCCACTCTTTAGTGATGGAGTTTTTTATCCTGACTTTTTTTCTGGGTTATTTCTTTGACTGAGCTATAAATTACTTACACTAAGTAAGTTTTTCCTAGATGTTTTCAAATTTAGTTTAGACTTTTTTTTTTAACATGAAGTCAATGTAAAAACATAACATTAGTAGTCAAATTTAATGTGATTTACATTTAATGCTCTATAATTTGTTGTGATCCATTCTGAAAGAAGATAGTATTCTACTATCAGAAATGTCATTTTTGTAGTGCTGTAGAAATTATATCTGATAGTTCATTGCATTTCTTGTCCCTAAGTCCTAAAGTATAAACAATCAACAAAAGGCAGGCACAGTATAGAAATTGTATCTCTAGGACTTACTGTACTGGAAATACATTTTACTCCAAATTCGGTGACTTTCTAAACAGTGGTAGTGAAACAGGAGAGTTTGAGAAGAGACCCTCACAGGAAAGGGCAAAAACCTTTTTCTCTGGTGATTGTACAACCTTCTGTCTAGTGAGAAAGGGATTACCTTTCCACTATACCTCTGCATGAGTGATGTAGCACTGCCCTTCTATGAAAGGGATAATAATTTCACCTCTTGCATCAGATCTATCCTGTGCTCATGTGGTCTAAATGGTGGTCAGTCTTTTGACTGATTTTTATAATGTGGCAATTAGGTCTTTTTCTGTTTAGGTGAAGTTTGCCTTTTGGAATTATGCAGCAATTGATTCTAGTACCCATAGTTAAGGAGTTGTTTACAGTTGGTGGTTAATCTCATGCAAAAGAAATTAAAATACAAAATTAACCTTATGTACTTGTAGACTGAAAAGATAGTTTTGCTTGTGAGTATGAACTTGGGGTTAGACTGATATCTTACAAGTAGTATTTTATCTTTAACCAAGTCAACCTCATCTTGACTATGTTTTTTGTCATTCCAGCTCTTTTAAAACCATTTTGCCATCTTTTCTCTCTATTGCCCTCCTAGCATAAGACTAAACATAAAGTGAGTATTTTCATTTATTTTGAAAATAGTTGTAATTTTACTTTCCTGCTTTGACAGGTGCAGGAAAGACAAGGTCTATATTTTCTGATAAAGCCTTTGCATATTTCGGATTTCCTTTTAGATCTGGTGTTTCTGCTTTTTTTGTAGATAATGTTTGCAATGGTTGGAAGATCAAAAGCGTGTTCTTCATTTGTAAATACAGTTATGAATTTTAATGAGCTGTTAGCCTAACTACATAAAGTACTGCATAAGAGACGATGTTGATACTTGTTCTGTGTAAATCCCAGATGCAATATATTCATTCGTCAGTGTATGTGTTTACGCTAGAAAATTATGAACATTTTGAGTATCTCATGTTTGCTCAGCTGTAAGCCTTTTTAAAGGTTCGACTTTAAGAGGGACTTTTACTGTCAAATACTGAATTTTTAAAATTATTTCTTAAATATTTCTAAATAAGATTTTTCTTGCGATTGTAGCAAGAACACTGATAAAAATCCCAAGCAATATTTCTCTATAAATGACAGTCTGCCTTGATCATTTTTGGAAGATATAGTTTCATACTGGGTCTGGCTGGGATGGAGTTAAAATTCTTCTTAGCATTCCATAATGTTCTGTCTAAAACACTGTGGATAAAACAACAATGTTTTGACTGTTACTGAACAGTACTTGCACAGTGTCAAGTTCTTCTCTCTCCCTTTATTTGTCTTAATTTCCTCTGTCCAATCCCCTAGTGATTAGGCTGAGGGTAGGCAGGAAGTTTGGGGGATCATGGACAGGACGGCTGATTCAAAGTGAGTTATGGAATGTTCCATACCATGTGATGCTGTGCTCTCGAGGAAATCTTATGAAATGAGAGAGGAAAGGGTCATGTTTTTTTGATTATGGCATTTGTCTTCCCAAGCAGTTGTTATGCAAGGCCCCGCTTTCCAGTATGCAGACGAACATCTGTCTGCTGATGGAAAGTAATGAATTAATTCCTTTTTCTCCCTGTTCTGTGTAAGGGGGTTAGTGAGAAAGAGGCTGTATGGTATTGTTAGGGGTCATCACACTACAAATTTGAAAAATAATATTTTCTACTCTACAGCTTTTAAAAAAATTTTTATACTCCCTGTCACATGGCAGTATATATTGTTAAAGTTGTTGCATTTCACCTCTGAACTGAGAGATTTCCATACAGACAACTAAATCTTACCTTTACTTGCCATCAGATTTAAAGTACATGTCCCATTATCCAGGACTGAGAAAAGACATGAACAGTAATATACTACTGTGTTCGAAATTTGGCTCTCTATTTGCAAATAAAAGATGCAATTAATGGAATATGTTAAGACTGTTTCCCAAAATAAGATAGGTCATATAAAATGTGTTTTTTTGCTTCTTTTGTTTCATTTTTGTTCCTTTGTATCTCTAAGCAAAGGTGTTAAGATAGAGTTTTAGTTAATTAAACAAGAAAATCTGCACTTCTGGGGAGAATTTAAATGAAGGGGGAAAATCTGATAATCTCATCAAATTTAGCCTAATGTCAGTGAAATATTTCTAGAAAGACTAACTCCTATAATTGGATTTTTCTAATATTTGTTTAAGCTCACAGACCACAACCTAAATTCTGACATCACAATATTACGATGTAACTAATAATATGCTACGGCTCTTTTTTAAAACTCTGGTTAGTAACAAAGACACAGGCTCTTTCAGATTCAGTTAAGGTAAATTCCAGGTTGGTCAGAAACATGAAGAACACCACCGTAATTACAGATATCTCTGCTGCAGTAAGAAAGAAAACCCATGTGTACTTAAGGCTTAAGTATGTGTGATCGAATCCAGCAGGACTGGAAAATAAAGTTGAAGAGTAGACTTTTGTTTATGTGTTGACTGTTAAACATGAATACTGTAAGAGTGAACTGATAATTTTCTTTTAAAAGTATGTTGTTTCAATATCTATATCCTGAACATATCTTCTCCCTACAGAATATTTATCAAAAAAGATATCCTGTTCATGAAGATCAATCTCATGGTCATAAAAAGTTTATTGGGAACAGAGAACTATGTTCATAATATTAAAGAGTAAATATGTGGAGCCTTAATATCTCTTAAACACTGAAATAAGATTTTTTGGAGTATGTATTTTTGTCTGCTTCTACTTTTGCAAAATACATAAAAAAGAGAAATAGGTAATAGCATAGATATATGCATCAGATGAAAATTTGTCAGAACTTTCAATAATGAAATCAGAGACAATGGTTATGATGATGCATTACTTTTGCCAACAAAATACATGCTACCAACAGATTAGAACTTCCTCTTTCTCTATCCCCACAGCTGCTAGATTCTTGCCTGCAGCTAGAGCTTATTAAATTTTTAGGGTCCCTAGACTACTGAGTGTTGTAACTTGTCTATATTTAATGCTTTCAGCATGTCATAACTGCATAATCTAATATAAGCACTGTAACATTTTTCTGTCTTCTAACAATTTACAAATTTTACCAAGTCAATGTTAATTTTAAAAAATAATTAAAAATAAACAGTTTTATTAACTAGTTGAACCAAATGTGTTTTGGAGTTACCAGGATTCATGAATTACAGACAAAGATAGTAAAATGAACAGTGTCCCATATGTAAATGCTCCCTGCAATCCATGCTGACTTTGTGGCCAAGAAAGTATTTTAACTCTGGTATTGGTACATAATGAATATATTAAACTATGAAGTTGCGAATTCAAAAGGTCACCAGCCATGGATGAACAGCACTAGTTTAAAAGTAATTATCAAACTACTCAACCTGTTTTAAGATTAACCTTCAGTTATCTCTAAGCTAATGAGAAAACATTAAAATGTCTGTACTATCACCTATGATCATTTGGCTTGCACACTGTTTCAAGTATCTTTATGCTTTTGTGTAGTTTTAACCCACTAACTCATATAGTTTGACTTCTAGAAAAATCATGCATGGGTTAAAGTGTTTTACTTCACAACGGTTCCATGCCCAGATTACCATCTGAGTTCAAGAAAGTATTCACGTGTCATGCATAGTTCTTTAGTAAAAAGCACATCTTGATAGAAATACAGTTTCATTTTGGTACAAGCCACTAAGAACAGTGATATTCTTAGAAAAGTCAGTGTCAAAGTCAAAACCCAACACAAGATGAATCTGAAGGAAGAGAATGAATTTGCCTTGAGAGAAGATTTTCTAACTCCATGTCACGGTTTAAACCTGGATGACAACAAAGTATCACGCAGCTGCTTGCGCACTCACACACTCCCAACCCCAGTGGGACAGGGAGAAGAGTCAGAAAGAACATAAATCCCATGGGTTGAGATAAGAAAAAATTTTACAGTACTGCAGAATTCAATTCTGAATTCTGAATTCTACAAGGACATCAAGATGTACCAAAAAGACTGTGATTTTTTCCCAGAACTATGCACCTAAAAAAAAAAAAAAAAAATCACACCTATCACTAAGACTTTATTCTGTAACAACTCATCTGTTCTGAACACCTATATGTGCTGCTTTGACATTTCATATTTATAGACCTTGAACTGTACAAATATATGCACATGCAGAGAAGTAATTGATGATCATAAAATTATAGATTCCAAAGTGACATTACTGAATGTTTGCATTTTTTTTCTGTTTGAAAGCATGGCCAAACAAGGTTTAGACTATCAGACTATCAGACTATCTACCTAATATGGATAATCTGCTGAAAAATCTTAGTTGCTTTACTAATTTCCATCTTGGAATATTTTTTTA
This sequence comes from Pachyramphus minor, assembly GCA_013397135.1. Classification (NCBI taxonomy): domain Eukaryota; kingdom Metazoa; phylum Chordata; class Aves; order Passeriformes; family Tyrannidae; genus Pachyramphus; species Pachyramphus minor. Next base: position 3,876 of record VYXB01003929.1, on the reverse strand, counting down.
AACCATATGTATTATCTTCTCTAGCTTTTCCCCTAATTACAGCATCAGACAACTTTTTTTAGTTTGTTGTTTAGCTTTCTCTTCCACAAATATAGCAACACATCATGAAAATATTACTCTAAGGAATGTAAATATTGACAGGTGGAATATTACTAAAATGACTGGATCAAAGAAATCCACTTTCGTTTGTTCTTTCTCTCCCTAATTCACTAGTAGAGTTTATTTCTTAGAACAATGAAAATTGTATAAAGTTGCTATTGTCTGTCTACAGGAACTACTGTTAATCAAAAGGCCTAAAACATTATTAGTCAAGTGAAGTATGATTGTTAAGGAAGACAACCAATTTCCCATGCTTTGCCTTTGGCAACAAATACAGCACTGTATTTTACAGATCTCTGACTTCTCCTCAGCTTTCTACCCAAAAGCTTTGAATATTGTAATACCTGGAGGAGAAGCACAACTTTAATTACATTACTTTTTCTCTGTAGAAAAAGATTCATTATACTAACATTAAAAAAAATAAAATAAAACACTTGTTAATTCTTTTAAAACCTGCTCTTCAAATGAAAATGAAATTGTTAAATACATTTAACCAAGCCAAAGTGATTTACTCAAACATTATTTATTTTAATTTGTCCTTCAATCTCATTTAGTACATGTGTTGCCTATGGCTGCAATCAGAGCTGCTTAGTATCCCTTGAACCAGATTAAAGATCAAAATCCTTCTTAGTGCCAGCTTATTGCATAGCAAATACAAACTCAGTGCAATCAGCAAGCTTAAAACAAGACTCAGATGTTAGTAAAGCCAGTGGAGATCAAGAAAGAAATACAAAAAACAAGGTGACCCAGAACAGAATATCAAAGGCTCTTTCATATTTTTCAGTTCTGGCTAAAGCCATGAAGTCATTCTTGTGTACATAGAACTATCCCCAAAAGAGATAGTTGTTTGGAAATTTAAACCTACTTCTAGTTTACAATTTCAACAGTTGGATTCATTTTTACCATTTTTCATACATAACTTCTTCTGTATGCTTTGCACACATATATCAAAGCACACTCTGCCAACTTATCACAAGAATAAATAGCTCATTCCTTCTTTGTGTTTTTGTAGTGAAATAGAGGTTCAAGACGAACATAGAGAAATAAAAACAGCCCAGGATTATGGTGGTTTTGGCATTCATTAATGACTAGAATGTTTCCTATTCACCACTGCGCTATTACTGGTAACATATTATTTTTTAGGACTTCGTATGATTTATTCAAAAATTGTCTTTCTAGATGACTTTGGGATTGTCTTGCACAGCTTGTGTTGCAGTTTAAAATGTGCTATTTACTCATTTACTATTTATGAAACAAAAAGAACCCAACCCAAACACCACAGATTTGAAAATTATCACAAATTATGTTTTATCCTGCCATCTATGAAGTTAATAGAAAACAGAATGAAGCTTTCCCCCGTTAATTCAAGTTCTCAACCAGATTTTTATGCAAAACTGCTAATAATCCTGTCCAGAATTTATTCTTTATTCCATTCCTAGGAAAGAGGCCATATATTTTTTGGACAAAAAAAGTTACTGAGCATATACTGGATATGTCAGGACTTTATGAGAAAGGGGTTTCTGTCATGAGGCAGCTACACATTTACTCATGTAACAAGAGCTTATCTATTGGATGATTTGAACTGAGATAATTTGTGTCATCCATCAAGTAAAAGGATGTGTGCCTATCAAATGAAAAGGAATGTGTTTGACCAGGTGATTAATGCACATACAGTCATGCAGGTGCACAAACAGCTTTGGCAGCAGGACTTACATTCCCAAAGACTGCCAACACCTGATGAGAGACAGTGTACTTTTAAACAGATCATAACATCTCTGAAAAGTGATTTAATTTGTCTAAAAAATGTATTCATGTACATTTCTTGATTTGTTTTTGTTTTGAAATGATGTGGAAAGAACCAGTTCAAGAACAAGTTGAATCTATATCTAATTTTGCAGATTAGCCCCTTCCCAAATATTATGTAAGTTAAGTGCTTGTGTAGCATAAGATTAGTATATATGAAGCTGAAATTTTTAAAGGGCATTAATATTCAGTTATGCAACTGGAAAAATGTTGTAACTTTGCCTTTTAAAAGTGCAGTATAGTGATGTTATATGTTTTTGAGGATCCAAGTTCTGGTGTTCAGATGTACAGACATAAAATGAAGATGTTTTGCTTGCTATAGCATAACAACAAATGAAATCTCTGCCATATATTTTGATTTTTAAAAATAATTTCTGTCCTCTTACTGTTCCTGTAGAATGTTTGATTTAATTATCTTATATTACAGACATTTTATTTAACTTGCACCCCTTTAAAGACAGAGAAAATTTTTATTTTTTTCCATGTTCACATAACTGAATTTGTCCCAGAAAACTTTAGGAAGTGCATCTTGATGTATTAATAACATTCCACTGTGTTGTAATACCTTTTTTAACAACAGAGTAATGTGACTTACAGGAGGCAAAAGCTTCAGGCTATAGAGCAGTGTAATACCTCTGTGTGCAAAATAAAAGGATAAGACAATACAGTTTAGATTTTTTAATAATCACTTTTCTTAATTAAGATGATGTATAAGGCTACAGCAATAGTACAGTAACTATATATATATATATATATACATATATATAGTTACAATAAACAGGAACAAACCCAAACCCACCAGCAATAAAACCCACCCAAATACCTAAACCTCACCAACAAAGAAGTTTCACTATGTGCTTACTCTGGGAGCTAAGTCTTTTCTTCTAACAATATATCTGTTGGGAACATTGGTGAAATCTCTTTACATGATCACAGTCCAACTGTACACTGTGTACTGAACCCAAAGAGCACAACCTTGTACTATTAACAGTCTTGGCTTAGGAAGAAGGATTCCCAATACTGATGAATAAGTTGCAATGAACAGTGAGATACAGGTTTCTAATGCTGACATTCACAGCACTTGATACCCAAAATGTTTATAAAAGGATATATATTAAAAAGAGGTTTGTCACTAACACAAGAAAAGAGAAAAACCTCTTTGGGAAATAAGGTGCAAAGGTTGTAGTAATCTTTTTCATGTTGAGACTGAAGTCACACATTTCATTCCATCTGATTAGTTCCCTAGTTCTGTTTCTTCTGCAGCCACATAAGGAGAACATGCTAGTGTCAAAGTTTTTCACTGGAGCTTAAAAATTGGCGTAGGTTACATGAGTCCTCTTTTCAGCTTGGTCTGCAGTACCATGTACTCCTAAAGAGGATGGTTTGCTTGCTTTAGATTATTCCATTTTCTATGCAGTATTAAAGAGATTGCTGTGTATCCAGAATCCAGAAATACCCTACCATCAAAATATAAAAAGGCATGTTTTCTAAAATAATAGCAAGGCTGAAATAAACTTGAAATAAACAGGGATAAAATATTTGCCACCTATATATCACCCACAGTGAGTGTTTGGTACTTAGGTATCAGACAGAAACTCTCTTTAAGGGGTTACAGGGTTTTTTGGACCATTGGATAAGATGGTTATGCCTAAAATATTCATGGATGGCTGATTTTATGCTCATGTAGATATTTAGAATTGTCTTTTCTGAGTGGATATCTGCCTCTAAGAGCTGTATTCTGATCCAGGTTTAGGTTTATCTTCTTTCCTCAGATGTTTGAGGAGTTAGTGGGAGGAGCACCAAGAGGTAAGAGGCAGAGTGGTGTTGAAAGTAGTACCATCTTGACCATAAGAGTTTGGCAGTTAGAACTTTAATTGGGAAACAAGGGACCTTCATATAGCAATTGTATTATATTTTCTTGCACTTCTGTCAGTTAAACAATCTGAAATATATATGTATATTATATATGTATAT
>VYXB01003883.1:0-75000 GCA_013397135.1 Pachyramphus minor | reverse complement strand
GTTCTTTGTGCACATCTTCATTTCACCCTAGTATTTTGTGCTCCTCCTTATCTATCAGAGGTTTTGCACTATTTTTTTGTTAGAATCTTTGTTCTCCACTTTGTCAGCTGATGAATGGTTCTCATATCTCATCTCTAAAATTTCACTTACCAGTCCTTTTCTAAATATCCGTCTTAATTCCTGTAAATTTTGTATTTTACTCGGCCTGCTTACAGAAATAAAATGCCACTTTATTAAGTGCTCTGAGGACAGTATCACCTTGACTTAAAAGGGTTTCTGTAATTATGCTATACCTTAGATGTGCACTAGATGGCGAGTCATACCGAATTTATGCACCAGTAAAACTGATGAATCCCTGAAATATTGCCTTGTGAGTTCTAGTTTCTTTGGGGGCATGGAATAAACACAACATAAACAGTGGGTGAGCACAGATGAAATCACAAATAGTTCCATTTGCTCTGCACTTCAACTGAAGTGTGCAACTTGGGGAAAGACACTTGTCATAAAACAAACTTGCAAAGACAATTCCAATGCTTCCAGTTTCTCCTCATGTTTTCTGTACAATATACAGGTGTATGTCTAAAAGAAAACACTGTACTCAACCAGTTTCAATTTTTTTCAATTTCCTGTTCAGTTCGGCAAAATCCCATTCCTTTCCTCACTGCAAATTGTCCTGGCAGGATGGACTGTTGTATGATCCTCCTTTTACTATAGTTTCCTTCCAGGACACAGAGGTTAAAAGCCCCTTCCAAAGTGGTGCCTATTTCCTGGTAGGAGGCTTTCAGGAGGGATTTAAGTTGACTGCTATTTATTTCAGTGGCAGACAGGGGGAAATCATCTCTCTATTCAAATGGTTCTATCACCCTACCTGTGCTCTGGGAGACTTAGGCTGCATTCTGAGCTTGCAACACTGCCTGTTCAGATCAAACAGGCCTTGTCAGTTTTAACCTGTAATACTGAAAGATGGCTTTTAACCTTACTAGGATGTTACTTGAAAGACATCTATGGAAAAGAGCCTGCTATGAAGAAAAAGAGAGCACAAAGTCAAATGAGAGACTCTTATCTTTCTGCTTTTTTTTTTCTCTTTTAGTACCTGATTGCTGAATCTATATTTATGTGTGATCTTATCTTGTAAGCAGCCTGAATACACAGCTCCCTCTGATTTCATTAGGCACCCTGTAAAAGTACTAATAGAGCACATGTCAAGGTGCATTACAACCCTAAGCCTTTGAGGCTTAGGACAGGGTTTGCTTGAAACCCAGCCCCACACACCAGGCATGAAAACAACCTAAACTGAAGCAACATGTCACCCAAGATCCTTCACCCTCCAGAAAATGGAGGCTACCATGAACACTCCTTCCTTTTAGTGGTACCCTGCTGGAGGAAAAGTCTGCTGAGGGCATGAGGAGCAAAGCACCACTTACTACTCCTTGAGAAGGAAGAGTCATTATTGGAGGAATTCCTTGAACTCTTAGTTTGGCTCTACTAATCCAGACCCACCTGCCCCCAGGTCAGCTCCATCCTTCGTGCCACTGAAACAACCACAAGGACACCTGATCCCCTCTATAGAGGCTGCAGCTTTGGGGGCACAGTTGACAAATTTCAGCACAGTTTAGGGGTCAAAAATGTTTCTGCTACAATTACAGATATTAACAGAAATAATAATTTCTTAGTAACTGGTACCTTCTCAATATTTTTGTAAGATTTTTTTTTTTAATGTTCCAAAAAGACAAGCTAGGGAGGCCTTACAGTTCACGAGCATGGCTGATATCCATCCAAAGATGAAATAGTACATTTAGTCCCTTCGGTTTATTGCACAGACATTACAGCTGCATGAAATTGTGCTACCACTGAAAAACAATGGTTTAACCCACAAAGTAGTATCTTACTTGAGCTACAACTTGGCACTTAAGTATAGAGGGGAGCCTTACAGACAAGACACTGAAGAGATGCAGATATTAAAATTATATATACAAAACAATGAGAGTTTTTCCCTGACTTCAGCATACTCTCAGTCAGATCCACAATAAGTAGCTCCATAAGTGCAAGAGACAACCCTCGAATACTGTCCCAGGTACCTCACCTGCTGTTTTGTTTGCAGCCCTGCACTGTGTAACAAGACCAGGGTGTCTAATTACAGAAGTGCACTGACTGCAAGCATTTCCGCTTGTGCTCTCTCTCACCCTCTCCCCGGGGTTCTGTTACTTACAGAAACAGTAATCCCAGCTTTTCTACAGATACCTTTTTTGCCCAAATACTGCTAAAGGTTGAGAAGTTAGTTATCTTAACCTTGCTGTGGAAAGGTGCAGTTGGCTCCACTAGTGGTAGACTCCTCTATCAACCTTATCAGCCTCTTGGTTTGGCTGATACAGCCACAGCCATATGAGCAGCAAACCCTGCTGCTTAGTGCTCCCTTGTTTGTTTCTTTCTCGGTATCTGGATAAAGGCAGGACAAGATGAAGACACATCTGTTTTTCCTTCTTCTATTGCTATGTCTCACAGGCTTCCTGGCAGCAGACACCATAAGCCCAAATGAAACAAAGCTAAAGAAAGCCAAGCTTCCCAAAATAAAAAAGGAGAACAATGTCCTCTTGCTGAAAAAGAGCAACTTTGACAGAGCATTGAAGGAAACCAAATACCTCCTGGTGAAGTTCTGTGAGTATCAGTTTCCACTAGCTCTTACCCTGATGGCTCTACAGAGCGTGACTGGTGCTGGGGCACTCAAGTATGCTTGTTTTACCATTGCTTTGCCCCCCAGAAGTCTTTGTTTGTTTTGTTTTTCTCTGTGTCTCTATTTCTCATCATAACTGCAGTAATTTTTTCCTTTTTTGGGAAGTGCCAGTACTGGAAATACCAGTCTGCTACATAAGACAGTGCTGAGTTTGCAGTCTTCACTTCCACTGCCTAATTTTACAAGTATGCATTTCACAGCAGTAATGGGTGAAATATTAGGAAAAGAATAAAACCACTTTTCCCCTCTTACATTTTCATCAGCACTTTGAATGAGGTTTTTGTTGGATGGCATCCTCTCTTCTGGGAGCGCTCGGGCTTCAAGGAACATCCTTTTATAACATTTTGGTGTTTGTAATAACATTATATGGACTATTTCCCTGAAATTAGTACTTGATCAGATAGAAGCAGGTTTGTGATCTTTCTGTTAGGTTCATGTTCATTCCTCACGGGGAGAAAACTAGTGGGGGCTTTTGAGTAACAAACTTTGTCATAGTGACTGGCCATCAAGTACATCACAAAAGCAAAAGCCAAAACGTATACGCCTGGATGTAGTGTAGCTCAGTCTGAAATGAAAAAAATTATTTTTCCAGCAACAAAACCTAGAATACGCTAACAGATTAATGAAACTAAACATACATTTGGATCATACCAAATATTTCACTAATGCTAAAACAATGTTATGAAATTTCAAATATTTTTAAACTTTCAGAATAATCACTTTAGAAAATTACTTAAAACATAATGTCTAAATATTTTTAACATTCTTGAAAGTGTTGAAATTTAGGAAGATTTTATTTAATAATTGTGGATGTTCTAAAGGTATTTGCCAAATTCATGCTACAATTGTGAATTGTTTTATCTCTCTGAAGATGCATCATTTTGGTGAAAAAATAATTTATCAGAAAAACCTTAGTAATTCTCTAATCTTAGCTTTCTAAGAGCTGATTTTAAGTACAGAATCTAAAGGTCCAGGTCAGAGAAGATTTTGTAGCCAAACCTTCTTAGTACTGGCACAGCTTATCAACAAGGAGATATTGCAACACATATCAGGGTTGCAACTTAATGCGAATGGAAAGCAGCCATGAAAAGACTCATAAAGGGACAGAAGTTGAAGAAAGTATTGTTCTGAATACAGTAGCCCAGGACTCGGGCACTCAAAGGATGTGGAGATCTACATGAGACTTTCTTCTCCCTGCTTCAGAGCAGAGTCTTGGACCTCTCTGATATCCCATCACTCGCACAATTGGCTTCTTCAGAAGGGAAGGACAAACACACTCTTCCATTACCCACTGAATCTTCCAAAAAACATTGCTCCACAACCACACCTTGCTCCAGTGATCCTCATGGCTTTCTGGTTTGGATTAAAGGCCAAGATATACAAAGGGCTTATTGAAAACTCATGGATTGCCCTTCCCCCACGAAACATAAAGGCATCTGTAATCCCCGTAAAGAATTATGAAATCAGTCACGAGAGTGATGAGCTCCACAGCCCAGACACATTACCTGGAAATCACTAGCCTCATCCTCTCTAGCTCTTTTTGGAGATATGCCAGTTAACAGCTTCTGGGGAGTGAAAAACTATCCTTCAGTGAGGCAATTCCCCAGGATCTTGGAAACCTGACTCCACAGCACTGGACAAGCTGATTCATTTGTAGTAATCATTTCATTGCCACAGCACAAAGAGACTGAAGATGAGACATGCATGTGCACTTGCACAGAGAAGCCATAAAGCCCCAATATTTTATGTCCTACTCCCTAAAACAGGCTATATGATAAAAACCAATCTGTGTAAAGTATTAAAGAAACTTAGATAATGTGAGAAAAGGCAATATTGTCCAGGTCACATAGGAAATCTGTGGGACTGCCAGGAACTAGCTTCAGAAATCCAGAATGAATGCAAGACCTGAGATCTTTTTCTCTTGGCTCACTCTCAATCACAGAGACGTAGTCAGAGAATGGGAAGGAATCCCAGGCTTCCCAAAAGGTGGGATTTGTTCTGGTGCTGCACCAACACAGGGAAAAGTTTGAGCTCCAAACTTCGGTTCAACACTGCCTTGGACCTGTCCATTATGAGAAAACCCTAATGCTTTCCCTGTGGCATAACATTATTTACTTACCAGTCTTAAAATTTTTATCAGGTGAGGCTTGTTTTGATGTCTTCTGCCCAGCGACCCCCAAATCCTCCTAATGCCCGTCAGTTTCAGCCTCACAGCGTCCCAGGTCTGCCTTCCTTCAGGCAAGATTTACTATAAATACACTCTGACTTTGTGCCAAGCAGCGTACGGGTACCCTCTGGAGTTGGGCAAAGTGCATAGTGCATGTACCCAGCGTGAACACAAAGTATTGACCCAGAAATCCAGCACTCTTCTGCCCTCATCCCAGCTGTGCTGTGGAACAAGACAGCCCTGCTGCCTGCCCAGCTGAGTTCTGTGCCCTGCCTGTTCCAGGAGCACATAATCTCAGCACTCAGTTGAAAGCAGTTCTTCTGCTGCAGTCTGTGACATCTCCTAATCCACGTTAAACTGACTTAAATTTCACACAAATACCTTTTGGCACAGGGCGTACAGGGCACTTGTCTCCAGCAGAAGGTATCAGTGATACCTGCATGGGAGAATTTCACTGTTTACATTTTACACTGGTTGAATATAAGTCCCTGTGTTGACTTTTACTGCAGAAACAAAAAAACAAACACAAAAAAATCCCAAGCACTGTGACGAATACGCTTGTCAGAGTGAGAATAAACTTTATACACTTATAAACACAAACACTAGAAGCACTGCTTTTCAGAGCACATGCTAACACCACTTCCTCCCACCTATCACAAGAATTCAGGAAAAGGCACAGCTGCCAGTGAATGCTTGATTCCACAGATCTCTGAGAATGCCTGCTCCTTTCATTTCCAGTGAAAAATTGTCAGTTCCTGGATAAACATGCTGTTAATCTAAGGACAAGCACACAAGTGCAGATCTTGTCCTGCTGCTTTGGGTACTAAGCCCGCTCTCATTTATGAAAAAGTGATGTTTTCCTTTTCTAGCAGAACATTTGGACATCCAGTGAGGCACCAGGTCACCCATAGGATTCCTGCAACCTATGACTGATATTTATGCCAAAATAATGACATTTAATAGGCAAGACAAGGGTTATTCTCAAAGATAAATATCTCCTTTTAAAGGCAAAAAGGCTGAAGGTGATGTTATTTTAAAAAAAACCAAAACAACAAGAAATTGCTGCCTATGTATGCATACATTAGTTCATAAAAAGGGAGATTTCTGGAATGCAGGATGGGGCATGACTGATCTTAAATCAATTTTATAGCCCAGATGATCAACTCACTTATAAAGCCAACATCCAAAGCATACTCACTCCTGTGATAAGAAATGATTTCAGCATTCAGGTGTAGTCTTCTCATCACAGGAGGTGAATGTAAACAGTTCAAACCCACAGAGAATAGTTATTTCTCAGAACTAAGCTTCCCACAGGAACGCAGTACAGCGTGAAAGATAGTGGAATGTGGATGCACCATTCCACTTCATGCCTCATTTTGACTTCCTCTGTCAGAAATCTGTGAAATCTGTGTCTGTCTTTAAGGAGTAAATCTTCTGAAAAGAGTTACTTTAATTGTTTGCGAACTATGCATATAAAAATGTCCAGGACAGTGGAAACTTGTGTGTGGACAAGTAAGAGACTCACTACATGATGTTCTAGTTGCCTGCTGCAAATTTACTGACTACCATGGGTTCCTCATGTAGGTGTCCTCCTTTGAACAAGGATCCAAACTCAAAATAATCCTTGATGTTTGCATAGCAAAAGTTCCGAATGAAACATCAATTAAAAAGTAGAGGTCAGCACAGGAGACCATGGCTGTATCTCACTGTAGAAGAGAATGGGAGAATTCAAGGTCATACAAGATAGTTTGCAAATGCAGCAAGATTAACACCCTTCCACTCTGATATGTTAAACATTAATCTATTCTTCATCACAAGTCTCCTGCAGAGAAAATTATATATCTGTAGCACAACAGAAAAAAGAAGCCTACATGGAAGATGAAAAATGGGACTGCTAAAATGATTTTGTGACCATGTCAGAAACTAGAAGATAAGAAATCACTATCCAGCATGACAACAGGCACAATCACGATGACTGCAGCAATCCCTAAACCATGAAAACAGACAGCAGAATAAGATTGGAGGCCATCAGTAATTAGCTAAAAGAAAATCATCCTGCTTCCATGTATACTCACTTCAAGAATGCTCATCAAACACATCTATGTATCATCAAAAATTTTGTATGTCCACATTTCAATATATTTTAGATCAGTAAACTGCACTATGAAAAAGAAGCAGCAGCTTACTCAGGTTATTGATGTACTCAAGAGGAAGAGTCTCTCAAAATACAAGATTTCTGGTTCTCTTACCATGTTTAATTTTCCAGTCCTTAATTTACCCTTGTTTTCATTTACAACAAAACTAAAACTAGAGATAATGAAGACACTCTCCCACTGTGATACAATGCTGTTCCTTAGCTAATGGCCTTTGAAGGGCCTCTACCTTCTGGCAGCTGTAACACAGCACCCTGGTTTATATGGGTGTCCCACCACCCACAAATGCCTTCCCTGGTGACCTTGTCACAAACTCTGTTGCCTTTCATCTGTGTCTGCTCTTGTACCCTGCTAATGCTCAGCTCTCCTCAAGTTTGAAGCCTGTGATGCCACATTAACCTCAGCAGCTGCTTCCTCATCCTAACGTCTGAAGTGATTGGTGTCGATAAACCAGAGGAAGTGAAATAAAACTCAAGAAAAGGCTCCAAAGAAAAGGAGCGATGATTTCCTGCAGCACTCAAGTGACTTGAAAAATAAAGCACCTGGAAGGCAAACAGAGAATGAGTGGAATGAAAAGGAATTGATGGAAAGCTGAAGAGGAGTTTAATCACTCAGGAAAACAGGGGAAAGGTGCATGATGGGTGTATCCACATGGTTTCTGGGTAGCCAAGGAAACAGTTTTTATCTGTCTGATGGAGAAGCCTGTCCACTCACTGAACTTGTTTCTCGCAGTTTTCAGGTTAATGGTACTTGAATTTCTCCTGATCTCTGACTGCAGTGATTACTTTTTATATGATGGAGTCATGCACTTTTCCCAGCTCCAACCTGGAGCTGCTAACTCTACCATCTCTCATTACCTAAACACACTACTGGCATTACTAGTTTCCTGCAACTCGGACTACTCAGGTCATTCAGTGATGGAAGATCATTCTTAAAATATCTGTTTGGAATCAAAATATTTCAGAGAAAAATGGATCTTAATCCCCCACTGACAATCTACATCAGTGTCTTCTGCATAAAGCTTAATATTCCCTGTGTATTTGTGAAGCTTCAGCTTCTGTGTCTGGACTTCACCAACAATTTCTTCTGCTCCTTCTCATTTCACTGTGCGAAAAGCACTTAAGCTTCCAAGTTCTCATCTGCGGTAGAAGCAGCTGTGCAACATTAGGTTATTAGGAAAAAATCATTGTATTGAAATTGCCTCTGGTGTGAAACATTGACTTGGAATTATCTAGAAGGTGCTGGGTCCTGATTTTCTCTGTGGTTTCCTCATCCTTATTCCAGCTGCACTCTCTCCAGACCCAGGCACCCTTCCTCCTGGAAAGCTCAGTAAATGTTCTGGGCTAGCCATACCACCTGCAGTCACTATGTATCAGCCCTCTTCAACTCCACAGCAAAATGTCCTAGAACATAGCATATTACAATCTAATTGGGGAAAAGGTTCATAAGACCATTTTTATAAATTGGAAAAAGGAAATTAAGGTTAGGATGAAATTTCTTTGACAAATCATAACATTATCTGATGAAACAATATTTTTACAGGCAATTAGAACATAGTTTGTTTTGGACTGTTGTCTTAATAGTTTTAAACCCTCATTTACTTTAGAGAAGCAGCTTCTTTTCATCACCAGAGTATCTGAATGTCGTCTGAACAGACACTAAGTTTTGTCCTACTAACAAGAACCCCCTTTGGCACATAAGCAGCTGGAGAGGCTATTCCAGTCCATTTACTTTTTGGTTATAAGTACGCTGGGCAATTTGATTATAACTGTCACTGGGCAATGTCTTCACCAGGTAGGCTGTAGGAAAGTTCATCTGTAGTTTTGTGAAAGAACAAAAGACAGATGCTTTGTTAGATTTATTCTTTGGTGCATTTGTGTGTACAATTTTGCAAGTATGTGTCTGATCATGTGTGTACACAAACACACTCATATATGCAAAAAAGGGTAAACACAAATGTCTGAAATCAAGATTAACTGGATGCTTTTCACCTTTTCGCAAAGCATATTGAAGAAACTAAATATTTCCTGTGCAGAATCTAAAGAAAAAAGTTTTGCTCTTTATAATAAAAGAATTTTAATGACAGGGTATGTCAATTTCAATAAAAATTAATCTTTTTTCAACTGAACTTGCAAAACTGTAAAGCTTCAGGCCTTCACCTCTTACTTGACTTTAAATACAGATATGTGACTCATTTCCTTCTCTTGTCCTTTATCCATATTGATATAACTTCCAGCTCCAGGTCCTAGACTAGGATGGCCTTTCTCCTTCCCTGAAATGCACAGCTGCCAGGTGAGCTAGAGAAGGGCTGGCACACAGCACAGCAGGCAGAAATACATTGCCAGTCTCTAAAAGACCATACCCTGTTCCTCTGTTTCTCTCCTCATATCTTATCTGAAAAAGTAGTTTCTGCATTAGAAAGGTTTGCCTCATGAAGTGTTTAGAAAAATGGAATCTTATCAAAGAGTGCTGATGTGAGTAATATCTAGCTCTATCCTTGACCTCCCTTTAACTCGTACCCAGCATAGTCAGCCAAAGTACTTCTTAATTCCTTGTCATATCTTCCCAACAGAAGACCATTGAAACGTTACTAGTTGTTCACCTTGGCTGGTCCAAGGACATGCAGAGTGGGGAACAACCAGCATTAATATAAAGAAGTAAATATAATTTTTCATTTATTTCAGAGTTGTATTTCTGTGTTATTCAACTTCCCCAGCTACTAGTTGACACAACAACCTCCACTAGAAAGCTCCACCCTGTTGCTTATGTAACCCACTTGCTTTTACTTGGCCTTTTCTAGATGTTTCTTTATCTCAATCATCTCAGAATTTCTCTGAAGAATTTGCTGAGGCTGCACGACAGCTTAAAAAAGAAGCTCCAAGAATCCAGTTTGGCAAAATTGATGTGACATACCAACCTGATTTGAGAAAAGAATTTAATATTCAAGCCTTTCCTACTGTGAAGCTTTTTGTGAATGGCAGCAGGGAAGATCCCATAGACTGCAAAGGTAAACTGTCTTATGCACTGATAAGATAATGATAAGTAATGACAGGGTGCACTTATCTATTATGTTGCTGAGAAGAAAAATATAGATGTTCAGATAAAGAATAAGCAAGGTAGCAAACTGGTTTTTACAATTACCTTTGTACCAGTACAAGAACTTGTATCTGAATTCATCTTCCAAGTGCATAACTGAATATGCTTCTCTGTGTTATATTCACGCAGCCAAATTAATTGCTGGTGTTATTCCACTGAACAGAAAATCACCTCAACAAGACAACTTACTCCCATATACTACAATAAACATTAATGAGCTATGCCAAACAAGAATTTGGTCACAAACTGCTCCTCTGGTCCACTGCAATTCCCATGGGTAGTGTGCCTACAGGAGTAGGCTGGAGCAGCACTGTGCATCAATGAATTGTGAATTCACTAGGTTCCCTGATACACAGTTATGCTTCCTAAGCTAAGGAAAATAATTTTGCAATTTAGCCACCAGAGGGAGAGCATATGTGGCTCAGAAAAAACATGGAATAACTTGAATTCTTTTGCAGAAAGTTATCAAGCAAAGACAAGACAGACTTGAGCAATCTCAGAAATCCAGGCCTTATTAGAGATTTTCATTCACTTACAGTATATACAAGGAAGTTTGGGGTTTTTTTCCTAAAATGATGAACTTTTACAGAGATGATAAAAGTTGCATGACTTGGGCAAGCATCTCTTAGTGTATTCTGAGCACATACAGATGAATCACAAGTTTAATATAACTAACAAAAAAAAGGAACTTAAAGTTTGCCTCCTGAGTCTGTACACAACCAAGCGCTAAGATATTTTTAACTGCTGAGCCCCCTGTGGCTGCTGCTGAAAGATGATATTCAGTATTTTTAGTAACTTGCTCCTCCTTGCTATTGAATTTCTTACCAAGTTCCCACCATCTAGACTTATGCAAACAGCAGCTTCTGCACAAATGCCACTGAAAGCGTGATGTGCCATACTCAACTTTTATTAGAGGTGCTGATACCTGAAAGCTAAAGCTCCTGCCTTCAGTCTCTGATTAAATATATAGCATTGACAAGAAAAGCTCTTTTAAGCTGGTAAACCTGACACATTTTCTCGTGCGAACCAGTGAGTACAGAGTATCTTAAAAACACACACAGAGTCACCCTTCAGCAGAGAGCTGCTCTTTCAGACACACTTCCCAGCAAGATGCAAGAATTAGGAAATTGTCTTCTGCTCTGTGTTTTGTACACCAACTGTTCAGAGCATGTGTGCCACCAAATAATGACTTAAATTACATTTTGTTGGCCTTCAGTCTCTGATTAACAACAACGAGTAAAACCTCACCTACCATGTATGACTTTTAAACTACTGAGCATTGACAACTGGAAATGTGCTGGGACTTCTCATGTAGAACTTTGTGCATGCTTCATACCACAAAAAACCCTGTAGGGTTTTTTTTTTTTTTAGCACTGACATAAGCTGCAATGCCTCAATGCTGAATTTAGACAGCAGAACTCAAGCACTATGTGTGCTTTGCTCTGCAGTCTATATACTCCAGAGAAGATGTGTGCCTGCTTCACCTTAAAAAAATTGTATGTTAAACTAGTTGCAGTATTACTTGCTGTAAAATTGAGGGCAGTAAAATGATCTGACTCAATTTTGATCTTGTCATACTGCTAAATCCAGTACCAGGACTTGCATCTTTGATAATCCACTTGTTCTGTACATCTTGACTCTAGCACTTCACAGCATACAGGCTTTTTCTTTCTCATGTACAATTTTCATTAACCCTTTGCTGGACTCTTGCTCTGGTCCAACAAGGTTGTCCTTCACAACAGACAGAGATGAAAGGGCAACTGTACAGCTGAGATTTTAATCAGCCAAGCCTCAGTTTGTTGCTTCAATTCTGTAAATATGATGGCTTGAAAATGTGTTTTTTAAAGAAACTCAAAATTCTAAAACTCCTGAAATCTTGAAGAGAATTTACCAAATAAACAGACTGATTGTAATCTCTGTTAGTACTAATTGGGAACCCCCAAAATGGAACAATCTAGAATTAAAGAACAACTTCAACACTTTAGCTTTTTTTCTTGTGTCTGAACTGAAGGGATGCTGCAACTCCACAGAGGAATTTTAACGTGTCTCTGTGCCTATCACATCCCTCTTGCAGCACCAGAGGAACAGTTTTGACAATTTAATTGAACAAACAGTTCAATAAAATCTGCAATTGATTTGAAGTAATTTTGGATTAAACCTCAGGTTGATAGTGCTTTATAGCTTACTGTGATTTTAGGATATATAAAATCTGACAGGACAGATTTTCTACTTGTCTGAATTTCCTCATCTCTATTCTCCCACCATATGTGATCAAGAATTTAACTGGATTTTCAACTATTTGCAGAGGTCCCAGAAAACACAGTACTGATCCACCATTGATCTTCCAGAGTCAGCAACAGTTTAAATGGTGACTAGACCCTGGTGTTGAATTTGGATGTCCCAAGCCCACTCTGAATCAGCTTTGACTTCAGTCTTAAGGAGTCCAAGTCCATTTGTATTCAGCAACCCCCTGTACCTCCACTACCTCTATCCTGATTGCACAGAAATTTCTGGTGTTCATTTTGGTTGCCATTTTAACTCTCTTTTCCTTCCACAGGAGTCAGACAAGCCTCAGCCTTTATTACATGGGTGAAAAGAAGAACAGGATCCAGCACTGTTTTAATCAACTCTACTGACCAGGCTGAAGCCCTCATAAAAACCAATGATTTGGTAGTGATCGGCTTCTTTAGGGTAATTCACTGGAAAGCTTAAAAGGCTGGTTTCTGTTTCAACTTTGGGATATACTTCTTGCTCTCACACAAATCTCACACATCCAAAAGACCTAGAATTCACCTGAAAAATCAGGCCCTCAGTTTTCTATACATTTTTTTTAAAAAAATCATTGTTTCTGTCTACTCTTTCTCACTTGTAGACAAGCATCCCAGGCAGAGATAAGAAAACCTCACACTCCGGCACATTTCCTTCATTGGTACCCAGGCACAGATACCCTGAGAACAGATTCTGAGAGCATGATGTTACAGCAGTGTTTGCACAGCCCTGGCTGGTCACAGAAGACTTTCCTGTGTCCTTCTGCCAAACTATCCCATATTTGGTGGGTGCTGAGAAGAGGGCAGAACTATTTAACTCCATTCTTTGCTTCAGAGAGACTTAACCTATTGCTGGTGTGAGTTACAGTGCTACTGAAGTCTGCAAATGCAAAAAGCTGTAATCGCTGCATTTCTGTTCAAACACAGTGCAAAATCATAGACATGATTAGTTGGAGGCTGTTCTGGTGAAGGTATGTTCTGATTACTTGGAAGTTGTTCTGGTGAAGGTTGTTCTGTTCCCTTCCCACTGAAGTCCATTAAAAAAAAAAAAGCGGTAGATATGGTCTAATATGCTGCAGTGCTTTTTCATCTTTACAGCTGATGATTTAAACAACTTCAATGAAAATCAGGGGTCAGAGCACAGTTCCATGAATATCATGCTAACTGTGGTTTTTAGCTCCTGTCAGCTGCCAAATCTGGATAGGAAGTCATAAAATACTACCACTGTATATGGTCCAACACATGTAGTCTTTTCTCAAGGAAATTCTGCCAGTTCCCCAAACAGAATAAGATTGTTAGAGTTTGGGGCTGAATGCCTGTGAACAATAGACAATAGGTATGCTGTCAGAAGTCAGTAAAAGAGGAACCGTTTTTTCCTGTTTTTTCAATGTGTCCTTGAAATTTTTAATATCTGAAACATTAAGTCAAGGATTTTCTCTATCTAAAGAGACTTTTATTTTGGTATCTCTCTGCCCAGTTAAAAGCGCAGTGTCTGGACTCATACCTGAACTGATAATGTCCCAAATGTGCTGGTAGATAGTCCAAGTTTAATGGATATGGAAAACAGGATAGTAAAACAGCTGGTGAACACACACAGCATAATAGGACAAACTGTGAAAATGCTCAGAGTGCCCAGAATTTTGCTTTGCAGCAATCTACTTGTAGGCGTTTAGGAAGGAAGGCAGCTTTTCTATGCTGGGCCAGATTGAGAAGCCCTTGTTATCACAGTGATGCTAGACTTCCCTGAACCACAGTGATGGCAGATATTGCCTGCAGATGTGTTTGACAGGACACTGATTTCACTCAGGGGCTGAAATGACAATCGATGAGCATAAGCTACAGCATGTCAGAATTCCAGTGGGTGGAAGCCAACAAAATAGTGTTCAAGCAAACAAAGAGCTGTATTTGGCCTTCTATTAGTCACAGATTGCTCACAAATATGAGTGCCAGGATGTGTTGGAAGGTCTCAGCATATAAATTACTATTCATCTAGCATGAAATAATTGTCTGAGTAAATCAAATCTGGAAGTGCTGCTGCCTTTCATCATGCTTATTTACTATTAGTTTGAGGGGGGACAGCATAGTGACTATTTGACAGATGTAGAAGTCAAGGCTCTTGCCTTGAAGAGCACTTAGTCAAAGCCCCAAACACATCAGTCAGGTCCTCTTGCAAGCAGAGAGCCCTCTGATCTAATTTGTCACATCCTGCTGGCTGTGCAGGCACCAGGGAAGGGGAGCAGGTGGTGGCACAATCCCTCCCCACTGGCAGAAGGAGAGTCCAAGACAGGTGAGATTAGGGCAGGAAGGACACAGGGGACCACCCACTGTCCCTACTCACCGTGTCAGCTGACACTAGTTGGAAAGGTGAACTCACTGGCCATGTCACAGTATTTCTGGGATCTCTCCTGTGGTGAAGAATTACCCTTGGAGCTAATCATGGCAAGCTATACCCACTTCACAATTATACTCTCCTCTCTATCTCACAAGACTTTAGGGGCCTGCCCCTCCTGTGGCTCTCACTCCTATGCATCTTAGAAGGATGCAGGACACAGTCTTAATAAATACTGTTTCTGGGACTAGGAACTTCACAATGACGGTGTGGAAGTTTTCTGTGAGACGGCAAGAGATGTGCCAGAGATGCCTTTTGGGATGACAGCCAGTGAGGACGTCTATGCTGACTACGGCATCCAGAAGAACACTTTTATTGTGTTTAAGAAGGTAGGAGTACAAAAGCCTGGCTGTGCAGTGGCAATTTGGGGCTATGGAAAGGCAATTTGGGAGTTTTTCAGGTTAAATAATTTCCTAGTTGAAATTCAAACAGCTCAACACAAAAAAATAATGCATTTACAGACTAGAGAGACAAGTGGGAGGCAAAATGAGCAATCTTTGGACAACTGATATTTTCCATCTGGCTGCCTACATTCAGGCTCCTAGTTTATGCTTCAGGATCTGGATGGAATAGCTTTACTTTCCAACCTGCATTCTAATCAACATGTGCTGCAAGATTCAGTGAGATTTGCAGACATTCACCTCTTTTCCTATGTGGGTTTTTTGACCAGGAATCTTCTTTTCTTCCACTCTGCAATAGCAGAAGTGGCCAACAGTAAAAACAAAACTACACAGAGTAGCACCAATATTTAATCTAGGAACTACTCCGACCTAGGATTTCCCAAGGGAATGTATGTCACAGATAGTGTAGAAAAGAGCTTTCAGTATGTTAAGACTACTGAACAAATTAGAACTGTCAGCTGTACCTTGCATTTTGGCTATAATATCATTCTATACTCTAGCTGTGACCATTATTTCACAAGTTATGGAGTTTCAGTTGTTAAGGATCATAAAACTCTTACTTTTAAGGCTGTCATTTTGCAACTTTAGTTGATAAGGTCAATAGCCTCACAAACTTCACTATTTGTCCAGGGAAAACCTGTGCATAATGAAGTGCTTGAAGATGGCAGACAGAACAAACTGGGCCTAACAAGGTTAATCAAAACCTTTACTCTGGATTTGGTCACTGAATATAATATTGAGGTATGTATTTTGCTGCATTAGCAAAAGACACAGGAGAAAGACAGGAGCCCATGCAGAAGGAGACCTAGGGAACTCTTCTGCTCCTTAGTGACTGAGAATTTTGTTTGTTTGTTTGGGAAGGCCAGCTCTAAACACATCTAGAAACACCATCAGAACCCAACACACAGGTTTTGCTCTAACCTAGGCAAAACGATGCTTCCCTCTGGCAAGGTGTTGTTTCTTAAAGGAGAGGAGGAGTGGCTGGTTGAACAATGAACTCTGAGCATGCAAACACCTTCCTCCTGTGGACCCAACACAAAGGCCTGGTCTGCCTCTGCAGCAGCTAAGTGGGGTGGTGAGTTGGAAGGTCCTGGCTCCAATCATTCCACTCCAATGCAGCAACCAGGGGCTCTGGTCAAGACAAGGACAAAAGAAATCAGCAATAATTGTTGCTAGAGCAGGTAGCGAGGGAAAGACATGGAAATACCTGCTTCTCTGGAGGACATCCCTTTTCTTTTGATCATGGGGTGGTATGAGAAAAAGGGCAGCTCTGTACAGGGAAGGAGACATAAGCTGCTGATGCCACCTGGAAGTGAAGGATGTGCCCAGCCAGGTCTAGCTCCTGCATCTGGGCCTCGCGGGGTAACACTGCCTTTTACTGCCTTTCAGTATTAGTTCTTCAGTGTGCGTTATACAGGAGATCAGACTAGAGGATCACAGTCCCTTCTGACTGTAAAAATCTATGAATAATTATGAGGTTTTTCCTGGAACAAAAGAACCCCACTTGGCAGCTGGTGATTCTTCTCACTTTATCTTCTTTAAAACAATGAAAAAAAATCCAACAGTAATGGAAATGATTGGGAATTGAGTCTTAAAAAGTAAAATTTGCAATAACAGAACTGAGTGATACACTGAGCCTCTGATTCACTATTCTGCTTACAAGAGTGGAACAGGTATTGAGCCTTTTGTTTCCCAGACATCTGTGAAGATTTTTGATGTCCCCGTCGAAAATCACATCCTGCTGTTCACCCCAGTGAACTCGGAGATGTTCAGTGAGATTTATGAAAACTACAAGTCTGCTGCTGCGGAATTTAGAGGAAAGGTTTGTAATGCTGAATCCAGCTTTGCAAATATGAATGCCAAAAGGTATGTGGAAAAACACTCCCCAACATTATTACTGGTAAATGTACTGCTGTCAGTCCATCTTCTAAGTCTACCACACCACTTAAAAACAGTTTCAGTAACTATTATTTGAATTTGTTAAGGACAAGCTGAAAAATAAACTTTACTACAACATAATTCTTTGAAACATAAAGTTCACACAAAGGAAGACTAATTCCAGCTGCTCCCAATTAACCTGTTTCTGATTTTACAAATATGACTTTCCAAAAGCATATTCCAATCAAAGATAGTTTTAGCAAGGTTCTGGCAATTTCTGGCACTACCAGGAAATGCCATGAGGATCTCAGAGTATTGCCTGAATCAAGGGCTGGAACCATCTACAAAACCTGAAGAATATTGCAAGGTATGTGCATAGCCTTGCTTGTGGCATGTGTTTGCATGTATATGGACAATTATAGGCAGTCATACTCATGAGTATTTCAGTTTTCCATTGTCAATCACTGTGGTGCTTTTCCTGCTCCAGATACAAGAGACACTGAAGAATGGTAAGTTAGCTTGTAATAAAATACCACATATTGGTAAAGACATATGGATTACAGTTGTTTCAGCTCTTCTCTCCTGTTATGATTTATGACAAAGAGCAATAAGCACATCGAGGGGTAATTTAGAATTGTTACTAAAAGGAGTGATAGCAAGCAACTGTGAAAGGACAGAGGGAAAAGCTCCATTACTTTTGGCTGCTTTAGCAGTTAATAACTAAAATGAAGGTATGATAAAGTACACGGAGCTGCTGGTTTCTGTTCTGAGACCAAAAATGGTTCTACACAATTCCTTGCATTGCCAAGATAAGTTTCTCAAAAATGACTAATCCAAACCTGGAAGATTCAACCAGATGCATGACTCTCTCTTTATTATCAGATCCTGTTTATTTTGGTGAATACTAATGAAGGAAGGAATGGACGAATTTTTGAGTATTTTCGCATCAGGGACATTGATGTTCCTGCCGTGAGAATCCTAAATCTGACAAGTGATGCAAAGTACAAAATGCCTGCAGATGAGGTGACTGTGGAGAACGTTAGAGAGTTTTGCCAGAGCTACCTAAATGGAAGAGCAAAGGTATGTCCATTCCTAATAAGATACCTCTCTACTACACCAGCTAAAACACTAAATTTTCAAGGCACCCCTTTTTAAGTTAGAACAGTGTCCTGTTATGATCATCAGTCTATTAATCTACTGTCACCCTAATGCATTCATCTGCAGCTGTTGTGAGAGCATTCCTCTGTACTTAACAACTGAGGTGCACTACAAAGTTTTCTAGTCCTTCAATGTAAAAACTGGATGGAATAAAGTCTGATTCAATATTTTATTTGATGTCAACTATTGCGTTTTAGTGGTTTAAAAACTTCTGATGTCTCAGTCTTCCCAATACCATAACGGAGATATTCGACTCCCTTAGTTGGGATAGATGCAAACAATGATTGTGACAAATGTTGAGGTTACAGAAAAGCCCAGTAAACAGAGAATTGACAGTTTCATAGTGGTGTAGGATTTGGTATTTGTTTTAAGCTAGTTTAGCAGAGTGAACTTTCCCAAGGGGGTCATTCCCAATGGTAAATATAGCATTTGTTGTTATAATGAGGCATCATCACACTCATGTGAAAAATACATTAAAATGTTTTGCTTATTCAGTGCTCTTCAGGCCAATTTATAGGGAGAAAAGATGAAGTGGTCAGTCTGACTGCAGGTTGAATTTAAGAAATTTGAGTAGCGTATCCTGATTTCAGTGTTGGAGAGGAGCAGAAAGGCAGAAGAGGTGGGAATGTTGTCTTACCCCCATCAAGATCTGCTTGAGTGGCACAGTCCCATCAGGGACAGTGGGCACGGGGAATGTGTGCCTTTCTGCTGCTGTGATGTGGTGTTTATTAAGAGAAATTGCCAGCTAATGTACTGTAAATTGTAGGAGTCACATGCAGGCTGTGATTGGTGGTGGAGGCAAAGATTTAAGCAGCAATACACACTGTCTTGTATGTGTTTTAATCACTTTTGAGAGCCCACAGTACGTAAGATTTTTAATAGTCTAGCTTCTGAACTTTGGGCAACAAGAATTCAGGGCAAGGAATATAAACATGTTCCAAAGGGTCATTTTCATATGATCTACCATGGAGTTTGTATTCAACAGAGGGGTGATTAATTCTGACTAATAACTGCAGGGGTGTGAGACCCCTTCAGCTCCTGCTGAAGGGAGAGGAGGTGGTACCACATGGAGGCTGGCTAGGATATAAAAATATAAAAAAATTATCATGGTAGTAACAGTGCACATTAGGTAACGTTCCATCATTCTCACATTAACTTGAGCTGAAGTACAGTTTCTCAATGGCCCCTGCACTTTCACAGCAATGTTTGTGTTTCTGGTAAGGTACATCTCTCTAGTGAAGAAATTCCAGAAGACTGGGACAAGATGTCTGTCAAAGTGCTTGTTGGGAAGAATTTCAACAGTATTGTCTTCAATAAGACCAGGACTGTGTTTGTTATGTTTTGTAAGTGTTATTTTTGAATTCAGATTTTAAGTTGCTTTAACATGATCAATTGGAAGGAAAAAATGAAAACTCATGCTCATATACCAAATTAACATGCTTATATACCAAACTAATTTTTGCACTTTACAGAAGCTGAGCTCAATGAATCTTTGTTGTCTGTGAAAAGCATGAAGAAAAATGTGTGTCATATCTATGGTAACGCTGTGATACCTTTTCTGACTTAGTGTTGCACTGAGCAGCACTGGATCCCTTTGGTAAATATTTGTCAGGGTCATATCAAATCTCAGTGTTGAAAGACAACATGACACTACAGCGTTATGTTGTACAATTGAACTCTACAGAGTGGTTGTACAGCATGAGTCAGGCTGTCTTCCAGGAGCAGAGGGAGAGTTAAGTGAAATGGTCTGGTTATAATGCTCTAGGATTAAATCCCAGAGTAATTGTGGTATGGCAAATCAAAGCTCCTTTTATCCTCCTCTGTCTGCAAGGGAAGTGGCTTTCCTACATGACTCTTTCCAGCAAGAAACCACTGCCCTATCGTTGTACCAGCCAGCAGGGATTAGTTTGTGCCTTGGTTACTTCAGTAAAGCAAACATGCAGCATTAAGAGAAACAAAAAACTAGCTGTACTGTCCCACATTCCAGAAGCTCATGAAAGCATCACATTCCTGCCACCGTCCTTGTTGGCTGCAGCCATTTCACTCATAGAAGTAATTTTTACATTTCAGTATCATTAACAAACTGAATGATCTAAGCAAGAATTTAACGAAGTCCTCTGGAAATGAAGGGCTGGTAAATGGGATGTACTCTATCCAGCAAAGTGCCCCGGAAATTTTAATTCTGTATAAATTGACTATGAGCGTTATTCTCCCAACTGAAGGACTGAAACTGTGTTTTATGCTGTTTAAGGGGATTCTGCATTTTCAGCAGTTTAACCTGCATCAGTGCAGTGCTCGGAGTCAAAACAGCACCATACCTCAAACTCCTTCATTTAGTGTAAATATAGCATGCTTTTTGAACATAGTTAATTTTCGTATTCAGGACGTATTTTGTGCCTTAGACAAATGTTTCATCATAGGGATGATGTAAGACTTACCTGGGTTGCATTGGTTATCTGGAATAACTCTCCACCAAAGTTGCCCAAGTGCTGAGTGTTTGTTACAGTCATAAAAGGCTAAAGAGAGCCAAAGCAGTGCTGCTATCAGATATGTATTAGTGAATAACTAGTTACCACTACATGAAAACCTGGAAGTCATGAAGGGTGAATGGTTTCAAGCAGAGACTGACCACATCTGAAATCCCAAACCCTGTTAACTTGAAGAGTTTCGTAGGTCCCAGCAATTACACCAGAACATGCTCTCCTGTCAGACTGTATCCTTTTACTTTTATTTTTTAATTTGCAGATGCCCCTTGGTCCCATGACTGCAGAAAACTCCTGCCAATCTGGGATAAGCTAGGAGAGCAATATGACAGTCGTGAAGACATAATTATTGCAAAGATAGATGTCACAGCAAATGACATCCTGTCTGTTGGATTAGCTCGATATCCATTCTTCACACTTTTCCCAGCTGGATCAGATTACCAGGTGAGAAGCTGTCACAGAAGAGCGTGGAAACACAGTTGCACACAAAGGGAGAGGGGGTGTGTTTGCATGTGCACATGTGTCACAGTGAGAAAGGACTCCTTTAAGTAAGAAACCTTTGGTCCTTATCTACTCAGCACTGATTTTGAGCAGAAGACATTGCTGTCAAGAACCTGAATTAGAGGAGAAAAACCTTCTATTGTCTCCTTCTATATATGAGGCTGTGGCAAGAGCCCATATATCATTTGCTGACTTAGACTACAAGTCATTAGAGCCTCACATTCTGCTGTTTAACAACCTCCAATCTTCCTATTGGGTTTTAGCAACAGTCTGAGTGAATTTACAGATATGTCCTGATGACTGCAGTGCCATTTTACTTCAGACCATGACAGGAGATGTACTGTCACATAATTAGCTATGCTAGTTGTTTCCAGAGCAGGTATGACCATAGTCTCTAAAATGCTGGTAGTGCTCTTGTTATGGCTTCTACATTTTCACAAAACTCAAGACCCAAATCTTTCTTCTATACACTATATGCAAGTAATTTTACACAGCCACAAATGGTAATAAATATTTGTTGTCAAGACCAATGACTTTTGCAATATGCTACCTAATGAATCAGCTATATTACACAATAATCAGAAAACACTGCTGAAAGAGATGGCAACGAAAAATACTAAATAGCTACATTTTCCATCTATGTAGATTATTTAATTAAAAAGAAAATATTTCTGAAGCAAAAAAAATTAAGATACTGTTATAATTAAGATATTACTAAGCTATTAATTTTTCTTTGTAGTACTATACATAAGTTAAATTCTGAGACATTTACCCATGTCCTCATTTAAACTTTGAGGGAAAAATTTTGCTCTCAGATGTGCACGCACAGCTTCTAATGAATTGAACTGCAGTCCTGCACACTCATACCGTGTTTAGACTTCATGCAGCACAGCAGAAACCCATTAAATGGTTCTAATAAATGTCAGTTTGCAAAGAAACCCCAAAAACCAACCAACCAAAAAAACAATAAAGACTTCTATTAACTAATAAGTTAATATTAAAAAATCCTGAAATGAAAGAGTATTTGAAATTTCAAGTTCATTCTTTTGCACCATGTTTTACACTAGTTCCCTCAAATGCAGAGATTTTGACTTGTACTTGACCAGCAGTGCAGGTGTCCTGTAGATGTCTGCAGTCTTGTGTTCTGACCTTCTTTCTTGTTGGCACGGTTGGCCACGGACATCTTTTCTCACTATGAATGACCATAAATTATCTGAGACACATCTGAGCTGATAATATACATTCACTACAACATCTTTCCGTTATTTCTTGCCCAGCCAGCATTTACACTGGGAATTCTGACATATGTCCTCTCTAGAAGTTAATGAAAATCAAAGTACAGGGTACAAATGTCAAGGCTCTGAGTATCTCTCATGTTTTTCACTGTATAGGCACTGCTCCAAAATTACAAACTCTTATTCTGGCCAGTAAAAGAGCAATAGAAGGGGTTTGGAGCTGAAGAGAGAAACTGGTATATTCAGAATGAAGAATAAGAGGAACAGAAAGTATATGTAGTCCAACAACAAGACAGAGTTTCTCCTAGCTTTCAGTATTTTGTTAGAGTTAGAAACACAAACACATGAGTTTTCCATGGATCCAAGGATCTCTACTGATCCTTGTCATTGTTTAAGGACTAAAAATGAATTGAACACTGGCACAGAAGTAGGAGCTCTAAAGATGAAATAACTAAGAAAAGACTCTAGAAAGCGCAACAAAATGCATGTAAAGCAGTCTAATCCTGCTTCTGATAAAGCAGGGTAAATGTGGCTAATATCACACAAACCAAAAATGTTTCCTGGAACTCAGTTATTGCATTCAGCACAGACATCCTCACACCTGGTTAAAGGCAAAGCCATGGGCAGAACACATTGCTGTGAAGTCAGTTCTGAGCACTGTCACCTGATGAGATCATACTAGATACCCCCCTCCTCTGAACAGAAGGTCTGCAGGCTGTGAACTGTCTTTTTTCCGTTGGACTGCCATTCATTTGTCTGTTTAAGAACAGGTTCAGCTTTTCATGAAGTTAAAGACAACTCACTCTCTTCCTTTCCGTCTATGCAAAACCAGATGAGTGACAATATTTTTAAATCAGGAACCACTCCAACTCTGCTGAAGTTAAGTGGAGTTGGAAGAGCCTAGAGACCTAGATATAGGGCTGGGTGTTTAAGCATGTGTCCATTTTCCAAAGCACCAAACGAGTTTCCAAGTAACAGTAATAGCCAGAGCTGAAGGAATCTGACAGTTAATCTGATGATTTATATTGAGGAGGGAGATGACCAGGTGTCATCTGAGCTCCATCTGTGAAGCTGATGAACAACTAACCCACTGCATTATCCGCTCCAAATTTAAGAGACAAACAGGCAGCCTTTCAGATGGATTTATGATGATTCTGTTTGTTTCTATGGATTAAGTTAGAAAAATAACACTTATATAGTCTTACACCCTGATTCCTTTAAAGAGAAGTGTGGACTCATATCCTCAGTAACCAGTGAAGGAATCAGCTTCTTCTCTGGATTTACAGGTCTTCAGGCCCTGAGAAATAGCTGCTGCAGCCATCATCAGAGTCAATAAAAATCAAGACTTATCTGAGAATATTAATTTCCTCTGGAGAAATAAAATAACTTTTCTCAACTGAAGCTTGCAAACATATAAAAGTAGTTTAAAAGCTGGCAAACTTTTTATTACAAGAGAATACCTTACTGATTTGGAATAAGTAACTTTAAGTATTCTAAAAGTGTACACTCGTAGTGAGTTCACCAGAGACTGGAGGTGTTTTGTTTACAGACCTTTGAACTCAAATAAGGTGTAAAAGTGGCTAGTGTAAAGTACCACAAGATTATTGGTCTCAGTGGGAGTACGTGAGCTTAACTCAAAGGATAATAGGCATCTGACTATTTCTAAATACACTCAGGTAATAGCAGACGGTTCCCAATGTCATGTACATGAGCTTCTACAACTTTTTTTAGAAGACTTGTGCAAAACTCTTTTATGCTTCCAGAGAGCAAAAGTTTGGTGGGGCATCACAATACAGTGCCTAGACACACTCAGAGATTTTTAAAGTTCTAAGCTGAAACTTCTTTCATTAAACTTCCTCAGAAGAAAGTCCTCAGTAAATCCCCCACTTAAGGTTAAGTATAAGAAAATTAATATCACTGCTTATCTTCATTCTGTTCTTTCAAGCTGTACAACACCTGGTACTTCTGGACCGTGTATTTCAAAACTATTGCAGAATTTGGATTTCCATCAAAATCTTTAGACAGCTTTTAATATCATGGCTGAACACTTCAAGGTCTTTGCTTCAAAATATCTTTCCACGTTTATTGTTAAGCACAAAGAAACCCACTGATGTCAGCAGTTGGCAGAATCCCAACTGGAACTATACAACAATATTTATACTTTTTATACAAACCCATTTCTTCTCATGGACACAATCTATTCCTTCTTTACACTTGAGTTTCAGATAATGTTGGAACATGCTGGACCTCTGCCCTCACTTTCTAAACTAAGCACAAAAGTCTAGAGTTTGGTCAGTCTAAAGAGCTGAAATGCTCCATCTGCTTTTGCTGTTATTTCCAGAATTATGTGTACAGAGTTAAATACTTAATCTTGAAATTCTTTTCAGGAGGTGGCTTATGCTGGGAACTATACACTAGAGGCATTTTCTGAATTCTTAGAAGAACAAAGCAAGACAAAAGCAGAACCAGGAGAGAAGGTAGGCGTTTGACCCAGACACTGACCTGCTGTGTGATCCAAGGCACGTTCATGCCTTGTGTGGGCATACGTGAGCTGGCCATAGCACAGCCACACTCCTGGGCCAGTGTCATGCCCATGCTTAGGTAGTTCTTACCAGCTCATACCTGGTTTCAAGCTGACTAGCTTGGCATGACCACACCAGTTGCAGTCATACATACAGCCTGGCAGGCACATACCCACTCACATCCTTGCTTCCATCCCACAAGAACCTCTTCTCCCACTGCTCCTATTATCGCTGAGTCATGACATCAACACTCTGGCAGTAAGTACTGCATGGTAGAAAGGAACCTATACCCTAAGAGATGTAAGAAACATTTGGTCACGATTTTAGCCGGAAAAAAAGCCCCAGCTAAGTAAGATTCAGCTGCAGCTGGAGTGGTTCAAATATCCATTGCCTACCTCATTCTGCTACATTCACTGTGACTTCTCTTCTTCATGAAACAAAGACACAACTGAGAGCAGATGTCTCTTCTCTCAACAATCTGGTTATGACAATTGTCTGATTCCTTGACCCTTTCTTCTCCACTGGAAATCAGACCAGATAAGTGTTTGCTGTCCCAGATCAGCCTGTTATTTAATCACAGGCACTCCACTGCAAAAAGACACACTGTAAGTGAGCAATGTGAACAATCTCCATACAGACAGCTAAAGCAACAGAAAAAACCTGGCATGTAGATGAAGACATTGTTCACCCACTATAAGAATCCTGGGCTTATTCTACCCAGACATGAAGTGGATCCACAGGATACCAATATTATTAATGCTCTTTTCAACTGATAGGAAAGCTGTCTGTGGCTGGAGAAATGGTTTTGACTTTTCAGACTTATCTCCACCAGAGGCTTTCATTTGCTCATGAATTCACTGCTCAAATATAAACCAATAAAAAAGTTTAAAAACCTGAAAAGCACATTGCAGCAACAGCTGCTCTACTTTTAACCTCATTAATAAGACCTCAAGTTCCTTGGGTGAAAAGATGAAAATCTGTGCTTCAACCAATCTTAAAAATCTTTTGGAGAGAATTGCTAGAGCAATTGTCTTTGTGAATATTAGCAACAAGCATTTTCTCTTGCATTTCATTTTTTAAAAGGATCCTTTGGGAGGAATCAAAGAGGATCTCAGCCAAAAAGAGACTGCAATAACAGAGAAAGAACTTTAATAGTACAGAGAAAGAGAAAAAGAGGACTGTGGGGAATCTTTCCTGGAAGGAGCCTGCTGGAAGAATGAGTCATCTCAAGTGAACACAGAGCTGAATTAAAAAATAAAAATAAAGAATTCTGTATCAATGGCTCATTATGTATGACTTCTCTCCTGAATCCAATTTAAGGCCTAGTTTTACGGGGGTTGGTTTTCATGGGCTCTTAAAATAAATGCCTTTAGTATCAATAAAACTACCCTCATTTATAAAAGGTGTATGTGCCATGGAAAACAGATCAAGATATAAAACTATTCTTTCTGAACAAGATCTGCAACAGGATGATGACCAATTTCTCTCCAATTTACCCTAAGACAGCCCTATTTTTTTCCAGAGAGATTAAGTGCTCCCACAAGAATGGGTCTAACACTGCATTTTTACAATGATCTTCAAAAGAAGTAATTCAAGCTAGGGGCTATGCCCAAAGGGGCAGCAAGGCAGAGTTCATGATTTTTTTATTATCAAGCAGTAACAAATACAGAAATATATGAGATATAATTTACTTCCAGGAAGGAAAATACCATATCTAAGACACAAGTATGACTCACATTTTAATTACATGAGGTCCCTTAACCACCCCTCACATGTTATAAAAGTGAAACAGGTGAAACTGCTGGAAAACCCTGATTTCTTCTTTCAAGGACCAGATAAAGTAGAAATAATTCTGAAGATTTTGAACATTTTCTTACACAATTAGAGAAGGGAGAATACTTGTTAAAATTTCATTTCACAAACAGGTTCCCAAAGTCTTTGTTCCCATCTTATTAATGCTAGTAAGTTACTTTGTTATATAAGCAGAGATAAAAATTAGGAAAACTCAGAAAAAGGAGGAATGACTATTTGAACGGAAGAAGGCTTAACCACTGAAGTGAGAGAAACCACGGAGACCTTCTAACTCACTTGTCACACAAGTCAACAAGAGAGGGACAATTTTAAAGTACTGGACCTCTTAACATTTTACAACTGTTTGCTAAAAAGTACAGTTCATGAGTGATAGCTTGTTTGCTGTCCAGGTTGCAACATGTAATTAAATAAGCACACTCAATGATCTAAATAACTTCTCTACTGCACAGTTCTTGCAAATAAATAGGACTCAACATGCGACACACGTCATGAGGCTGTCTGTGGATCTTGACTGAGAACTTAACAAGAAAACAGAGAAACTAAAACAGTTTATGTTGACTCCTCATGGGCACAGTTTAATCTCTGCTGGGGCTAACATTCATTGGGACCACAATTAAATCCACTTAATGGAAGAGTATTCTTGTGGAAGCACATTCAGTACTAGATCACCATTCTTAATATGGTCCACTGGTGTTTGGTAGCTCTTGAACCTAGTTTCTTGAGTGGTTTACTTAAGACTATCCGAAGCTGCTGAATACCACAGATCAGATGGGCTCCACACATTCAGGTTTCTGCCAGCTGTAGCTCCCTCCTCACCCAGAAATATCACCTACAAGGGAGAAGGGACTTAAAGCCACATAGAGAAATTGTAGCTTAAAAGTCTGCACGGTAGAGGTGAGAGATGCAGCCCACTTTCGCTTCTAATTGTGAACCACAGCCATGTTACTGTTATTTGAAACAATTCTCTGAAGATGACAAGTGAAGTTTAATTCTCATGTGTTCTAGGACAGAATAAATTTTTGATAGAACTGCAATATGGTACAAATCAAATCAGTGTCACTTAGCGGCATTAGCGAAAAGATGCTTTTGAAGACTTCAAGCTGTTTGCTGTGGGTGGAAACTCCCAGTGCAGCTGGACAGCGTGGGATGCAGTTATCAATAAGTGTTTCTCAACACTCTTGTTAAGAGGACTTCATTTATGAATTCAACACAGTAAAAATAACTTTTCAATTTGATCACTGAATTATACCCAAACTGCCAAGGTGGTGGATTCTCCATCCCTGGAGGTATTTAAGAAGTGAATGGATGTGGCAATTAGTGCCATCGTCTAGTAACTGAGGTGGTAGTGGATCAAAGGTTGGACTTGATAATCTCAGAGGTCCTTTCCAACCCATCTGATTCTATGATTCTATGTCTCTCTTATACACACTGAAGAAGAAAATTCTCCATTGGACATCAAACATGAGTCCTCTGGGACACTGCCAGCAGGACCTTGGACAAAATAAACCTGATCACTGCTAGATATAGGGTTTCATTTGACTTTAATTTGACATTGGGCATTCATTAACAAACAGAAGCCCTCATTTGATATCCTGGGAGATCAGATTAGAAAGTGAATGAGATGAACTGAATCCCAAAGAAAGGGAAGTGTCAGTGTGCTTTCCCTTTGCTGCTTACCTGATGAAATCTGAATGGCAAGCAGTATCACCAATGAACAACTATTAAACACAGAAGCTATAATCTTTTAATTAGTTTCCTTACAGAAAAATGGAGCAAGCAATGTTCAGCACCACTCTGTGTCTGGCAGGTCAGTTTACCATTCAAGATAATAAAAAAAAATTAATTTTCACTGTGTCTACCCACGGTATACAAGGCTCAATCCTGAAACTGCTATCTATCCTATTATAAGGTGCAAGAATACATTTTAATGAAAACATGTGCCATCTCAGCAAATGATGTTCTCATTTCTCTTCCAGCCACTCTCAGATGTTGTGTCAAGACAAGGGGCCAAGTGCAGACTCACATGCCATGCCCTGGCACATGACAGGAGTTGCAAATCTACTTTATAAATCATATGGTAAAAACCTGATTGAAAAACAAGTTTTCCTTGGTTGAAAGTTTGCCTTGTTGCTGGCGGGGTTCCTCCAACCCTCAACAGTGGCAGGATGTGCCCTCAGTGCCAGGCAAGTGACCTGGCACACTGTCTTATTTTCCCTCTGACCCAAGTCAGGTACAGAATATTTTCCTGGAACAAAAATTTAAAAGTGTCACAAGGAGATTTGAGCCCTAACTGTCTGAAATGCAATCACTTCCTCAGGCTTTGCTAAGTCAAACAGTACTTTTATTTTAGTCTAAACATGAAGTAAATCTGTTTAGTTTTAAAGTGTACATCATTATAACCGTGCTCAGACATTTTAAGCGTTACTTAAAAAAAATAAAAAGTATTTTAAACATCAATATTTATTAGTCAAACTTGTTCCTGTAAATGAATACCTGTAGCAACTGACCCACAATATGAGAAGTGGAAGAAGTCCTTTCAAGAGTGGACTTCTGAAACTGATAAAGAAATTAGCAAACCTGTTGTACAAACTGACTGTAACAGTGTATGAATAAGTTTTCCCACCCCTGAGACTCTGTTTCCCACAATCCCCTCTGTTTCCCACAATTCCTTTGGACTACTATGTATATTTGACCCTTGTAACCCTTCCCCATTGGCTGTGAAACCTGGCCCCTGTGGGCGGGGGTCTTACACCCCCAGCTCCATGGTTGGATGTATGCTAATTCTCCCGGACCCTTAAATACTGAGCCGTATGCAAATAAACTCTGTCTTGTTCCTGCTCTCAGAAGAGTTTCTTGCTCTGCTCGCCTCCTGCGTGTCTCCCGGGGTGGTCTCTGTGTTCCCGGCTGGGAACTGTGGATGCCACGTGGCCGGGCGAACAAGGCAGGAGCTTCCCCTTCCAGGATCATGGATTGCTTATAGGTCCTGGATTGCCCTTCAGCTCCTGCAAATACCCATATTTTGAATGCCACAATCACATGAAAAACATCCTCATGCACATAAATAAGCCCTATCAATTAAGACTGACAGGCTACGTAAAGAGATATCAATCTATACCCCAAGTGGGCAGCCGAAGCAAGGCTAGGGATCCCAGCTAGGGATCATATTTATAAAAAGCCCATCAAAGGAAAAAAAAAAAAAAGCATAGCAAAGTTTAATACAAAAAAAGGTAAACCTTTAAGTTTTTTCTTAAATCCTGGGGAAGAAAAATGATGTTCTGAATTGACAATCATTCATAAACGCTAAGATGAGCAGGAAAAATAATCAATCCTAGAGAGTACTACAATAATTCTCTTTCTCTTTACAACTATTTAATCCTAGCTTAATTTCCCTGGAACTATTTTCAGCAGTCACTAGCATTATAACAGAAACAGAGCCAAAATATATTAAAAAAGATTGATACAAACACAAATGCCTTGGCTGTTCAAAAAAACACCCCTGATGTGTAGCAGTGGTATAACTGGTACAAACCAAAAGGTCTGGCTTGGAGGTCAGAAGCTTAAGTTGGTAGCAATACATATGTGTACTATATACTTGAAGACTGATGGGACAGTTGCAGAGAAGTGTCTAAATCCAGTATTTCAGGCATTTCATTCAGAGAATTAGATTGTCAAACTCTGTATTGGGAAGTTTGACATTCTTGTCTTTCCTTTCTCTCATGCTTCTGATAATGAAGACAGGACAGTTTGTTCCAAGGCCACATATACATCAACAAAAAACCCCCAAGTTACACTTCAATAAAAACATGCTCTTGTGTTAACTTAAGTGCAGTTTCACCAGTGGAAATTACTCAGCTCAGATGTTTGAAAACCATGCTGGGTATAATCAGCTGTGACTGGAAGGAGGGTATGTTAATTTAAAACTTTTATTTTGGAAAACCTTTAAATGCATTTGTTCCCTGGGCTTCTGGCCATGCTATTGTGGCTTTACGTCAGGAGTCCCACACAGGCTGTCAGCCACTCACCCAAGCTCGTGTCCAGTTCAGAGGGTTTCCAGGCCGATTTCACTGCTCATGTTCCCTATTTGATTCACTACATTTGGGAACTAACATGACTGAAAGGCCAAGCCAAATGCAGCTCCTTTGTTGGTTTTAGAGGGGGCAGCTCTTTCTCCTGGTGCAGTCCTGGACCAACAGGATCACACATTGCCCAATGTGTCCTTGGTTTCCAGTTTCTGAGAATCACCTTGGAAATATTTGCTTTATGTAAAACATTGACAGAACTAAAGCTGCGCCAGCCGTTCTGCCCATCCCTCTCCCTGATGAACAAACATGCAATAGCTGCCTTTTCACCAGAGTCATGCGCCAGGTCCTGGATTGGGAATTTCCTGCACAGGGACTCTCACTGTTCACACGCTGAACCTGTATCAGCACTTAAACATCATGCAGTGAACACAAAGAGCTAAAGACTTGTTTTCTCCCTCCCCCCAGCAAGAAACATCATGTTGTATTCCATTTCCTCTCTCCTGGGCAAATGCATGTTACCAACAACTGCTACCAGTGAGTAATACATATTAATAAAGCATTTAATTGGAATCTTATTGAAAATCACTTTCACCAGCGCAGCTGGCAAGAGCCCCCTTGAACAAATGCAATCTGCTTGCCAAGTACAACATAGGTAGAGTCATAATTAGTCAGCAGAAGCTAAGGACCACACATGTGTGAACATCACTGCTGAAGCCTGAGCTTTTCAAAGCAGGTATTTAATAGACTGAAATAATTTGGGAATTCTGCCTAATTTTCCTTCTCTGGCCTTGTCATTTTTGGGCAGAGGTTGGTTATTTCTTAGTATGCACACCACATATTAACAAACTCCTGAGCTAAACCAGCATCCTGGGAAATCATTCCCTCCAGCCTCTACATCCCAGGATACATCACCTGTGGCTGCCAGGAGAATAGATATTTAGACCAGTAAGGGATGAAAGGGTTCATAAAATCTGGTTAACTGTTGTTTCCCTTTACTTAGTTTGACACAGGTGGGTCTTTGTATGCCTCATTCTCCTTTCCTCCAAAGCACTGGTATTTGCTGAGTCACCAAAAAAAAAAAAAAATCACCTTCTTCTTCCATGTCCTGATCTCTTTCTTAAATAACTATTTGCCAAGGTCTAGAAGCTTCAATGGACCAAGGCATTTGCCCAGAAATCACATTTGCTTGGAAGACACTAAGAACATTGCAAAAACCTGAGCCACTGCTTTACAATGGCTGCACAGAATCAAGTGCCTCTGGGAATACTTGGTTTAATGGTAGTCTTTGTAAGTCTTTGTACAGTCTTTGTAAGAGCCAAATGTGGGATTTAACAGCTTTCCAACTGGCATTAAATACATACTCAGGTCTAAACTATTTCCATTCTAGTTTTCAGTATTTTCCCACGTAATCCTTTATTAAGACTGAAAGAAGAGACTGGACACTTTTTAGTGTTCACTTAATTGACAATCTTTGCTGTAAATTCATGAGTGTGGTTTCCCACTTGAAACCCTCGCACTAAGATGCTGCTTGGCGTAAGAATTCTCAGGACAATTTCCTCAGAGAGCTCATTGGTGTGGAAATGTGAAGGATGTGCTCCCTCAGCCACCAGAGGACTTCATACAGAGCAAGGAAGACGGCCTTCTGTGGAACAGTCATTGTGAACAATAATTTGTGATACATGAAAATAACACCCATTTGGATAAATGAATGCCTTCATTTTGAAATTCTGCAACCTGAAATCTTCTCTTACAACTCACAGTCACTGCTCTTTAGAACGGAACAAATTCTCATTTATGTTGGGAGCATATATATAAAGCACATATGTTTATTCTTCTATAGACTTGTTCCTAATCTTTCTTTCAAGCCAAGTATGACAACATATTTCAATCATATGGTCAGAGACGAGGAATAAGACCTTATGACTTAGGAAAATCACACTGAGTGGTGAACAATAGAAGCTTAAGGCAGTCATTCTGCACAAGAGTTGAAAGTGTCAGAAAAGTTGCCCAGGTGCAGCCTAAGGAGATGGGCTGGCAAGTCAAGAGGTGACAAGAACAAGCCCAGCTTCCCGAGAGCCTGGTCTGCTAATTCCTTTAGCAGTTCCCATGGCACATCCCTGTCTGCGCTGCTACCACCACCTGCTGGGGGACTGGGAAATCCCATTCCCTGTGTTGTTTCCTTGGGACATATCCTGACTGGGGGAGCAGCACATGCAGCACAAATGGAGCCAAAGAATAGTGAATTTGGGAGACAAAACACCTGATGGGCTATGCCTATGGGAACCCTAAGGATCACAGGCCCATCCATGTATCCTCATGGAAAAGAACGGCTGAATGAAGATCTACCAGATCCCTCCTACTTGTACATAACACACTCACCAAGCTCTGGGGCTGCCAGAAAGACCAACTCAGTGCCACGCGGTCTTAGTTAACTGGAGTGAGTTAGTTAACTAGAGACTTCCAGTTAATTAAACCTGACATCAAGAGGGGGAAAGCTACAACATTTTTGAAAGCAAGAAAAAAGCTAAACCTAGAAAATAAAACTGAAAATATCTTGACATCTGTCCAAAGCCATGCTGTGTCCAAGTTATAACTCTATGTCTATGCATTCTGGGCCCCTCAGTTCAGGAAGCACATTGAGGTGCTAGAACGGGTCCAGAGAAGAGTGACCAGCCTGGTGAAGGGACTTGAACACAAGCCCTACGAGGAGAGGCTGAGGGAGTTGGGGTTGTTTAGAAAAGAGAAGGCTCAGGGAGACCTCATCACTCTCTACAACTACTTGAAAGGAAATTGTAGCCAGGTGGGGGTTGGTCTCTTCTCCCAGGCAACCAACAGTAAGGGCACGGTCTCAAGCTCTGCCAGGGGAAGTTTAGGTTAGATATCAGGAGAAAATTCTTTACAGAGAGGGTAATCAGGCACTAGAATGGGCGGCCCAGGGAGGTGGTGGAGTCTCTGTCCCTGGAGGTATTCAAGAAGAGACTGGATGTGGCACTTAGTGCCACAGTCTAGTAACTGCGGTGGTACTGGATCAAGGGTTGGACTTGATAATCTCAGAGGTCCTTTCCAACCCATCTTATTCTATGATTCTATAACATCACAGCAATGTCTTTTCCATGAGCATAAAAATATTTATCCCAGTTCTACAGATTTGAAATGACTGACTGGAACAACACCAGATTACGTTATAGGGGACACGACAACTGATTCTAACATTGGTCATGCTGAACTCCTCCCATGAAAACATATCCCCATAATAGAGATCCTGTGTTAATATGCATTGAGAAGGTGCAAACACAGCAATGTTATCTCTATCATGAAACCAGACTGCAATTTAAAGAATGACTCCCTGGAAATACAACAAAGTGGGTTAATGATGTTTGCAGAAAAGACAGAATTCAGCCATCTATACTGAACCATGGTTCTGAGAAAAGAATTCACAGCAAGGGTTATATCCCAAGAGAGCTTCCTGATCCTACTAAACCAGCCATGGTCTTGAATTTTGCTGTTTTTAATAGCCCACTGGTTGATTCCTCCAAGAGGTTCCTATTTTGGATGACTTCCAAGATCTGCCCAGTTCTTCTTTACTGTATCTTCATTGTTATAATTTCCTCTGAAACTTCTTTATCGTCCTGGCTCTAGTATTCTCTCCTTTTTCCCTGGGGCTAAAACTGTTATGCTTGAAGGACTATGTACTTGTTCTTGCAGAAAGGTTGATCTTCAAAGACAGTCACTTACTGACACAAATGTAGAGTACTTTACAGGTGACCAAAGATCACTTCGGTACAAATGAATTCTTTGTAGGTGGAGAAAAGTCAAATACAGGCAGCAAAGTAACAGTTGACTTTGCTCTCTTTGCTACACTTTTCAAAGCTATGTCAAAATGTAAGAATTTGTTTCCAAACCACTAACTGATGGTGTGACACTGTGGAAACACCATCTGCATTCAGTGCGATAGGAAGTTCCCCTCACCACCACTCTTGTTTTAACGTCACACATAGACTCACAGCCATCCTGCCACACTCAGAACTCAATGAGTATTTGAATTAACACCCTCTTGAACTGATTAAAAAGAAAACCTTTACAAGTTTACCTAAACAAAGCCTGTTGGTCACTATGTTTTCCTTATAATCATAGAATATTCTGAGTTAGAAGGGATGCACAAGGATCATTGAGTCCACCTCCTGGCCCCGCACAGGACAGCCCCAGGAATCCCAATGTGCCTGACAGCATTGTCCAAACAGGTCCTGAACTCTGGCAGGTTTGTTGCAGTGACCACTTCCCTGGAGAGATTGTTCGAGTTCTCAGCACACACCTGCGATGCCACATTAGATCCAAGGCAACAGAGGACTATTTCCTGTCACAAGTCAATAGACCTGACATTCATTCTCTTCACAATTAATGGTATTTTTATATGTGCATTGTAGCTTTATGTACTGTACCTTCAGCCACTGACTTATGAGCTGTCTATACACCACTGGATTATTTTTGTGCTCATTTCAGAGCTACCTCTGTTATACAAAATAGATGTGCTACTGCATAAGAATCTCCAACTGCTGCTTACTACGAAAATACACACATACTAGAGGACAGCAGGATGCTTATGGTCCCAGACCAGTATATGCAATTCTATGCCCACCTCTCCTTACTTTAACAGAGTCAGAATATTCATCTGGCACCACTGAGCACCAGAAGATGCTGAGGCAGGGTTAGCTAAATAGGTAAGTACAAAACTCGTAGGTTCATTTTGTGCAAGAATTGCAGGTCTCTATCTATGGGAAACTCCCTCTGACTTTTGAAGGTTTCAGGAGCAGCAGGGGTTCTTGGTGTCACTTCTTTTCCTTCTTATTGATTTCTTGATTTTAATTTCCTACTGTAGAATTGCTTTGATGACAAAAGCAACAGGGTCAGACACATGCTTTTCAACTCATGGAGATAAGCTGATACATATTGAGGGTCAAATCATTATTTGAAGTTAATGTGGCTGATATTGTCCTAATTCTAATTTTTATTTGCTCATGAACATGACTGAGCGCTAAACATACTCATTTAAGTGTTGCTCAAGTTTCTGTGTTGGATCAACTCTTCCAACTTTTCTGGGTATATTTTTGATTAAAGAAGACAATTTTCTTCTTTCCCCTCTCTCTGAGACGAGGGAAAAAGGGTATGCTACAGTTTTACACTTTCTCCCTGAAATTGAAATCAGGAAGGCAAAGTTTGTGTTTCCCTGCACAAATCAGCTTTTTCTGTACACAAACACTACTTATTATCTTCTCTTCATGTCTGAATATCAGAAAAATTACCTATATTTAGCAGACTCAATAAAACACTAAGAGTATAGGATGAGGCTTTGAAGCAAAATACATTGAATATCTCATTCAAGAGAATTCAGCATTTCTCAAAGGTTAATGCAATCAATCCATTCACTTACAGAGAGAAGAGAATGAATTTGATTAAAATTTCTGCTATTCTTTCAATCTTATGGGTTCTCAGCAGGAACCTTTTAGAGGACAACATGAAAGACTTGTGTTCTGTGCATGTTATTCCTTCCATGGATACTACTTTTTTATGTATACTACACCATACTCAAGCAGATAACAAATGACACAATCTCTTATCTTCAGTATGTTGTATCCCTTCTCCCCTCCTATGTTTTTCTAGTGTCACAATAAATACAGAGGGAAGGGCAGGGTCAAGAAAGGCCAGGGAGATTTGTGAAATGGAGAGATGCCATGGGACTGGTGAGAGACAAATACAAATAAGCACAAAGAACTGAAGAAAAAAAGAAAGAACTGGTTTTATAAGAGGGGAGAAGCTATGCTGCTGACTAATTTTGCATCCAGTCTCAAATACAGAGCCCTATTGTACCTGAGACACATCAAACTTGGAAGACCAACTATCAGTGTAAGTCTCCCTTTATCATTTCTGAGAAGCATCTTTGGAATCTTCTATGGAATTACTTGGGTTTGATTTAGAAAGCCTCTACTTTGGGGAAACAGTTTTAGTGCAGTTTTATTGAACCCCAGAAGAGTGCCAGGCAGTGGAGAACATTTCAACTAAACCTAAAGTGAAAACTGTCAATATGTGATAAAGCCAGTTCTCTGAAATTTTTCTGATCATGAAGTTTCCATTAAAATTGTGCAACATGCCCTCTGGAGGTTACATCAGGTTGTACTGTGTTATCTTTCCAAGTACATCATTACCATGTTGTCAGGATAATGACCAAGTACAGCTGAGAGATTTTGACATCCCATGACGGCACTCACCTCATCTCAAGTCATGAGAGCTAAAATGTACATCTCAGGAGTGGGAGAACAGCCCTCATTCTCATTCTAGAAGACACTTTTAGTAAGAAGTAATGTAATTACTCACTTTGCAAGAGATAATGATCAGTGCTTCTAATTAAAGATAGGTGACTGTACAGAACTTTGTAATTATGTGAGATAATCTTTGCATCAAAATAACACAAGACCCACCCTTCATTTGTGTTTCCCAGACATGTAGGTTTGGAGCATGCCAAAGCCATTACACCTCTAGGCAGCTACACCAAAAACTGAGGTACAGACCTGTATGAAGAGGATCATACCCCCTGTACAGTTCATTTCCTTCAGGGAACTTGCACAAACATGTTAATTTGGGTGACATCAGTAGCATCTGCAAAGAGAGTTTGCCAGGCTGCTTGCTATCAAACATTTCCTAGTAGAAAGATCTACAGACTCTACAAAGTTCACCAGATACCTACTGAAGCTTCAACCTTATGGGTCAAGCCTATTTCAACAACTTTACTGGGCATCACTTTGAGGAATGGAACTTCTGGGAACTGCCAGTGCACGCATTTCATCTTAACACCCTTCACAATGGTTTCTGCGGTCTTGAGCCAGCCTGCTTTCTGTGACAAATCCTTTAGCTCGGCCAGCTGACCAACCATAACCCAGTGCAGGGTTTGGGGGGAGGAATTGCCCCCCGCCGCCCATCTCTTGAGGGCAGAGACGGGCAGCAGAGGCCCCGATGCCAGCAAACAAAGGGCAGGCAGCACGCAGGGAGTCCAGCAGCGAAGAGAGTTTTATTCAATTTTCCCACAGCTTATAAGGCTGCCAGAAGGGACGGGTTTTGCCGCTCGGCCAGCCAATGAGAGGAGACAATAGAGTAACCATGGGAACCCAGGGATGGACAGGTGAGACAACCAATGAGACCACAGGATTTACAAACATGAGGAGTAAAACATAGTACATATAATACACAAATATTAAAACACAGAGTTAACAATTTCCAACCCCTGACAACCCAGGCAGAGAAATCACAGACAATCACTTTCCTGAACAACCCCAAATTTCAGGGACAGGAGTAGAAGCAGCTACGCCCCAGAATAATCTGTAGACCATAAACATACAAGTTATGCAGTGAATTATTTGATGAGAATCAGAGCTGCACTTTCAAATCAACAATTTTTTCTTTGTTCTCTGACTTGTCCT
This sequence comes from Pachyramphus minor, assembly GCA_013397135.1. Lineage (NCBI taxonomy): Eukaryota > Metazoa > Chordata > Aves > Passeriformes > Tyrannidae > Pachyramphus > Pachyramphus minor. The sequence goes on along the minus strand of VYXB01003883.1, from coordinate 36,716 downwards.
CAGGGCTAATCACATTGGTAGTTTTATGCATAGAATGAGCCAGCCCTTTTGTGCTTATGGCTGTTCCTTTAGTTTCTACATACTTCTCCTTGCTTCAGCACAGAGATAGGAAAAGACAATGAGTGCTTCAAGACAGCAGTAGAATAAGGTAATAACAAACAGTGATGAAGGAATGTGGATGGAGGTGTAACCATGGCAACAGGGGGACAGAGTTTTCCAGGTTTGGGAAAGCAAGCACATTTTTCATCACTGCTTCTACTCTGATTTCTGAGCAGCCCTCGTGAGTTTTAGGGTGAGGGACAAGAGTTTGAACAGTATTTGGCCCCAGGGAGTCGTTACATTATGGAAGAGGGTAAAGGATAATGAGCAGTTGAGAAAGCAACAAAGAAATTCAAATTGGTGTTCAGGCCATCACCTTCAGCATAAACTACTGAATATTGCAGTTGATCCATAAATCCATTATTTTTCAGAATAACTTATAAAAATATAATATCTGTCCTTTTCTGAAACAAAATGTTTATCACATTCCTGAGCACTGGCTACATCTGCCATATATTTCATATAGTATGGTCAGCATTTCTGTGACAGAACTGACTCCAAGAAGAAAGCATAATATCTGAAAATAGCAGTGAAAAAATCACATTGCAAGCAAAGGGATACCATAAGTCTGCAACTAAATAAGACCAGCTATTGATAGTCCTTTAACAGGGCTAGCTTTGTCTCTTTTTGTTGTTATAGGTTTTCCAGATGAACAGTATAGAGTGTGGGATACACCGACAACCTCTACGTGACTATAGCACAGCACTGTATGAGTACAACATACTTCCTCTCTTTAACAGGCATAACAGTGAAGATACATTGCTCACACCAGCTATCATTTACATTAAGTGTTGTTCCTAAAGAGCCCAGTACAAGCACAGAGAAGGCCAAAACCAGACCCCCTTTCCCCACTAAAGTTATCAAAAAATCAAACACAGTGACTGGTCAGCTAATGTGGCTATAAGAGGGAGCATCAATTTTCATTTAAATGTATAATGAAATAGCAAGAAGGCAGCAATGCTTTTCTGAGTTAAGATAAAAAGGATATGCATATATGTGTTCTTAAATATAAAGAAGTTGTTAGCCTAAAGAATGAACCACATGAACTCTGCAAGTAGGCAGAAAATTTACAGAGAGGCAAAGATGCCAATTTGCAGAGATCACCTCCTGGGTCAAGCAGTCTACAACAGTTATAATTTCTGAAAGATACTGTGGAAGTGCTATTAGGGGGAAGCACCATTTGGAGTAAAGGAACAAAATGCAAGAAATTATATCTGAATATGTAGGTCTGCTAATGGTAGATGTCTCTGCTGGTCAGTACAAATACATTTCAGTGGAAATATTGGTAGTTCTAATGTTAAAGCAAATGCTGTTAATACTAAAAAGAAGATGTAAATCTTTCACCTTCTCAGGGGCGTGATACAGCTGACAGTGATATATGATCTATATATGATATATGATATATCTTCTCCTGCTTCTTAGGGAAGTGTGACAGATAATCTCACATTGTTTTTATGGAGGAGTAGAGAAATTCACTGGTGAGCCAGGAAGATCCTTGTTGAGGTCACAGCGGTATTTGCAGGATGCCATGTCACAGTGTTAGTCATTTGCAATTTCCAGTTTCTTCCTGACTCTGTCCAAAATGAGACCTCAGCAGCACACAGAATACAGTCCAGACCACTTTTAGAATATGAAACAATAACCTAGGAGCAGGAGGCTCATGGTATTAACCCATCATCATCAGTGACCAGTGAGGCTCCATTAAACAGAAAGCCTACGGATACAGCTTTGCTATTCCCATCCAGACATTGCCTGCCTCTGGTTGACAGCTCACCCAGAGCATGAAAAAGCAAATCCCTCCAAACTTATGGTCATATACTACTTTGCATTTATGGGATGGTGAGTATTAAAGGAGTGAATTGATCCCTTCATCCACTGACAATAACAGAGTTGTAATCTTCAGGTTTTCTAGGAGATGCTCAACTGTTGTGCTGCTGTTGGCTGGGGTAGAGTTAATTTTTTTCACAGTAGTTCTATGTCTTGGATCTGTGCTGGAAACAGAGTTTCCAGAGATACAGATATGTTTTTGTCGTTGCTGAGCAGTGTTTACACAGAGCTAAGGCCTTTTCTACTACTCAACCCACCTCACCAGCAAGGAGGCTGTGGGTGCACAAGGAGTTGGGAGGGGACACAGCTGGGACAGCTGACCCTGCCTGACCCAATTCCAGTCCGTATGGTGTCATGCTCAGTGTATAAACCTGGGCAAAGAAGGAGGAAGATGGAATGTTCGGAGTGAAGGTGTTTGTCTTCCCAAGTCCCTGTTACTTGGATGGAGCCTTGCTGTCCTCAGGTGGCTGAACACCTGCCTGCCCATGGGCAGTGGTGAATGGAGTCCTTGAGTTGCTTTGCTTATGTGTGTGACTTTTGCTTTATCTATTAAACTGTCTTTATCCCAGCCTATGAGTTTTCTCACTTTTACCCTTCGGATTCTTTTCTCCATCCTAGTGGCAGGGTCTGAGCAAGTAGCTATGCGGGGATGAGTTTCTGGCTGGTGTTGACAGCTGCTCTCAGCTGTGCAAAGTCTGTGCTGAAGTCTCTGCAGGCCTTTGGAACAAACTCTATAGACACAAGTACCCCATTAACATCACGTATCAAGAGAAGCTCTGTTATCAGAGAAACACAGTATGGTCCCAGGCACCTTATGCCTCTCATTTCCCATATCTGGTCCTTGTTATATTCCACTTGCTGGTAAATGTGTAATAACAGCCAGAGGAATAGGCACTGTCAGCTTGAGTCAAATAGGCAGCAAAAAAAAAGAGTCTGACATTTTCTGAGAGGACTCAGCATTATCCACTGATGTAAGCTGGGGGAAAATCTGGAAAACCAGATTTTTCTCGGTCGTATGGTACAGAGATATTTCTATGTGTACCTAGATGTGCCTCTGGGAAAATGAAAGGTCACAAGTGGAGTAGGCAAATGGATATGATCACTAGCTTTGTACTTCCCCAAGAGCTGTTTTCTAGCTGTGTATTAACTCCCAGGAAGATTGAAATGATATGGTTTCAATTGTTACAAGGAACCTCATGCCTGAAATGATGACTTTCTTTGACAAGCAGAGGAATCCTCTTCCCTTCCTGTATCACCTCAAATGTTAATCCTACAATTCAACAGATGATAGTGCTTGCAGAAGCAGCTGTTTTCACTTATGAAATGGTTCCTGACAGTTCCTGCCTGCTCATTAAGAGCACATATCTATTCACAGTGGGGTGGATACCTTTCCAAGCGGCAGGTTAATACACTATCAGACTTTTCTAAATAAAGAATTTAGTTTTCCATATTCAAATCTGAGTCCCAAAGGGGATTTTCTGTTACCAGTCTCTTAGCAGTGGTCTGGATCAAAATAATGTGGTGGCTGCAGCCAGATGGTTGAGCAGGAGGATTTCAGTCAGCATAGCCAGCAGTTTCCATGGAGTGAAGACTTCACGTACGCATTGGAATCACAGGCAGGAACATTACTATGCTGTCTAAATGTGTGTATTTTGGTAGGAAAAGTTCATCAGCTCTAGTTTTAAACCTAAACTCTATTCCTAACTTCCATCCACATGGCAATAGAGAACATGGGCCACAACGCACCGTGAGACTCTGTCCTCCGGGTAGCAACCTGACCAAGTCATTGCCCAGGGTGGGTTGAGGGTCTGAATAACTAAGATCTGAACAAACAGGTGGTCCCCAGGTGCTTCAATACCTCTTCACCTGGGATGAAAAAGAAAAAAACTGTTTCTCACTTTGCCAGCCCACCACTAAGCCACGTTTCCAAGCAAAATAAGTGATGTTGAACACATTTCTGTGACACTGTACTAGCTATTTCATGTAATACCATGACAGCAAATCAAAGTAAGATTTAAACTATAGTTGCCAAACTCTTTTATGCAAGTATCGCTTTCTGTCTTGCTATAGAAAAAGAACTAAAAATACTGACATTTCTGTCGGCGGGGGGGGGAATACAACAAAGTGAAAGGAACTAAACTTAATCTGTACAGACAAACTCTGTCACATATTTTTACAGGCTTTTCAGGATTAATATGGAAGAAATAGCTTACTGAAAGCAGAACCACAAGTTGTGAATTTTTACATTTGCCTCCAATTTGTCTGCTGGCAGTTTCACCTTACCATAAGCATCATCTCTGTCTTTAGATAGCAGAGGGGAGCGTGTTTTCTTTTGCATTGTTTTGAAAAATCCTGTTGATCTACTTAGAAAGGAAAAAACCTACTGACAGGTCTTCTCCTCCCAGGCTGATCCAACAACAAAAATGTACATGTACATTAATATCTAGGAATCAAGGGCAGGAAGGTTAAACTAATATTTTCTCTGGATTACAGCTGCACCCTATTGCTGCTGCAGAATACATTTACAGGGTAATCTTGGGGCTGTAAGTAGTTCTTTTTTACACCACTAAGTTAAAAAGGAGTATTATCTCTAAAGGAGTCAGATCAGGACTGAGTATTTTTCATGAAGCAGTCATGAAAAATGCACCAAACAGCATGGGAGGAAAGAAACCCTTCAGAAGCGTGAAACTATTTTCCACTTCATACTGCCTTTCCTGCTTCATTCCCAAGGCACACTCCAGGGCTGGCAGTCCTTCCAGTTTCCACCACTAAATAAACCTCCAGGTAAGAAGATACACAGTTCAACAGACCACATGGTGTCAGAATTGATTCCATCTAGTCTCCAAGCAGGGTGGAGTCTTGACTTCGTGGAATACAGCTTCTTGACCTTGCTGTATTCAGTATGCATGATTATTCCAGCACCGTTATTATGTGTGTTCTGTTTTGATCCAAACTTTTCTACATAGTAGTGGATTTAGGCTACTTCAAGGGGGAAGAACACAGAGCAATGGCAAAATAACTTTATTCTTACAGAACAATCTATTTGCAGGAGAAAAGAAATGGTAAATTGCTGCCATTTTACTGTCTTTTTTGAATAATTTTCTGTAGGAGAATTTTAAATGCCTTGTGTATCAGGAAAGGGCAGCTGCTCCATTTTCTGTATGGGTATTATGGCACGAGGCACTGATGCAATTTGGAAGATGGACTATTGACAGTTGTGAAATGATGCTGAAAGTGATGCAATCAATTTAATTCTCTAATGGCCTAAGGAAAGGAGGGGAAACTTTCTGGGAATTGTTTGACTTGCCTTATGAGAGGGTGAAAATCTTCTGAGTAATCAGAAGATGGATCTCATTTTATAAAACTTTTTTTGATTCAGTAGCTGTAGGAGGAAGAACTGAATCTCAATTTATAATTCTAGTTCCTTCCACTTTTTCTCAAAATGAATGAAGACAACAGTTTTCACTCCAAAACGCAGAGTGCTTCAAGCTTTTAGATGACTTTCAAAAGAATTTCAAGATAGTCTCACCATAGTCATGAAAACATTTCTGGTTCAATTGGATCTTGTAGAAGTGTGCTGTTATATCAAATATTTTGTGGCAATCAATTAGTTTGAAGTTTTCTTTTTTTAAAAATAAATACAGAGTGAGATGGCTGTGTCACAGGATGAAGGTAGGCATCAGTTCAACTCCCTGTTCTGACCAAGTCAGGGATATCTGGGATGAAAAATGACCTAAGCACATGAGCCTCTGTGTGTGAGTCAGAGGACAAGTGAGAGAGTACATGTGTCTCGGAGTCACAGAGAAAAATGGACTTTCATTCCGAAAATACAAATTGTGGCAATTCTACTTTCACATTTAAAAAAGGGTTCATATTGCTCCCCTGCAGAATTAACATGCATTTCAAAGCATAAAATGTTGCTGAAAATGGAATTGCTGCCCTTTCATCAATAAAATACTGGCATCAAAAAAAGAGGGAAATTGTTTCTGAGGTATTGTCAAAGAGGGTGTGACAATAATTTATGTTACATTGTTATTATTTATGTATAGTGGAAGACAAAGATCATGTTATCATGTTCCTCTTTTTTTTTCTTTTTTTTTTTTTTTTTTTTTTGTTTTGTTTTTGTGGTGTTTTTTGTTTTGTTTTTTGTTTGTTTTTTTTTAATGACGAATTTTTTTAGAAGAACAGGAAAATTACAAAATATATTTTTACCTCACACCTGGTGAATAGAGAGTCTGTGGACACATTCAAAATAGGTAAAATTTAACCAAAGCACACCTAAGTTCAGAGCATTGCCCATTGCTCTACATCTGAAGAGCTCCTGTGCATCTGCAAGGTCTCTCCTGAGCCATACCCTGAGCCATACTATTGGGATGGCCATGGTATTTCTCTCTGTTTATTGTATAATGAATTATTGGTTTGTAACAGTCTTCTGACCCTAAACAGATTAACCTGAGCTGCTCTCAATCACACCAAGGTCCAGGGAGCAACACTAATCCAAAATTTGTTTGTCTGCATTAGCGTGGTGCTGTCTGTAAAGGACAGCTTGGCTAAAAAGGTATGAAAAACGGATTCATGAGATTTGTTTTCTATTCTCAGTACCACTACAGTTTCCTTAGCAGGGCATTTAATTTCATGGCAGCTTTCACCTAGTCCAAGGATACACTAACTGGTTAAACTCTAAACTACCCAAGAGCGGGGCCACCTAACTCTGAGTAGCTGTAACAGCTGGCAGAGAGCAGAGAAGGAATTGCAGCTGGACCTAAGTGCAATATTGAATTACAAACATTAAGGTACCAAGTACATTCCTCCCTCCCAGTGAGACCTGACTGGGCATTTCTCCCACTGTTTCACTGGCATTCACAGGCTGAACATGCAGTGAGATGCTCTGAAAAAAAGTCAGGCTCTCAGCTTTTTGCAGGAGGATTTGCAAGGTAAGTGTCCAGGACCTGATGCAACCTTGCTGGTTCAACCTGCCTCCCCTGTATCCACCACATATTCCCTTTATAATGAATCTTCAGGATAAACAATGCCTGACCATTTTTGATTAGATGCTTTTCGAACTCTTAAAATCCCCAGCAAGCGAATTAGTTTGGTCTGTGATATTGCATTATACAAGAATGATTGATTGAAACAAGCCTTTTTTCTCTTTCACTCTGCAGCTACTTCCACAAGTATTTTGAATCTGGCAAGAAGTATGACACTATTGATTTGCTCTGCAATGCTTGGTCTGGAGCCTCATCTGCAAAAGTATTATTCCTTATTGCTTCAATAATTTCTCTGAGCGCAGAGAACTCCACTGTATTTTTTTTTTTTTTACTTAGCATTTAGTGATTCTTTAAATGTTTTATGTGCTCTGAAGGTGAATATCAGCCATTTGCAGAAATGCACTGGAAGGTAACCAGAAATTCAGATGTCTCCAAAGACATGCAACTACTACTCTTGCTGATCCAAAGGTCTCCACAAACATTTTACTTGGTCTGGGATACTGACAGCACAAAGCACTTATGCAAGATTTCAAGTGATAATTAGTACTGGGCAGAGAAGAGAAACTGATTCTGAGCTTGGGGCAGAACATATTTCTGTGCTAAATGGCTCCTGGTCAGTAGAAGTGAAAGCAGTGTTTGATGCCCGATCCAGGCCCTCAGCAGATCCAAGCAATGGGTATCAAAGCACCGTCATTCTACCCCTTTTCCTTTCCAAAATCAGCAAGGGGAAAAGCAGCATCTACAAAGTCAGGCTATGAGGCATTCATCCTAGCCTCTTCTACATGGAAGAGATAAGCAGACTGACACCAGGGCCAGAAATATGTTGGACCCTCCAAGAAAATGCGGTCCTGTAGCCCACTCAAACTAAGGGAAGCCTGAGAACACACAAATACGGAGTGGTGAGACTTGAAGGAGCTTAAGTCCAGTGGTTTTGTAATGGAGAGCCAGTGACTGCTGCTTATTTTCACACACTGTAACCCAGCTTGCAGGCTGAGGACCAAAACAATAACGGTAAGACAGAAAACCTCCCCCTCTCATTAGCGACGTGAATGAGCTGTGGTCTTCACATTGAGTAGCATTTTAAAGTTTTCAGGTTACTGTAACATAAAGAGTTATTTAGCAGCCTGAAAAGGTCATATCTATTCTGTCTCCCACCACTGTCTACAGAGCACAGTAGGCATCAAAAACAATAGGTTGTGTATTTTCATGCTATAGATTTAGGGGGAACAGAAATTAGCAAAAAAGAATGTGTCTGCAAAATAACAAAACTGTGAATGGGGCAAGTGAACAGGAAATGCATCCTCTGCCATTAAAAAAGTCTCTTTTCACTGACTTTAAGACAAACACTTAACATTTTCCACATCTCAGAAATCTGACTCAGACCTTGAATAATGAGCCCTGAATACAAGAGTTCATTACACACAGCATCTGCCCAGAAGCCATTTTACACCTCAGTCTTTGCTTTATGGTCAAAGAAAATAAGAGCTTCATGTGAGGTGTCAGCCAACAAGTTCATAACACTGAAACCCCAAAGCTTCTCTTTGTCAAGTTGGTAAGTTGTCTATTTTGGGTAGCAAAGGGTGTTTCAAAAGAAAAGGACAGTGTTATACCCCAAGATATTGCACTATGACACTTAAAAGATACATAGTCTTATAACAGATTGTGTGGTAATCTTTCCATGTAGAAGATATCTTTAGAGGATATGTTTAAAGGAAGGAGAACGCTATAAAATGTGCAATGCTGAAAGCATATACTGAAACTCAAGATATTAAACCTTCCCACAGGTTTTCTCTCTCTCCAAGTAGCTGGATGATCCAATGCAACACATCTAATTCATTCCCATTGCCACAACCCCAGACTGTATTTTCACCTACCATCTCCTTTCTTACTTACAAAATGCCTCTTTTCAGAGTAATGGAAATCCCACTCAAATCCTCACATAAGCAACCCTCCCATGAAGGCACACAGACCTCATCCTGCTGGAACACACAGAGCCTGGGCTGTCACTGTAACTATGGTCCCATAGAATGGCTCTGCTGCATCTGTCCCTTTGCCATAAAGACGATTAATTGAATTTGCAATGGGCCCTCTTCTATTGGTGAAGGACTCATTAGCATGTTTAGTAATTAATGACTTCCATTCAGATTCAAACATTAGATATTGTATAGTTGTCAACAGGACTTTTGCTATTGTTCTTATATCATCTGGTGTTAGCGTGTAAGCATCGAATAATGATTCTAGGAGTCCAGCTGTAAATGGGGCATTTTGCCAATAATCCTATGTAGCTTTCTTGATATCTTTTGAGATTGGATGGGAGATTGGTTGCCAAGTGGGAGGTTTCCCGTCATCAGTATAAACTGGAAATGTTTTGATAAAATCTAAATCTCCCACTTGTTCAGCAGTTAGATCCTGCTTGTGATCTAAATGAGTGCCATCTCTTAATATTACCTAGTGAATGTGAATCATTGTCATCAGTGTTATTAAGCTGCCAATCATGGGTGCCACCCTCTTCGCGGATGTTTATATCTGGCTTACTGGAAGTCCCATGGGCACCATCATTTTTGCTGTTAATGTTCCTGCCATTTTGTGCCTTTGTTTTCCTGCCCTTTTTAAGGTAAATCTTAAGCTCGCCATGTTGGGTGGTTGAAAATTTCCCGCCTTTTCCTGAGGGTGTTAGGAGATTGCCATTTTGATTTTTTATATTTGAATCTCCTTGAATATAACTTTTTAAGAGTTTCTTCTTCTGTTTTTGTAACGCCATAAGACCAATCTCCAAGCAACTAGAGAATCTGCTGCATCTTTGTCCCCCCTTTCTTTTGCTTTCCATAATGCTGTTCCAAGTTTGTCCCACTCGTCATGTTAGAATTTCAGGGACAAAGTCTTTCCTTTTATCAAGCCACTTTGCCAATGATTTCAAGGAATGTTTATCATATATGTGGCCATTTTGTTCTGTAATTGATTTAAGTGCGTGGTATATTTCTTTCTCACTCTGGGATAGGCGAGCTCCCATGATGATAAAATTAGTAATTAGTACGGGGAGGGGAAATCACAGGGAAAGATGATTTTTGCCTGCAGCTGCTCCCCTTCTTTGGCACATGGATCTGCCAGCCCAGAAGCCTGTACCCTCTGTCCAGCTGGGGGAACCACCGGAACACACTACCTCTAACAATACCCATGCCCGTGGAAGCAGAAGAGATCCTTCAATACGAAGGATCTACAACCCTGCCCTGCACTTGGACACCATTTGTCACGATTTGAAGGAAAGTGACAACTCACTCAGGGTTCATCAGGGTGAGTAAGTCTCTTATTAAGATGGCTCCCCCTATATAGGGGAAAAGCAGAACATTCTGGACCTGGGGATATGTGGATTTCACAAAAGGAAAAAGAAGGAAGGAGTTATCCTTAATAGGAAAAGCATGGGAAGGGCTACAAACATATAAGGTAATAAGGGGAGACATGTAACATTATATGGTACATCTGCACTGTGGCAGTTGTTAACCAATCAGGAATTAGGGATATAATATGAGGGAGGCCATGAGGAAAAACAGTTATGAAATATATAGATACAACACAGTAAACATGCATTAAAAATCTCAGATCAATTGTCAGAGTCCACTGAATCTGTATCACAGGGTACTTGTTTCTACTAGGCTCTCATCCAAGTTCTCCCGTAGTCTTTGTCTCCAATGCTGAAATATTTCTTCCTCATCCTGGCCAGCTCCCACAATGCTGCCTATCTACATCAGTGAAGAATCAGGCTCAAAACTATTTTTATCATACTTTTCAAGATCGTCTCAGTGGTTTTAAACCTGTTTCTTTGACTGTGCATTTTTGACCTTATTTAAGAGACCCTTCAGCAGTTCTAATCTGTGCATCTGTTTAACCCAACAACAGGGCAACACAAGCAATTTCAAAAGACATTTCTAGTATTTAGGACTGACAGATTCTTGCAGGCGACAGCTGTTTTGCCATACTGCCAAGTTCACAGCGAGCTTTGCATCACTCCCGGAACAGCTGCAGGAAAACAATACACAAGGTACACGTTGCTGTGGTGATGTCAGGACTTTGTAAGTGGATAAAATATCACACGGTCCTGTCAAGGCACAGGTGAGGCTCAGCTCACCTCAGCTGGCACTACCAGCTCTGTGGCACTACCTTCTTCATGTGCTAGCACCTTCATGCTTTCTGGACTCAGAGAGCAACTCCCTTCTTCCAGACATGTTTGCTACATACAGCATCTTTCCAGACACTCTTGGGAGAAACTGAAATGGAGGGGTTAAGGGGAGAGGACATTATTGTCTTGTTTGCACTCTTACAGATTCAGTCTAAGCCTTTAGTTGAGGGGGTACACTTCTGCTGATTTCGGGAAATTGGGCACAGTTTAAAAACTGTTGAGGTTTGTTTTTTTTTCTTTAACACTTACATTTCTTTTTCAGCATTTAATGCAAACTCGGCCAATAACAACTTGATACTAACTATAGTCCTGCAGGTCATCAGCCACCATCAAACTAAGTGGAAGAGGAAGATACTGCACAGCTGCAATATCTGGTACTGATCACACCACACCAACAAATTGGGATGTGCTCCTGATCACAGCTGCTCTTCAATGGTCCATTAATATCTGCACTGCTTAAACTCTCTCTTCTGATTTTAATCCTTAGGGCAGTCAATGCCATTATAGTAAGTGGCTTCCTTGTCCCTATCCCTACCTATACTATATTGAATGACATACTTAAAGAATATCTTTCCAAACTGGCTGATTAAACCTCTCTTTGCTGGTTGAGCTCAGGCTTACTTTTGTCTCAGAAACATGTCAGGTCCTTAGCCTATTGTGAAAAAACTAAGTTTACTGAAATATTGTAAGAAGCTCTTCTCGTAAAAGTCATTAGAAGAAATAATTTTCTAAGTAAGAAGGTATACTTCTTATGAAATACTAAACATTTCCTGCTTTCATTATTTCAGTATGGGAAGTGTGCTTTTCTTTTTGTAAGCTAACAGGTCAGTTTGAAGGTCTAAATGAAGCTCAGATATTGTAATGTTCCCATATCTAATTTAATATTTGCCACTACTGCAAATGCTGTTCAGAGGCTGTTTGACTTAGGATTTGTGAGTCAAAAGAACTTATTTGCTCATTGTTTGCAAAGTCTAAGCCCTCCACAGGAATGGTGCTTAACATATTCAGTGAAGACTGGAACAGAGAGAGTGAAGTTAGGTGGGAACTTTGCTCCCTCTTTGTTGCCACTTTCCTAATGGCATTCCCGCTTCCCATCCTAAACAGTACCAGCTGCAGATGTCAGAGACATTTCTGGAGGCCTCTCAACTGCCAGTCACAGAAAGCTGACTTAATTTTTTGACTACAAAGTGCTGTAACAACGAACAATTCCACAGCTAACAGCAGCATCTCTTCAAAATACGACTGTCAATACAGTACTATTAAAAGCTGTTGCCCGACCTATTTTAAAAATCACATATGGTTCAGAATATACAGCTTTTTTTGCTTTTTCAAACTGCTTTTAAAATGAAAGAAGATAAATTAATTGCTAGTAGGGGATTATGTAGAAGACCTATATAATAGCACTAGAGAAAATCACTGCGCAGCACTGGACAATAATACAGCCACTCTCCTGTCCCACACCAGCCAGTCAGTTAAGTGAAACCATCATTTATTATTCCATTTGCATCATCTTACATGAAGCAGTGTATTAATGTGCTTTGTCAAATAAGAAATGGTGGAGATCTGTTTAGTACTTCAAAAAAAGATGAGGCGTGTGTTGACTTCTGAATTCGGTATACAGGTAGCATTCAGTATACAGGTAGCATTCAGTATACAGGTAGCTTTGCACCAGGACGGCAGGCTGGGGACTCTCCTCTCTGTCCCTTGCCAAAAATCTTCTCTGGCAGTTGCTTATTTCTCATAGAATCTCATACCACCCTCTTTGCCAGCCTGTGTTCCCCACAGCCTGTCCCATTTTGGTTGTTTTTTCCCCAGTAAAGGACAGCAAATCAAATCCATGGGAAAAAAAATGTAGCTCTTGGATTTTTTTTTCTGACACTTGGATGACTGTTTAAGAGGATCTGCTTTCACAAGTTGAGTTCATTCCCACTACTTGTGCTACTTGCACTACTTTATTCACAAGTATAACACAACCTCCTACCAACTCTCTATTTGATGTGACTTCATGTGTCATTTAGTTAGGAAGGGGTGCCAAGTGCTACATTTTCCTTGGCTAAATATTTCATAAAATCTGTATTTCACCTACCCGGGACACACCGATCAATCGAAAACAGAACCTCCGTCTTTTGAATGGTCTCTGTTAAGAAAACAGGAGCAGGAGATATCAAAACTATGCTAACATAGTACTGAGCACTCTGACTGGAGAGTGCTTTGGGAGCTTAGAGAGAGGTTCTGCTTGGACTTCAAATTAAATAAGGGCAACTGGAGCCTCAATCAAAACGTTTTCCAGTCATTTATAATAAGCTGATCTCAGAGCACTAACAGCTTAGACACAGCTATGACAGAATTTGGCCCCATGAATACAGTGAGATATTCTAAGGATATTTGCTGTATTAATTTTCTCCAATAAGTTTGCCCAATTATTCGAAACAATTGAGGCATTTTGTTAATCTGAGGTTGAAACAGAAGATTAGAAGGTTTTCTGTGTGTTTACTGCACACCTAACTCCTTCCTGCATTTAGGTAGTGTTGTACCCAACTGCCAATGTCTGACGTTCTGTCTAAATTTGTGAAGGAAAACAAACCTGGTGAGTGACTGCAGATCCTTTTTTCTTTAAAAATCCAATTTTGGTATCAACTTAGTGCTGATTCACATAATAACTGATTTTTAAAAAACATATTTCAGATATTTCAATCTTACAAGTGTTTTGAAGTTCAAGAGCTTCATCTACACTGGAAAACCACTCAGAGAATACATACAAAAAATTAATTAGAGTTCAGTTCCTGACAGAAGCTAAGCATCTGCTGAGTACACAGATCCAGTTTCCACTGGGAAATAAATAAATAAAAATCAAACCCTAAATTAAATCAATTTGTATTACAGGCACTCAGAACCATTCAGGACTGGGCACTTGTCATCTAACTTTAACATAAAGATGTTCAGAATTAGCTGCTGTAAGCAGCTTTTTCACACATGTTTTAACGTCAGTATAGCATTAGTACCAAGGAGTTTGGACTACTTCAGAGAGAGCAGGAGCTGCCTGTTAGCAGTACTCTGTATCATGCCCAGTTCTGATGAAGGACTCAGGATATTTTACAGTATCACATAACATAATAGATGAAACTATGATAATTACTACTAAATGCAGCTTTTTGATTGTTTGACAAGGAACTGAATTCTGTTAAAAATTAATGCAGCTGTTTTTAACAGAATTTAGTTCCTTCTCAAGATAAAAATTCTTGGGATAAGTTTTTAGTACAATTCTCATTAGATTTAGCTCATTAGAAGTCACTTTCCTTAAAGCCTTCTATGTGGACTGTAAAATTTTTGCTCTTGCTTCAGACTTTCCTGTCATCTCTCCTCTCCAGAGTTCATATCAATAAATCCCTTGCAAAATCATCTGTGTGCTGTATTCTGTGTATTAAGGACACACTCTCACTTGGGCTACTCGAGTCATTAAGTGGTCTTTGAAATGCACATATTCTTCTCTTCCCTTCTCCAACTTCCTTATAACATCTTATGCCTTATAAAATATGGTAGCATAAATTATTGATGATTTAAAGTGTCACTATTCTATCTAGGTCTTTATTGATCTAAAAATGCCTGTAACTATTTAAGACTGATTCAATATGGTAATCAAGTCTATCTGTGATATGCTGGCAAGGCAGATACCAGGTGCAGAGCCTGGAAAATAGTCATATCCCCAAAGCCCTGGCCCTCAAAATTCTGTCCTGGACAGGGGCTTTGTTTGTAACATAGAGCCCTTGTCTCAGGACAATTACATTAATTGTATTAATTGTCATTAATAAATTACATGGCTTTTACTGCTTTAGGATGCTATTGTTGCCCATTAATCCTTTAATTCTCTCTGTTCCTTTTAAAAGACAAAATCTCTTACTAAACAACCTGTTGGTAACCTTTGGGCATATTTGAATATGGGATCAAAAAGCAAAACCAATAGGGAAATAAACACCATTATTA
Source organism: Pachyramphus minor (assembly GCA_013397135.1). Classification (NCBI taxonomy): domain Eukaryota; kingdom Metazoa; phylum Chordata; class Aves; order Passeriformes; family Tyrannidae; genus Pachyramphus; species Pachyramphus minor. Next base: position 21,647 of record VYXB01003883.1, on the reverse strand, counting down.
ATTTATAATTAAAAAGGATGACTAGTTACATTCTAAAAGGAAACATATCACATAACTGAAATGGTTCAGGATGGTAATTAATAGCAAATGGCAACATTATCAGAGCACTAATGCAATGCAGTCGTGTGGAAATACCTAAATCCCTGGAATGTGAGAAGACTTTAAAATCCAGCTGATATGGCTGTAAATCATCATGCAGCCAGTAGGGCTGCAGGTGTGAATCGTGATGAAAAAATGGAGAGTGGTAAAACTCCATCATTCATTTCATTACCTTCTTTTCCCTCCCATCTCTCCCTCCCTCTTCCCAGTCAGAATTTCTAACAAAATTATGGCATAACTCATGACCTTTTCCATCATTTATGACTGTTCTCTTCTAGCTAGCACTAAGTTATTGGAATGAAAATTGCCTTTTTGATTTTCTACTCCCTTTAGTAATGTACAAGAATAATTAATTATTTTGCAACACATAATTTGCAACTAGAATACTACAAATATACAGTACATGCCAGCTTGCCAAGAAGAGAAATTAATACTAAATATGATTATCAGTTGACACGGGCAGGGACAGGCCCACAATTTAGAGTAATTCTTATTACCCTACCCTTTCTAATCAACCATGACTACCAATTAAATGTAAAATGGATCCAAGATCATTTTTACATTATTTTAATGTGGATTTTGTCAGAAAAGAGAAGCTGAGTCAAGTCACTGTTGGTGAAAGATTTTCAGAATCCTGCTCTTGCAAGGAGAGGTACTACCTATAGCAAGTTTTTGCACTGGTAGTTGCAAGCTGTGAACAAGGTTCTGTACACATACAAGCTTTTGTGAAATCAAGGCTCGAATAACTTCAGAAATATAGATTGAAACTATAAACTGAACTAAAACATACACTGAACTACTGATCACACAATGCCAAATACATTTTAAGGTGCTCTTATTTTTTACCAGCATTGTATGAAAATAACATGCACTATTCAGAATATGAGAGCACCGCAGAATCATGGATTTCTTCAGAAGATTAGTGGCATTGCAGAATATTACCAAATCCATGTTCCCACCAGATCAAACACGCCACAGTTTAGGTTGGCATTTAATACAGATGTTTGTAGCCTGCAGGACTAAGAAATGAAACTAATTAAGTTTAATAATTCAAGAGAACGTGGCATGTCTGATTGCTATATAAAGGCTAATTATCTTTCTCCTTTTTTTCCAAATCTCCCCCCCGTTTCCACCCAATTAGTCTGGAAACTTCAAAAATGTGAAAATATTAAGAAAAATAATAGTAATCATAAACCCTCTCAACACAGAGAAAAAACCCTGTAGCAGATATACAGCTGATCCAAACTTGACTAAAATTCCATAGACTTTTTTAAAGAATTAATGCCTGTTTTTACAAGTAGTCAGCTTAGTCATAAAGGAGACTTATTTTCTTGTACATGTTCTGATCACTGAAACAGGACGCAAAAAGCAGCCTTAGAAAGACCTTACTAAATCCAAGTCATCAGCTACACTGCAGCATAGACCTCAAACACTGCAATATTTGTACCAGTTGGTTCATGTGTGTTTGCATGCAGGAACTTTTAATAAAGATCTACTTCATTCAGGAGTGGAATGTTTAAAGTGTTAATAGACTGCTCACTTCTTTCCCCACATTTCCCAGTCAGGGCTACTATCAACACACACATTTCAATCAACTATTTAAAACCCGTAATAGTATCTTAGACTGACAGAAAAACAATTCTTCAGTATGGTGGTTTTACCAGCCCCCCCTGGGATGAAATGGTCAGGCCCAGGTAGATTTCCAGAGAAAAAGCCAATCAAAAGTTTTAGTAACGCCTCTGCTAATGACATATTTAAGAAAACAGAAGAGAAGGTGTTGTCGCAGAAGAAATGAGAAGAAGCCATGTAGGAGGGAGGCAGCAGGCCCCCAAGTAGGGGGGCCAGGCCCTCTGCCACCAACCTTGGGCCAGGGGCAGGCATGGCATTGAAGTCTCTTCAGCCAGGATGTGTAACAGTGGAGAAACAAACTCCAGACAGAAGCTGCCTACCTGGAACTTGCTACAGAAAGAATTCCAGTCCGGCAGAGAGCAGAGGAGGACTTGAGATAACCGAGCTTCCTCCAAGGTCAGTTCTAGCAGAAGAAGAGCTGAGGCAAGGAGGGAGTTTTTCCCCCTCTCTCCCTCAAGCCAGTGAAAGACTGAAAGTTGCAAACCCCCTGCTACCTATAGAAGATAACTGGGGTGCAGCAGACCATCCAGCAGTTCACTTGTGACCCTAAAGGACAGCAGAGAAAGGAAGAGCTGCTGTCCTGGGTGGACCCACAAGGAGAGATCTATTTAAAACTGTCTTCAGTGGGAACGGGACCTCCACGCAGCAGAGGAAGGACCCAAAGCCATTCTCTGTAGTTGTGGGTGAAGACTATGGTAAAGTAAGTGTCCTTCTGCAAAGGACCCCACAGGAACAGGGGAAAGGACTCAAAGCCATTATCCCCTATAACTGTGGTACAGACCATAATGGAGTAAGAGTCCCCTTATAAGCCATAGAAGACTTCAGGAGCTCTGGTGTGCCCTGTGGCCTCTGACCCTAGCTGGATTGGAGGAGGGACAGACCCAACCCTGAAGTCATCACGCAGCAGAGCCGGCCGAGACAGAGAGAGAGAACAAAAGAAATCTCCAGCTACGACACACTGAACCTGTCGTCCTCAAGATAACAGAAAATAAACTTTACAAGTGCTACAGAAATTGTTTCAAAAGGAAGAACCTTTCTTCCCTCTGGACTGATACAGAGGGAGAAATGTTTTTGTAAATACTTATGATGATTTTACAGAAAAGAAGAAACCTTTCTCCTGAACTGTTAAAGTGGTGAGAAATGCTTTTGTTGGAACCCAGTACTCAGTCAAATGCCCAAGCCTATAGTGAGGGCCTTCCCCCTCCCTTGCCTTCCCAAGGCAGGAGAAATAAAGACTGAAAAACCCGAGATGAGCCAAAATTATAAATAACAACCTAACATTCTTTTCATAAGATAAACAATTTTAATTAGAACTGTTGTAATATATGTTATTCCTTAGTTTTAATCTTGCTAGTAATAAATCTTAGTATTCCCCTAAGTCAAGCCTCTGTTTTGTCTGTACAAAACCTCTCTCAACTTATAGAAACTGTGTGGAGGGGGGAGTTCAAGAAAAAAATTGATCCCTGGTAAAACCCATGACATTCAGTTAAGAAAAGATAAAATTGACAGCAGGTTTTATCAGAAGCACTGGACTCAAGAGGGGAAGTGTACGTATAAAGAGTTTGCCCTGGATGGAGGTTATTCAGCGTGAAGCACTCCAGATTAGCAGGTACCCATACAGAAAGCAATAAGTAAGGTGTTCAATTCTAGCAAAAAATGTACCACCAAATAAAAACCAAAACCAAACCCAACCCCAGCTACATCTATTCCTTTTCTTCCAAAATCCACTTCTAGCCAATCATCTTTTGCCAAGGTGAAGAATTAAAAAAATACTCTTTAACAGGTGATTAATTTCCTTCACAGTTCCTTTAAAGCCAGAGGTTGACTTAGATTACCTTGCTAAATAATAAACAGAACAGGTTTTGAATTAGGTCGCCTAAAGCTTATTCTTCCTTCATTATTTATGATTCTTCTTTTGCACAGTGTGATTACTATCAGCAACAATCAATATATAGATATTATAAAAAAATCCCTACACCCATGTATACCTAGGTATATGTAGAGAACAATGTGTCAGTAAGAAGCTTCCTCCTCCTGCTCAAGCATTTCTACCTTACAGGAACACAAAAAGAGACCTGACATGTGCAACCATCAGCTTTGTTTTTCTTCAGATCCCTCTTTTCCCGAGACATCTGCAAGATACATCTAATATGCAGGCTGCTGGGCAGTGTAACTATTACCATAGCGTTTTTTCTTATTGTGTATATCCATTTGACATTCACAGAAAATCTTCCAGGGAAGGCTATTTTCTCTTGTACAGTGCCTCGCCCTGACCAGCAATGATGGTTTCTCAGCAGCATCATTAAAACCATCATTCTTTGCTCGTAAAATATGTGCAACATTTGCTTGATAAAATAACACTGAACCAGGCTGGCTCCCACATTGATGTTTGAAATTACTGGAGCTGGTTTGTTACACGTGTACCCAGTGTGAGATGTGCAGAGAGCTGCACAATGGCTGTGAATTATTTACGCATTTACCATTATTCATTTCAGAGGAGCTGCCTTTGCTCACTAAGTCCCAAGTCTCCTCATTTACTATGACCATTGGGAAGACTGGGTTAAGGCAGCAAACATCAAGGCAACGTGTCAGACTTGCATCTCACCAAGGGCTGGATGTAGAGCAGTACTGAGGAACAAGCTCGGCAAACTTGCTGTGACATGTGAGAGAGGTACCAAAGTCAAACAGCTCCTCTTGAATATTGAGCTGTCATTATTTTCAGGCAAAGGTGGCTACTGAATACAGGCAAGTAGAATATAAGCTTCCATACCACTAAAACCAATCTGCTTACTACGCTAAAAGGACTGTTTCCCAAGTTTTCAGTTATTGTAACCACTTCTTATCCCAAAACCTGCTTGTCCCAAAATGTTTTCTACAGCATTCAGTTCTGTGAGAGTCTTTGGGACAGGCTTTGTTGTTTTATGTATTTTACCAATGTAGGTTTCTTCTTTTTCCTCATCTATGTCCAGAGAGAGCATCTAAGGCCAATAATTGCATACACACAGCATATCCTCCTTCTACTGTATACTGTGCTTTTTAAAAGTTTAATAAGGCTCTGAAAATAAAATAAGCATTCGTGTTCAGTTGCATTTGGGTATAATGAAGTTGGGGTTTTTTTTCCCCCAAGGATTGAATTAATTCACTCTAACACCCTGTCTATGTAGATATACTGCCACCTCTATTTGGGCACAGAGAAAAAAAGTTTGTGACATCATTAATTTGCATTGTAGCGGTGCTAAAAGCCTTGTCATTGACCAAGCGGTGCCTTTGTATTCAAACAAATCAGGAGGAACAACTCCAGTTGATCTTATAATCTAATTTAACAGGGAATTTTTTACTGATTTTCTGTCTTTGGGTTGGGGGGGGGAAAGCTTGATAGGTTTAGGGATGGCTTTCCTCCATGTACTTTGCATGCACAAATCCGAAAACCTGGTGCCAGTCCATGGAACAGAAAGACTGGGGGGAGGAGGGCGGGGGAGGGGGACATGGGGGTGTGAAAGAAGAAAGAAAGAAACAATCCATAATTGCTTTTGTTTTAAAGCACATGAAAGGGGGAGTAGATGGAACACAGGCAGGCTATTTGAGTTGTTTACAAACGTATGGTAAACATATGCTTCCCAGCAGGAATGCATAGGTTCAGTTTTCTGCTCAGATACACTGGCTGCTGCAGGAGGAAGGACACTGCTAAGGGCCATTTCTTTACAGCATGAATGTGGAGAGCAACTCAGGATAATCATCCCCACAATACATGGCTACTGTGAAAGATACACTTAGTGGCTTTCCTGCCACACACCCACCACATATCCATGCCCAAGGGCTTACACAACATTCTCATGGAGAAGTTATTTACTATTGAATAAAGACCTCTGGGGCCACAGGTACAGGAATAAATTAGCACAGATTTGGGCCTACTTTGATGCAATGCTCTCTCTTTTGTTCAGATCAGCAGGTTTTGTTTAACTGTGAGCAAAACTGGACAATAGAGAGGTCAGACTGAGATGGCCGGTAACAGGAGAGACACCGTCTCCAGGGGAATTGCTAGAGGTCCACCTGGTTCACTCATGAGAACTTTCTCCCCTTTGCGTTTGTAATTAAATTACCTAATTCCCAAATGATTCGAGTAAACTTGTTACCTGTCTCTGATACAAGCTTTCACTGCTTGAAGTGGGTCAGGTCATAATGCAGAAGGTTTTCTGTTTCTAGGGGGAATTATTCAGCAGAAGTTTGGATTGTCAACAAAATTATGGTACACTCAGATTTTCCCCTGCCAATTCTATAATAACAAGATCTCTTTCCCTTCTTATCATAACAGGATCCCTTGCCCTTCTTTTGGCAGCTTTGCTCACTCGGCTAGTGGATCCTGAAACATTTCAATTTTGTATTCCTAGAAATCTGTTATTCTAGTCTTCTGCAAAGTACACCATCTCCCCAGAAAATGGAACCTATTTGTGAGACAGCAACAAGAGCTTTCTCTACTTAAGCTGAACATGCTAGAGCATGAATTCTTTTTACACCGACTTACAACCACGTATTGCAGGCACACTTCAAAAGAACTGACATGGAGACAGTTAACAGATGACCCACTGAGATACTCCATGTTTTATTTTGCTCATGAGGGGCCCTGATACAGAGCTTGTGATGACCAGTTGTGGTGGTGCATCCCCCCGCCTTCCTTCATCACTGAGCAGAGATAAGCAATACAAAAGTTTGCACTTGCACACACACAGCCTAAAAGCAGGAAAGACTTTCTTACACTACTGAACTCCTTGGACATTCAATGCACAGTATGTTGTTGCCTACCAACATTCAGCCATGTGCTTACAGTGCTCCTGGCAACGCTTATAATTGCCCTTAGTTGATTTACATGTCACATTTTAAGCACTAGAGATGAGCGGTGAAGTTGCCTGCAGGTCTGAATCCTTTTGAAAACATTGTATATCATGGTAGGAGAGGTAGATGAAACAGTTCTCTGACAATATAACAGCAGGGAGAAAGTTCCCTCCAGTACTTTTGCAGCTTCTATTCCATACATCAATGACTAATTTGTACTACTATAACTTCACTTAGGCCCATACAGTCTAACTGGGACTAAGAATTATGCCATTGTGTCTATACAAAGGCCTAGTCCCTGTTTATTGCAAAAATAAGTGCCTTTGAAATATATAGGTGAATTCATCTTAGGCATGAGTAATACTTAGATACTTAGCCAGCCAGCGATACCAGGAGAGATTCTAATAGTGTGACTGGTATGGTTTTGTCAGTCTGTTACTTCAGTGGGGCTATTACATGAAGCGTGCACTGTTTGGTACAAGTAAGATTACCCAGAACCTAACCCTGTTAGGGATTCACCCAGGAAATTTTGTGAAGCAGCATCCTTTAAAATGACAAAGATATATTCAAAAGTAAATACATATACAGAGTTATAGGTATGATCCTACTTAATACTAGCATAAAGGTTTCACCCACTATTCTGGATATATCCTTTGTAATATTTAGTTAACTTTAAACACATGCTGAAGCCTCCAAGAAATTAGTGAGAACTAAATGCTGCCATTAGAATAGATGCTTCTGTCCAGCAAGTCCATTTGATCAGACATTTAATATTTACCAAAATGCATGATATTATTTTTCAACTCACCAGGCAAAAAATTTAATAGCTTCAATAAATCTTCAGGCAAATTTTAATAACTTTTTCAATGTCAAACCTTTAATCAGGCCATTCTTAGGAAGCAGTGTGAACAGGCTATTAACAATGCAGTCATAGAACAAAACTCTATTAGGAAAATGACATTTTGACTTTAGTGGACTCACCAACGTTCACCAACGTAGTTAATCTGACTCTTATAGTCTAAGTGAAAACAAGAAAGTACTGCAACAGGGTTCTGAATGTCCTTGAGTGTTCATCAGATCTGTGATTTCTATATGTATGACACAGTAGAAGTATATAGAGACACCAAAGAGAAAGTGTAAGTTTACTAAAAAGAAAACCCGACACTATTTCATTTTTGCTACTCTTATGAAATTTCTGTCAGAAGTAGCACTTCCTTCTTTTGCATCCACCACAGGGAAATAGACATTTCCTCATTTTATTTAGGGGAGCACTGAGGTAGCTTGAGGAACAAGGAGCTTGCAGTACTGAAACACTAAACAAGCAGATAAACCGTGATAACAATTGCTTATATTAATTACAAAATTGACATGTTATATGGACTCACTCAATACAAAAAATCTAGCCAGTATTAGAAAAAATGCTGTCCTCTGTTATTTGGAACTACAATCCTCTTACATTGTTCAAAAACACTTGTGCAGTCTCCAGAGTTCAAGTTGTACTGCAGAGAATTCCAGAAAATACACCATCCTAAGGACATGGCAAAGCAAGAAATATGACAAACAAGGAGAACAAAGAGGAAAAGAAAAAATACCATTAAGTTCAAGTTATAAAAGGGTTAACAGAAGATAGATTTTAAACACTAAGTGGAAAAATAAGAAAACTGTAGCTAGAGATTAAAAGAGGTCAATGGCTAGACCCTGATGACTTGAAGAACAAAAGCTTCTCCATTTGTATTAATAATGGAAAAATAAGCAAGCCTCTGGGCAAAATATGAGAACAAGGCGCATCAGAGCTGAAGTGCAAGATGTGAAAATTTTTTGCTCACCCTTACAACTGAAATGTTTTTATCTGAGGAGGTTATTGTAAACAGTTTTATTTTCGGAGCTGCCCTTTGAGAAGCTACTACACAAAATGCACACAAAAATGCATAGAAGAAAGCAAGATGCTTTCCTCTATTTGAACTTTGCCTTAATAGAAAAAATACTCTTTGCTATTTATAAAAATGTCTGAGAGCCAACAGCTCATAAAGCATGTACCTACACTAAAATGCTTTTATACTTTCAAAAATCCAGTATAACCAAGTGATGCTTGTATGAAACTTATGAAGAGCTGCTAAGTCTCTTACTGTAAAGCTGTAAGTACAGCCCATGAGAGCTCATCTTTGCTTTATACATTCAAATACATGGATGAGTTCAATTCCATTTTTAATACCCATGGTCAAAGCAGTCTATGAGTCTCTCACAGACAAGAAGAAACAGTCTCCATGAATCTTCCATCTCTTCAATAAGCAATAAAATGCATCTTAACTGTTAATACTTACTATTTAAAATGGCAGTGTGGAAATTGCCAAGTGGCAGAAATGCAGAGATATTAGACAACAGGGTATAGTGAACTTTATGGGAGATGGCGATTGTCAATTTTTGGAATATTAAATTTCACAAGCATCAGTGCTCTGCTGTGACTTTGAGGCTAGCTGGAACAATGAACTAGCTCTTGCTAAAGATGGCAATACAGAAGGTTAACTCAAGTTCATCTTAGCTGTTTATGTGACTCCAGTGCAGGAGTCACTCATACTCAGCTCTGATACTCAGCAGTCAACCAATATATAAATCATTAGTAGAAGATAAACTCTTCTCATTTCATGAGAATTTTAAGCTCACAAAACAGATTTCCAGAGTCCCTCTCCCCTCTGTGTAATAGCAACTCACCAATGTGCTACTGGGCTCTGCAATATGAGCTGAGGCATAGGTCCAGAGACACACTTTCACAGAAAGCTTCATACCTGCTCCCACCAGGCACAAGCCCTGCTTCCCTCAGGAAACACCACCTCAGGAGCACTGGTGATGATTACCCGGTCTGTCTCCACCCAACCTTTTCTCTACCTCCCGCCTCTCAGCCCGCAATGGCTCACTTGTCCACCTCTTGGCACATTTCCTTCATCCTGTCAACACCATTATGCTTTCAAGAAGCCCAGAAAATATAACAGACTGAAGGGAGTTGAGAAAAAGAGCAAGCAGAGCCCGGTCAGGCTGTCCTGAGGTTAAACCTCAACCCACAGAAATACATGGATACAGAATGACTTCCTCTCAACTTCAAGAATTCTGGCTGCTTTTGTCCTCTCTCTTTCTGACTTTAAGCTGTCCCCCAAGCACCACTGCTGATGGGAAGCACCCAGTCACAGCAGCCAGCTCTGACCCCTACCTGTAACTGAATGAAGATCCCTTGACCCCAGACCAGACCCAAAAGGGAGCAGAAACAGGGACGTGTTGATCTGAGTCCCAATGGACTTGTCATTTTCTCAACAGTATAAGATCCAGCAACTACAGCTCTGCTCAGAGAAGTCTCCTCCTCCTATATACCTGCTCCTTAGGGACTGGCACTCTGCAGAGGGTTTGCTGACACGGAATAGTACCAAAGATTTAATAATATTACCCAGGAAACCTTGCTGTTTCACCTAGGGCGGTGCTGGTGTTCTGCCCTTGAAAGTTCTCCTCACAGAAATGTCTCAGTTGCTCTATAGCAGACAGCAATAAATTCAGTGACGTACTCAGTACGCATAGATCCCAGACCAAGTGCAATTTTACTGACATACATGAAGTTACATCAGAATTGATTCACCCCAGTAAGTTAGATTGTATTTCACTATCTGCATAATTGTTGCGCTTCAGAAGTGTGTCTGAGTAGTCACCCCATGAGGACAGATTCACTGCATGTTCTAACTCAAGCCCCAGAATATGCTGCCATGGTCAGGAAGAGCAGGCTCATAGGCCCATGTTCATGTGGTACCTTGGGAGGTTGTAAATATTTTGTTGAGGTGGTCAATACACCACCATGACACACCTAGAGAGGCAGGCAAAGCCTTCAGCCTGACACAGAAAGGCAGAGAGATCATTTCAACTATTCCTGAATACAAGCTTGTCTTGTCCATACCACCTAGGGAGTCTTTCAGCTGTGCCTTTTGCAACTGGACTTGTCTATCTCACATTGGCCTTTTAGCCATCAGCGTGCTTGTAGGAAGTGTGGGTAGAGTCCTTCCCAAATCTTCATTCACTAAGCCAAGCCATGATGAACACAAGCTGTAAAAAATAGCTTTGTGTAAGATCTATAGCTCTTATATTGTGCATGGTATGAATCAGTGACCCAAAGGATCTAAATGATTTTGGCAGAAGTGCTTCTGGGAATCACTAATTTATTTTTTTTTTAAGAGAAGGTAAGTTGACTTTCTGGAAGCTCTGTCTTTGATGGGGAGGTTTTGGGTGCCCTTGGCTCCTTGTGATCAGTGGGACATTCAGCAGCATGAACTCTCAGAGTTTCATCGATATTTTTCAAGGGTAGGAAGAGAACTTCACTCCTTTTGAGTACCACTCAAAGATGAAAAGCTTGTAAGGGTGCCAATTACATAACCTAACTGAGCTGCCTTGTCAGTGAAGAGCTTTGCAGGATGCATTCCGGTTTCACAAAATGGAAATTCAGTTTTTATTCAAGAAGTTTGATTTGGTGAATTCAGTGTTTAATCTGTTAGCCACTGTGATCAGTCAGGAGCAGTAACTGAAAGGGAGGTAACTCAAATTAATTCTACCAGGATTTTGCAGTGTTTGCTATTCTGTATCTCTGAGGCAGCAGGCCAGAAAGGCAAGAATTCAAGACAAGAGTTGATGTGTTCTGCACTGGAGAAAACACGTTTTCACACTAATTAAGAGCCTTAAGCTGAGATGCTGGACAAACCCCTGATAGGTTCCCACAGTGCAGTGGGTATGTCAGGTCTGGCCTGGAAGTTGCATAGCCACATTTGTGCTGAATTAAATCCAGATCAGTAAAACATGTCTCCTGGCTTATTACTGTGGGCAAAGCACCAAGTCATATACAGGCACACTGTTCTCCAATCTAAACTGGCCTGTATGCAGCTGACTGTGTCACTTGGAGACATTATTTCTCCTCTCTCCAGTCTGTTGGTAAGTGGATTATATTAGAGTACCTTGGACTGCCAGGCTTTTGGGACAGGCACAGCCTTTGCCTCCTGCACTTGAGTAGCAACAGCTCTTCGTTTTGTAGCAGGAGGACAGAGCAGTAATACTGCTGCTCCGATAGAAAGAGTGAAAAAAAATCAGCAAAATATACCTGAAGGAAAACCAATGCTGAGCTTATTAGCCAAGCTGTATACAACTCCTTAAAAAAAATGTATCAGTCTAGTGCAATGGCCAAAGTGATGTTCACACAGTAAGTTAGCAGGCAGACTCTTTATTAACAACAATCTTATATTTTTATAGTCTTTTCTTCTGCCCACACGTTCACATGCTTCATTTTATTGGTTATCAGGTCCTGTCCACGCGTCCAGGCTCATCTTTTGATAGGTGGAAAGCATTGTTTCGCGTTCTGGCACATCTCACAACATCACATGTTATTTACAGTATTTCTTCTTCTTTTTCTGCTTTCTCATTGTTGATGTTTACATTCCTCCACAACTTCACAACTCCCACTCTAGGCCCAAGCTGCCTGCAGCCAGGCCATCTCCCGTAATTCCCCCTTTTTTTTTCTGCTACAAAATCCGACTTTATCATCCGCTGCGGGGCCCTTTCCAGGAAGGATAACAAACACGGTAGTAGCAATACAACTATTAATAACAACTGGAGGCAGTAAATGTCTAACTTTACCACTTGTTTGATCCAGGCACTCCATCCACTCAACAACCCATCAATGCCAAAAAATCCTGTGTCTTGTGTTGTCTTTTGAGCTGCCACCTGCAAGTCTGCCATGCTCTTATATATGGATTCGGAATGATCTGATAGACTCATACAACACATTCCTTCAAAATCTTGACACCCATGTCCATGCACTAAAAGCAAAAAATCAATAGTAGCTCTATCCTGAAGCATGGCATGATGTACGCTATCTATATCTGTTGCTAACTGGTACAAAATTTGAGAGGTTTTAATTGCTTGTTTACTTACCCAACAGGCCATTTAATGTTCCTAACGCTTTAGCTGTTGCTACTCCGGGGGCAAGCTGTGAAGAGGCTACAATTTCACTGCGATTCCACAATCATATGTCATCTTCACATGCAGGTGTCAATACTAAACTACGCTTATATTTTGCATGTGCGTGAAAGTGAGTGTGATTTAGTAAAAGTTTTCAAGTTGTTGTCAACAGTCCCAGGTGACTGATGGTACAAGGTCCTCCTTTTATTTTTCCGGGAATCCCCGCCCAGGCTCTGTCTCCCCACATATGAGGAACAAGCCACGAGGCAATTGCCTTGCAAAGGCAACTCCTGGAGCGGGCTGTGTTTTATTGCATTGTAGGTATTGACATCAAGTAGAATGATTTTGGTAAAGGGTTACACGAGGGCAAACATCTTGCAGAAGTATCTCCTTCTTTTCCTGCATGTTATGTACTTCAGCATAGTTAAATACACACAGCTTTCAGATGACAAATTCCCTAATATGTCTATTTCCTGGGGTTCTAAGATAACTCGGAGGTTATTGTCCCAACTATCCCACTATTCTGTACAATTATTCACTGTCTTGTAAAAGACTGTCATGATTCCCTGGGTTCTGGTAACATCTGCAACGATAAGGCTGGCTTCACTGCCATTCAGCAGAACTCCCACTAAACAGGTGTGAAAAGGCTGTTCAGGTTGGGCAAGTGAGGCACAAAAGGTAGTTTGATTTAAGACCTTCATCAGGGTCAACCAGACATTTCTACAGTCCCACAGGGTCAGATGCTGGAGGTTCAGATCACCTCTGATCGGGTTCAGGTCGCCTTTGATCACCACCATGGCCAATAGCATAACGCGCACACCTGGCAGGAACCCACCGAGGTCCAGCATCTGTGGAAACAAAAGCATACCCACGTCCCCAGGTAATAAGCTCCCATGGACCTTCCCACTCTCGTGTCTGAAGGTTGCGGACCAGTACTGTGGCCTTATGTTGGACTTTGTCTTCTGCTCCCTGCAACGATAAAAAATGTGGTAAGATCACAGGATTTTCTGCATTGAGAGGTACTGTGAGGTAGTTTAGCATGTACACTGCTTTCCATATGTGATTCTGTGATGTTTCACCATGCAGTCTGGACCTGGAAATTTATGTTTGAAACCAAGAATTCAGAGTTAATTTATTATGCAGTTGATTTCCAGCATCACTGAGATTAATGGGATTTGTTTTTCTCCTAAATGGGCTTTCCCCTCAGAGTACCTTGTTTTATTAGACCATTTAACAGATGTGTGAGTGGATGAGGTGCATAAACACAACATAGCTACACCAGCTTCCCCTTTATTTGGCACACCAAAGTGCTAATCCGTCTTACAGACTATGGGTGCACATGTACTGCACTCCATACATGAGGATATACATGTTCTGAGGCTGTGGAGGCAAGGAGAGGTAGTGGGGTTTCTCTCTGCTGAAAGCTAAAGAGAAACTGCAGGAAATTTCACAGATTCCTTGAGAGAAACCTTTGACTTGCTAATGGTCTCGAGTGTATTTAGAGTTCAAAATTGGAGCTATCTTCCTTGCACTAACAGTGCTGATTACTGGTTCTTCAACAGCCAACTATCACTTTGGGAAATGACAGATGTAAACAGAACTGTCTATAGTTAATAGCACTTTAATTCATAGCAGGACTAAATGGACCTGACAAAAACAAGGCCCCGAGATTCTCTGTTTCATGTGAAGCATCAACACAGGAAAAAAAACCACAAAGAAGGTGAAAGATCAAGCTCCATTTCATAGAAGTGAAACCAAGGCATGGAAGCAGCACGTGATCCTGGCAACAACCCCAGGAGTGAGCGTGAGCCCCACTTGTTCATTCAACACCTGAATGAAACTCCTTTTCTGGTGGTTCTCCCAGTGCCCTACCCCAGTATGCCCAAACTATGTGCTGTTTTTCTCAAGGTCCATCTCTCTGATGAGAAATGCTTCAACTCCAGACCTAATCAGAACATCAATTTTCTATCAACTTTAATTTTTTAAAATGAGACTTCTTTGCCATTCTGATCAGCAAGTTGAGTTCTAATCCTTACTCAAGTAATGCATCCATTAAGGAGATATTTTGTACACTTTCATGATGCAATTGTAGACTACACAAATCACTGTCCTCCATATTCCCATCATTCAATTTTCAGACTTAAGATGATGATTTTTCCCAAGGAAAATGTAAAGCAATTTCAGCAGCTATTACACATTGTCAGTGAAATTCCATTTATGATGAAAAGTAAACACTACAAAACTGTCAAAGAAAACAAGAAAGTCAATATATACAGTAACAGACAGCATCAGGAATAACAAAACTAATGTTAAATGGCATGAGTTTTTCAGATATATCTCTTCTGTAGTAGGTATAGAATAGAAATTCTGTTGAAAATAAAATTAATGTACAGAACAAGGACTGAAAAAAAATTAATAAAAGCTGTGGGACTTCAAAAGAAATGGTTTCTTTCTCTGCTGATTTCATTTTTGTGTGTATACATGACTGTGTGCAAATCTAAATACATTCCCAAGCCTAGAGGCAATGTTGATTCAGAAACACAGAATAAAAATTAAAGAATTAATGACTTGTTCAAATAAATGGCAAAGCTCTCTGGACTTCAGCAGAGATGGAATTTTGCCCCAGATATTTCGGCCAAATTTATCAAGAGCCAGAAGGTAATAAATTTGACCTTTGAAAACCAGTGAAGAGGAAAAGGAAAATTCCAATGCCTTTGGATTGTTTCTCTGTTTTTTGTAAAATTTTCCTGAAAATGTAAAAAACAATGCTCAAAACTTGCTTCCCTACCCCACTTTGTCATAATCTGATGATGCCTCTTTCTCTACTATCTTAGGGATGGTGTAAACCCATTAAGTAGATGTGTTGATCTAGAGTTAGATGGAATAATTACGCAGCTTCATGTGAGATAGGGCAGATCAGAATTGACTTTTGAGATGTGCCACATGACCTCATGCTTATTTTGTGTTAAGAGTTTGCTGTTGAGGAGAACAGTACAGACTAGTTCCTGTGGTATTATACATCTATGGTGCCATGTACTGACTTCCACATGGAGACAAGCCTATGCTGGTTACCCTGATCCCATCCTTGAATGTTCTCACTTTCTCACACTTACCCTTGCAGCTGCTGTGCTGAAACAGTGACAAACCACAGTCTCTCATTTCCAAATGGAGGCACTGAGAAAAAGAGAGACCATAACTCAACACTTTTCATGTATTTAAACTTGTTTCAGAGCTTGAGTTATAGAGAACACAGGTGCTATACAGTGTGCAATGAGCCTGCCAAAGAAATCTGTTGTTCTCCCTGGGTGGCCCACCAACACCTGCATGACAATGATGTCCTTGCAATTTATGTCGCTGTAGCTGCTCTGGACAACACATTGACAAATAATCTGGATGTCATCAGCAGCTCTCTCAGAGACCACGAGGCCTGGACAATTTTGCTGATGTTACCTTTGCATACTGTTAAAGGACTGTGTTTGGAATTGGCTTCAGAGGTCACACCGCATGGGTGTGAGGTTACAAGGCTGCCCAGTCACAGCTATTCTCTTTAACCTGAAGGGTCTAGTGAGGATGATGATCATGATGGAATGTCATTGGCTCCCCATAGACCATATATAGTGGCTCTGCATGTCTAGAGGTTTTGCACTTACTGTTGGTGGTTCTGTGGCCCCTGGCCAAGCTTGTCCACCCACATCCTCTGGCTGCCTGGGACAGAGCAGCTGTGGCAGGATGGCATGGCAGGCTACTTCCTGTCTGTGGCATTGAGGAAAATGAGGTGCACCAGGTCAGGCACTGGCTTATTACAGAAAGCTACCTGATATCACAAATGAACCTTCTTTCCATGGGCATGAGCCAAAGTGTTCTCTCTCCTTGTTGCTGTAAAGTAGCAGCCACCAGACAGGCAGGATTAAAAAATGCCACTATAATAACAACAACAGTCTTCAGGCAGAGTGGAAATCCTGGCAGAATAAACCCCAACTATAGGTGGAATAATGCATGCCTGGGACAACCTCTACTGTTCTAATTTTTCTCATATTTCTGTTTAATTAGCTAGTGATTCAGAATGTCTCTGGAAGTAAGTCCCTCCTGGATGAATCCCAAGATCACTTCCATAGCTGCAGGACAGAGAAATGCACTGAAGCCTGGCCAGCTGATAATTTTTTGCCTTGCTTATACCAATTGAATTTTCTTTTCTCTTGGATGAACTTATCTGGGAACCATCTAGATTGTAGGCCTCTGTTAAATAATGATAATTATGTTCTTTTTGCTCACTGTCAACAAAGAATTATATCCCCTCATTTAGAGCTCATTGCAAAACCATAAGATTCTGTAATTGAAAGTGGCTGAAGCTAATTTGATAACCCAGTTCTGAAGACAGACGACTAACTACTTTCCCTTTGTCCTTTCAACATAATGACCTTGTCAGGAAATTCTTCTGTGCTACTTTTAAGAGAGCAGTTATGTCAGAACTTGAAAACTATTGCCCTGTGACAGGCTGCAATTTCAACATAGTCTCCAGGTTCCCAGCAAGGCCAAAGGCATAGCAGTAGGGTCAAATGCCCTTCAGGCGCAGCTTCCCTCTGAAACACCCACACAGTGCTCACTTTCTTGGGCGAATGACTTTCCAAGATGCAGAGCTCTGTCCAGGAGAACATTTGACATTTCCTCAGATGACACAGATATTTGCTGGGCTCTCCAGGTGTCTCACTGCCCCTCCTTCCTGGCAGCTCCCCTAGATACATTAGACCATTGATCTTTGTGATTAAAATCCTATACCCGGACACTCTGAAGGCTCTTTTCCCTTAGAGCAGCCCCTGCCGACTGCACTAGCGGTGCAGGATGCACTGAATTCCGCTCTTGTGCTGAAGTGATGGGTAAATTTCTACAGTGCAGATGGGCAGGAGATGAACTCTGCTTACCCCAGTGAATAGCCCCATGGAGACGAGTGGGATACCCTGGCAGTGCTTCCTGCCCTCAGCAAGGTCAAAGCAGCCTAAAAAAAGATGGAATACAACACAAGACAGAAAATAAAGCCTAAATGGGACACCTAACTAGTGCTCTGTCTGCCAAGCTGCTGTTCCTCAGATTGCTTGGCTCTTGTGATTAACAGCCCTAATCCTTAAACACATTTACTGGGCTACAACCAGCAGGGCAAAGAGCCTCTTTCCCCTCCATTTCCTGACTGACTCCTGTTTACACATGCACCCGGCCACTCAGTGATTTGAGGAGAGGAGAGCAGTTTTCCTTAAGCGTCCTTTGCAGTGATCACTGAGGGAAACTAAATGACTGCGAGATTAATATTTTTGCTATCTTAGTAAATTTTTACTCGTGTATTTTGGACTCTGGGCCTTTCCCATGGTAAAGGGAGGAAATGTAAATAACATGGCAAACATTTCTCTAGCCATAGCCTAGAACTGTGTTCAGAACTGCTCTGGCTGTTGTAATAATTAGCATAAACAAATTGCTAAATTGTGTGCTGTGATAAAATGATGGATTTCAGCATGGAAGAAATCATTACCTCATTGATTAGCAGCCCATGCCTTCAAAAATCACTATCTAAGCAAATTCCGATGATTGTGGGAGCTTTGTAAATGTTACAACGGCTACCTTCCATAAGAAAAATGAGGAAATATTAATATATAAATCACAAAAATTAAATTTTAACTATTGAAATTTGTTCCCAAGTGGTTTGTAACATTTACGGTAGCTGTTAATGTGGGGCTCATGTTCTGTGTCTCCTTGTACTTCCCTGTACTCATGAGGAGAAGGCTGTAACAGTGTTTGCTTGAGGCAGGATCTGATAGTTTGGCATGCAGTACCATTAATGTCTTTTTGCAGAACAGTTTTCCTTTTAATGTAGTGGGAAATCGGCACCTTTTTTTTTTCCTTTTTTTTTTTTTTTAAAGGAAGTGTTTCCTTGCACTTGTATATTGAAAGAACCTTCTGCCCAAAATCTGTATGGTTCACTGCCAGCATCTGCTTCTAGGTATTCACTCATGGTGGCTTTAATAATCTAAGCACCCTGTTATTGCCAAACTAATAGCAGCAGGCTTCACTTCTTTTTCAGGACAAATACTTGCTGTTTTATAAAATTACTCATTCAAAGGGCTTACTTTTACTACGATTAGCAGGCTTATCCCATCCCTCCTCCCCACATCTCCCCCCTCTTCTTTTAAGTAAGATGAGTCACTCACATTGAATATTAATACATCATTGTAACAGAAATGTGTGTGTTGATAATAGCTAGCTGCTGTGAAACAGACACAGGAGGCCTCCCCTTAGCTCTGTGTCAGTGCATACCCCACACCTAATCCCAGTGGATTCCCATATTCATTATCAGTAGAAGAGAAAATCAATACCAGGCTGTGATTTCTCTTACTCACTTGGGTACTGCCACAGCAGAGAAGAGTGTACCTACAGGCCTTGCTGTGGTGAACTGCCAGAAAATATGAACACTCACAATGGTGGGAGGATAAATTCAATTTCAGGGACACTACAGGCTCAGTACAGGTTGCAGAATTGCTCAGCTGGGTCCCTCCCCACCTGTAAACACACTCAGCATTCCTGACCAGTGGGATTTAGAGAACAACTCCATGTGAAAAAGACCAAGTTACCACAGCCTGGAGCTTGGGAGGTCCCCTTCATTCCCTCACTTCCCTTTGCCTTTCTTTGCTGGCATTTCTAGCTCTTCTTGCTGGCATGGAAACACTCAGTCCCAGCTCCTGCTTTTCTTTATTTCTGACATCATTCCACATTTGAAATGTGCTGGTCTCTTCCATCAGCTGTTAGACCAGTAGGGCCAAAGGTTTAGGTATCTTGATTATTTTACAGGTTCCACAGCCAGGTCATTTAATCTATTTCTGGGTCCTACAGTGGACTGGATGGCAAGAAGAGAAAGAGATCTGAAAAATATTTGCATCTGTTTTGCCAGAGGAGAATATCGGGATTTCCCTCTGTTTCACTGTCAGATTAAATCATGGACATGAAAACTAGTGACCAGTGATTTCACGGTCTGCATCTGTAAATGAAAGACAGTTTCAATAAGAAGGTGATTTATTTCACCTAATTAAACCCACAGAATTGTGGTATGAATCCATTCCGTAAAATACCTTTTTAATAAATGAAAGAATATGTTTCAGAATTGAAAGATTTGCAGTTGTGATTTTCAGTTTCCACTTCAATTTTGCTGCAAGGTAGTTCTTGGAAATCAGAGACAAAGCATTCTTCTCCAAAGAGAGTTCATTTTATGAATGTCTCGTGGCATACTTACCTGCTCAGTGTCTCTCTCCCAAAATCTAGCATCTCACTGGTTTTAAACTAATTAGGCAATTTTATACCTAGTTCCAGAAGTACCTCTCAGGACAGCATGAATTTTATTAGCATCTTAAAATGACAAATTCAAGATATGCCACTAACAGTGAATGTATGGAATTAATAGATTTTCTTCTTGCTGCTCTTGCGTGGCACTACATTTTTCATAGTGCTGGTCCTGTTTTGGCACCATTCTCATCCATTCCTTACCCAATGATTTTTATACCATAACATATCCCTCACTAGTGTCATGGGTTTACTGGGGACCAATTTCTTTCAAACTTCCCACACACACAGTTGCTACAGGTTGAGAGAGGTTTTATAGAGACAAAAGAGAGGTTTGATGTGGGGGAATAATATTAAGATTTATTACTAGCAAGATGAAGACTAAAGACTAATATATACAACAATTCTAATTTAGATTGCTTATCTTGTGAAGAAAATGTTAGGCATTTACAAAAGCATCTCTCCCCCTGTATCAGTCCAGGAGGAGAACGTTTCTTCTTTCTGAAGCAATTCTGCAGCACTGTAAAGTTTCTCTTCTATTATCTTTAGGGTGACAGTTTCAGTGTGTCGTAGCTGGAGATTTCTCTCTCTCTCTCTCTCTTGGGTGGCTCTGCTGCATGATGACCTCAGGATTGGGCCTGTCTCCTCCAACTTTCAGTCTTTCCCTTGTTGGAAGAAGGGAGTCAGGGCTCCCCCTGTGCTTCAGCTCTCCTCCCCTGCTAGACTGACCTTGGAGTAGTCTTTTATCTCATGTTCTCCTCTGCTCTCTGCCGGGCTGGAATTCCTTCTACAGCACATTTCAGGTGGGCAGTTTCTTTCTGGAGTTTTTTCTCCACTCTGTTACATCTCGACCAGGGGGAGGCTTCAGTGCCACACCTGCCCCCAGCCCAGAGCCAGGGGAGAGAGGGCCTGGCCCCCACTTGGGGGCCTGCTGCCTCCCTCCTACTTCATGGCTTCCTAAATTTCTTCTGCACCATCCCCGTTCTCTTCCGTTTTCTCAAATATGTCATCAGCAGAGGCGTTACTAAAACTTTTGATTGGCTTTGCTCCGGAAATCCACCTAGACCTGACTATTTCAGTCCAGGGGGCTGTTAAACCCACAACAACTAGCAGTATCATTTCTGCGTTACCATATGGGTGATGTCACATACTTAACAAACCCTTCACAAATATTTACACCGGCAGCTGTCTATTAAACACCAAATATTCTTTCCTGAAGGAGTGTGCAGTTTCACCTAATGTTACGGTAAATCATCTACCAGAAACAGTCATAGAAAGATCCCTCACAAACTTAAGCATCCTAATTTCCATGAACGGCCTTCACCTGACCAGACATAGGAAATTGTCCTCATCCTTTGTCAGCCATAAGGAATGTACAGGTTGCAGGCAGTGCTGATGAATAACACAGCAGCCAGTCCCTCAACTAGATAGCCCTCATCAGATCCACCCGACTAGCACAAGTCCCTCTTTTCCTATTTTTAGTAGAATCTTCCCTTTTTTTTTGCATTTCTTCAGAGAGTCTGGATGGCTTGACATTTTCTGTATCTGAACAATTAATGCTGTTTGACAGTGACACAAAGCAGAACAGTACTACTAAAATTTGTCTTCTATTCTCTTTTTGTTGGGAAAACTAGTTTCTATGACGAGGCTTGTGGGTTCTTAATACAAATGGAGTTTGCAGCTAGAGGCTATGAAGGAGCAGAAACAAAGTTTCCTGCCAGTACTCCTAAAAGAATGTAGACATTAAATCTCTGAAATCCAGGAAGAATCGTTACACCTTCATAGAATCATAGAAT
>VYXB01003882.1:157101-209775 GCA_013397135.1 Pachyramphus minor | reverse complement strand
GGAGCCGCGGCAGCTCGGCCCTAGTGTCTCCGAGCTGCTGTGCCTCCTGAGCCGGCTCCTTCACGTTTGGGATCTCAGGTGTAGCCGGGCGGGTGGTGCCCGCTTGCCCCGCGCTGTGGCCCTGAGAGCTCTGTCTCTCGCGGGGCTGCTGCGGCTCCTTTTCCCCGTGGCGGTGGTGTCGGGGTCAGCACAGACCCCCCGCGCACGGCTCCGCCTGCAGCAGGGACCAGTGGTGCCTGTTGAAGGGTTTCGGGTACTTTCTGTCTGTTTGTGGATTTAAAAGCTCTGAAGGGCAGAACGGTATTATTCTGACAAAGGTAATTAAGAAACTGATCTGTGAGAGAGAAATGTGGGGAGGAAGTCTGGGCAGACAGAGGGGAGAAGGAAGACAAAGTGCAGCTGGCGAGTGATAAGGCCTGCGAGCTGCCCGGGAGGCACCCGAGGACTGTGAGTGATAACCGGGGCTGCATCAACCTGGCTGTGCTGTGCGTGTGGCACTGGGAGAGATGTCTCATTTCACAACGTTCCTGTGTTTAGTAAGCTGGGGTAGACTGATGGAAAAGTCCGTCTGCTGAAGCCTCCCCTAACGCTCCTGGAGGTTGTTACACCACGGTGTGTGTGGAATCGGGAATGGGTTCATTTGCCAGACTGGAGCAGGGAGAGCTCTGAGGATAACATAGGGACAGAACATGGAAAAACAGAGGTGTCTCTGCTCTTGGCATAGTTCAGTTTCTGGTTACAGAAAAAGATACAAAATCACATTCTGAGTGTGTGCAGGTAAGGTGTGGTGGGAAGTGATCCTTTCCGTGGGCCGGGCTCACCCACTCTGCTTGCCCAGGTGCTGTTGGCAGCTGCCGTGTGCACGAAGGCGGGGAAGGCCATTGTGTCCCGGCAGTTCGTGGAGATGACCCGCACCCGCATCGAGGGGCTGCTGGCGGCGTTCCCAAAGCTGATGAACACAGGGAAGCAGCACACGTTTGTGGAGACAGAGAGTGTGCGGTATGTCTACCAGCCCATGGAGAAGCTCTACATGGTGCTGATCACCACCAAGAACAGCAACATCCTGGAAGACCTGGAAACACTCCGGCTCTTTTCTAGAGTGGTAAGGATCTGTCACTCGGTCATGTAGCTGTAGCCCAGAATGGTGCCATTGTGGGGCACCTGTTTCTGAGCTGATGCTGGAGCACTGCCTGCCTCTACCTGGCAGCTTGGTGTTCCTGAGCTTCCCTTCCTGACTGGAAAGAAAGCTCTGAAGTTTTGGTGGTAGTTTTGAACTTAACATAAGAAATCCTCAGTTGTGGTTCAGCTGGTGAGACCAAAGGGCTGATTGTAATTTAGCATTAAATGCTCTCTGTATTATTAACATAAGACTCATTATTAACCTAAGACTCATTCCTTCAAAAAGTAGCATGATGTTACAAATGCAGTGCTGCTTTGCAAGGATCCTGAAGAAGCAAGTTTGTGTCTTCATACAATCAAAGTATCTTCAGGAAATCTGCTGGCCATAGCATGCAGTTGGGTTCCTCTGAGTTAGTGTTACAAGGAAGCTGAGAGGCTGTGTAAGAATTTTAGTGTGGAAAAACAAATGATGGCAAAACCTCATCTTGTTTATCAACAGCATAATGGTACCCGGAGCAGCAGAAGGGTGACTGGGAGGGTCGGCACAGCTGTGACCTCTAGGATGGTAGAAAATGTTTACACAGTTCTCCCCTACTAGATCCCTGAATATTGTCGAGCTCTGGAGGAGAATGAGATCTCTGAACACTGCTTTGACCTGATCTTTGCCTTTGATGAAATCGTTGCCCTGGGCTACCGCGAGAACGTAAATCTGGCCCAAATTCGGACCTTCACTGAGATGGACTCGCATGAGGAAAAGGTGTTCCGGGCAGTCCGAGAGGTGAGCACAGACAAGGTGCCATGTCTGGGAAATTACGCCTTTGCTCTACAGAGGTGTTCCTCCGCCTTGGTGGGGCCATACAGTTATTTAGCTTTTCTGTAAACTTGTATCCTGTATCTATCTAAAGCTGTATTTTGTTTCCTTTTTCTTGGCGCGGGGTTTGTGGGCAACTGCACTTAGTTCCTGTGCAGGGCGAGGTTGAGGTTGTAAAGCTCCGTCAGCCTCTTGTCTCTTCCTTCAGACGCAGGAACGCGAAGCAAAAGCTGAGATGCGCCGTAAAGCAAAGGAGCTGCAGCAGGCCAGGAGGGATGCGGAGAGACACGGCAAGAAGGCGCCTGGGTTTGGGGGCTTCGGCAGCTCAGCTGTGTCTGGGGGCACGACGGCTGCAATGATCACAGAGACCATCATTGAGACCGAGAAGCCCAAAGTGGCACCAGCACCAGCTAGGTAGGGGGGGACAGCAGGTGACAAATGTTCTCTAGAGCCAGCGGTGGCTCAAACTATGTGCCCAAAGAGAGGTTCTAACACAGGTTCCTCATCTGTGTAACTTGTCAAGGAGCATTTATGCCATGTAACACAATAATACCCCTCATAGTCTCTCTGGAATCTTAGGATGAGCAATGAGCTTCCCATTTTGTGTGAGAAAAAGAGGTCCCAACTCCTGGTAGTACACAGAACAAAATCCAGATCTAAATTATAGCTTAGTACCTGACATGTAAGACAATAGTTCTGTGCATGTTCTTCCCAAAAAAGGGTACCAACGTGAACGGTGTGGTGTTGGCATGGTCAAGTTATAGTACTTGAAGATAACCAGGAAGGAGGAACCTGTTGCGGTGAGCTGACTTGGCCTCTGTTTAGACCTTCAGGTCCCAGTAAAGCCTTGAAGCTCGGCGCTAAGGGGAAGGAGGTGGACAACTTTGTGGACAAGCTGAAATCAGAAGGAGAAAATATCATGGCCTCTGTAGGCAAGCGCTCTGCAGAAGCAGCCAAAGTTCTCACTCCTCCTGTTAACATGGAGAGGTGAGTGCTGCCCTTGCTTTGGAAGTGGTCTCCTCGCAGCTTTTTCCTGTGCTCCCTTACCTTGTAACTATAGGGGGTTTGCCCAGTTGGTGGGCAAAATCTGGAAAAGAATGGCAGCAAAAAATTAAATAGCTAGTTTGGTTAGGCATCCTCTTAACTAAAAAGGGATGTCTATCCATTGTTGAGCTGAGTTTGGGAATTTTCCTGTGCCTTTTGCCTTCAAATAGCTGCTGTTTCTCCTGTTTCCCTGCCTCATTGCCACTCAGGGTAGAGGCATTCACACTTCATTTTACATGCAGCAGTTCAGAACCTTTCAGTGCCCGGAGTGCTGTGGCCTGGCAGAGGGGATTTGAGTGACCACCATGTCGAGGTGCTGTTTAACTGGGGTCCCATCCCTTGCAGACCCGTATCCATGGATTCTCCTGCCCCTGAGTTCATCTGTTAGAGCAGCATTAGCCCCCATGGTGATGGCCATGCTGTTCTGTTCAGGAGCCCTTGCTCACTACACACAGCCTGTCCTTCCTGAGCATTGATCTCTCTGCTGCCTGGGAGGTGAACATAGGACTTGAGCTTTTTTTCTGTCTGTCTAGTGTGCACATGAAAATAGAGGAGAAAATCTCCTTGACTTGCGGCCGTGATGGAGGGTTGCAGAACATGGAGCTGCATGGCATGATCATGCTGCACATCTCCGATGAAAAGTTTGCACGGATTCGCCTGCATGTAGAAAATGAAGATAAGAGGGGAGTGCAGCTGCAGGTAAAGTCTTATCTGGAGCCCTATGCTGTTGAACATGCTTTTGTTGCTTTCCAGGGAAAAAAAAATCGGAAATACTTACACGTTACTGTCCTGTGTTCTCATCCAAGCTTTCTCAGCAAATGCATTGGAAATGGGAGTACTCGGTGCAGGGTCAGTCATGCTCAAAGGATTGAAGTTCACTGGAGAAATGCGGTCTTGGTTCTCACCATCCTGCTCTCGGAGCCTTATCTGCCCAGCAGTGCACATTAGCATGCCGGGTGACCTCACTTGGACTTTGCAGCAGCCTAGTGTGTTGCTTGGTGCCTGTCGGTGTGATGTCAGTTGCAGCTGTGGACTGGGAGTGGGTGAACAAACTTTTGTGCCAGTGGGGAATGAATTTATTCGCTCTGGAGCCGTCTTCCTGGGGGCGCTTGTCCTGTCACTGCTGTACCTGGGATGATTGCTGTAGCACTTGATCGCAGTCAACAGTAGCAGCTCAGAAGGCTCTTGGAAGATTTGTCCTTTCCTTTTTCTGTGTGACCGTATTGATCCCTGGAGGTGGTGCTGCTTTGACACACTCTGGCTCACCCCTTGCCTGGGGCTTGTCCATACATCACTGACTGCAAATCCACTTCCAGCACATCCCATGAGTGAGTCTCTAACGGCACTCCCCTGGGCACTGCTTTGAGTGGAAGATGAAGCCAGACCCCGTGCTGACTCCTGTTTTTCTAGTGAAACTTAACAGTGATTTGCAGAAATCCTCTGCTTCCAAAAAGCTGCTCATGCTCACAGTTGTGAAGAGTGTGTTTAAATGGAGTTTGGCTGCTGAGACGTGCGTTAAGGTTGCTGAGGGAGGTCGTAGTGTTGTGGTTTCATGCTGATTTTTCTTCAAGAGAAATGTGTACTGTGGACCTTCAGTGTGGTCTTTAGGATTTGAGGAGTTAAGTTGTTCTGTAAGTATCAGCCCAGGACATACATTGCCAGAGTCTCTGGTGCAGTGATGCTTAAGAATGGCAGTGATGTGGATCCTTCTTGTCAGATCAGCATTTCCTAGAAGGAATCCCAAGTTGATAAGCAGGTGTGCTCCAGATGGACTTTTGAGCCAGCAGCAAGCCTGATGTGTGTTTTGTCAAGAAAAATACTCTTGTGTAGGCCTGTCCTGGTAGAACCTGCCTTACCTACAGTTCTGTCCTTGGGCTTACCTACAGCCTGGGCATGTGTTCTTCTTTCAGACTCATCCAAATGTGGACAAGAAGCTCTTCACTACAGAGTCACAGATTGGTTTGAAGAACCCAGAGAAGTCATTCCCTATTAATAGTGACGTGGGCGTGCTGAAGTGGAGGTTGCAGACCACGGAAGAGTCTTTCATTCCATTGACAAGTGAGTCTGGGAGCTCGGGCAGAAGAGGCTGATGTTTGTGGGCTGCTGGTTTGTATCCACCTTGCGGCAGCTGGGCTGTCTGGAGCATGGCACAGTGTGAGATGTTGGAGATCCTGTGTGTATCCAGTGGATAGTGCCTGCCCTCAGCAGTGTGCATTTTTGTAATGCTCTCAAAACAGAGCTTTTCTTAAAGTCAGAATTTCTTGGAGCTGACTTGGCTGGGCATTTCAAAGTGAAAGCCTGCTCCCTGTGGAAGGCCTGCGTGGTTCACACACTGTCTCTGTCCTCAGTTAACTGCTGGCCCTCAGAGAGCGGGAACACTTGTGATGTCAACATTGAATATGAGTTGCAAGAGGAAAGCCTAGAGCTGAATGATGTGATCATCACCATCCCCTTGCCGTAAGTAACATTCCTTGTCCGGGCAACACTGACAAGTCCACCTCCTCCTCCTCCCTGGTTCGTGGGTCTGGTCAAGCTGACAGGTCTTACAGGCATTTTCTTAGCTCTTAGTGCAGGGAAGTTAATTTCACTTCTCACTGTCCGCTCTAGGTCTGGTGTCGGCGCCCCAGTGATTGGGGAGATTGATGGTGAGTATCGCCACGACAGCCGGAGAAACCTCCTCGAGTGGTGCCTGCCAGTGATAGATGCCAAAAATAAGAGTGGCAGCCTGGAGTTCAGCATAGCAGGGCAGCCAAACGACTTCTTCCCAGTGCAAGTCGCCTTTGTTTCCAAAAGGAACTATTGCAACATACAGGTATGGTCACTGCCGGTGTTCCACAGGTGTGATGTCACTCTTGCCTCAGTCCCTCTCTGGCTGACACTGGCTGTGCTGCAGTGGGGCCTTGCTATCCCACTGGCCGTGGCTGAGGGGTTGACATTAACTTGCTACTGAGATAGCTGGATTTGGGAGTGCCAGCAGACAGCAATGGCAGCTGACACCTCCCAGAGCTTGCCTGCAGTTTCAGTTGTGCCTTCGTGCCTCTGAGTAATCATTAATTCCCCTCAGACTTCATTAGAGAATCCATCGGCCTTGGAGCCAAAACACTGCTTAGCATATGACTGACTGCCCCCACTGAAGTGTAGCCAGCAAGCTGCTGTTTCGCTCCTCAGTGGAGACACAGTTACCACAGAAAATCACTCCCCTCTTTCAGGTTTCCTGGGAACAAAGATCTTTGTTTCAGGGCTGAGTTGTGGTTCGAAGGCACTGAGTCAGTTCTGCCCTCATGACCATTCCGGCGTTGGGAAGCACAGCATCGCTGTTGTGGGGAGTGGGGTTCAATTCTGAGCTAACTCTGCCTGTTGTCTCCACAGGTTACCAAAGTGACCCAGGTAGATGGGAACAGCCCTGTAAGGTTTTCCACTGAAACCACCTTCCTGGTGGACAAGTACGAAATCCTGTAATGCTAGATGTGGGGAAGTGCAAAGGAAGAAATTTTTTAAATTAAAAAAAAAGACCGACGTTTATTCTGAATGTTGGGAACGCCGCAGCCCCCTCTGCTAGGACGTGTGGCTCTGTCTGCCATCTGCAGCGTTCCTGGATCACAGACATTTTTGACAGAGAATTGACATGCTCATGGGGGGAAAGGCCACAAATTTCTTTGGCAGATTTTTACCGGCCGGCAGAAAAGCAAGATCTCCTCAGAGAGCCTGACTTTGATGTGTTCCTTCCTCCCCTGGCAACACCCGGAGCTCAGCCCCAGAGCCAACCAGACATCGTTTTCTACCCTCCCAAAGCGTCATGTGCTGTTCCATTGTTGGTGCTTACATTTTGATTTCTCCTCGTCCTCCAGCTCTCATTTCCATTGAGGAAAGCAGGCACTGAGAGAATGTGTGTGGGGCCGCCTGCTGCTCCAGACACTTCCATCTGGTGGAAGCTGAGCAAGTTGCCCTTGGCATTAGAGGTGGGGGGATCGTGGCAAGGGCACAGGGTGGATAAGAGGGACCAGGGGCTTTGTCCTTTTGCCCCACGTGGTTACTGCCATTCCTCTAGCCCTGCTGTGCTGTGATGGCTCAGCTCCAGGTGCTCTGGCTCCTGCTGCAGCGGGGAGAGCTTCCGTAGGGGACTGTGTCCTCACTGTCTGCCACAGCTGCTCTCTGCCCAGGCTTTGGAGGAGGTTTAGTCAGGTTAGAATCAGCTGTGTGTCCTTTGCAAGGCCCTTTTGGTGTCTGGGGAGGCAGAAGGCTTTTCCTGCCTGGGTGAAGGGAGCTGAGCCTGGGTAACTCTGCTTGTCAGAACCTGTCCCAAACCAGTGTGTGTTCAGCGCTGGCAGCGGCGGGGGGAGAAGGAAACGCTGGTTTCCAGGAAACATGGGGGGTGATCTGAGCTGTTCCTCTCCCCACTGCCTCACCAGCATTGTTTGCCTCATCTCGCAGACCTGTGCTCCCCTCGCAACTCATCTCACCTGTGTGGCTGGGGCCTGTCACAAGTGTTTTCTGCCCCCGGGCACACCTCACCTCTGGCCAGAGGGCCTGAGTGTGCATGTGGAAGGCAAAGGCCCTAAAAGTGTAAGTACACTGTGCTCTGTGAGAGACAGCCAGCCTGTCATGGGCCCGTGGGGTCCTCTGCCAAAGAAGTCCGTGGTCTCTCCTCTGCTGGCAATACCTGAGAGAGAAATCAACCCTAGTCCTGTCCCGCGAGGGCAAACCTTCCTCCCTAGCAAAGTAGGCAATGAATCCCAGTAACCTGGTCCTGTTCCAGAGCTGCTTGTCTGTATGATTTTTAAAATGGAGTCGAGGTTAGTTCAAGCATCCAAGGAGCTTTTTTTCTCTTATATTTGTTGGAGGGTGATATTTAAACCAAGCTGAGATCTCCCCTTTTTGTAACCCCATATGATCCTGGCCTAGGGAATAGAGCACATTCCAGTGTACACAGAGAATACTGAGTCTTTAATCAAATAAAGTACTGTCAAAGGAGCTGGCTGGGGGTCGTGAGGTCCTTCCGGAGCCGGGGCAGCTCATCGCAGACCCCGCGGGGGCGGGACGGGGCCGGCACCGGGCGGGGCGGGGACACGGCCGTGGCAGGCAGTGGCGAACAGCGGAGCGGCGGCAGCGGCAGAGCCTGGGAGAGTCTGCCGGTCCAGCGGAGTGAAGGTGAGCGGATGCCGGGATGGGGTGGGACTGTCCCCTGCTCGTGGCCCAGGCAGCCCCTGCCTCTGGGACCTGTGACGCTGGTTTCAGCGTGTCCTGCCCTGCAGGGACCTTCCCAGGGCTTTGGGGGCAGCTTTGTGATGTGGTGGAAGTGAGGGGAAGGGGCTTGGCTGCCTTGTCCCCTGTCAGGGCCAGGTGTAGGAAGTCTTTGAGGTCCCTGCCCCCCCGGGGCACTCCGGGAGGGGTGCAAGGAAGGAGCTGCAGGCAGGCAGTAAAGTAGGAAAGACCCTGTCAGCCATACAACTGGTCAGTGCTTTAGGGGTGTGTGGGTGGACTGGGAGCTGGGTCTGGGTCCGGTGGTCCACATCAGTGGTGAGTTTGGTGATGTGGGAGCCCCTAGAGCATCATGGTCTCTGTGGGAGGCTGGAAAAGGCTCTCCCATCCAAATCCTGCTGCAGCTGGAGGGCATTTGGAGGGGGAGATGGTGCATGGCCTGAGGCCACCCCTGCTGTCCCTGAATCCTCTTGGGGAGCCTGGGAAAAGTGCTGGCCTGGCCAGACCCTGTTCCATGGCTGGACCTTGTTTACTCCAGCTTCCTGCCACGTTCCTGCCACAGCCCCTTCAGCCGCTGCCAGAAAGTCAGAGGAATTTGGCAGCCCCAGAAGGTCCAGCTGCTGTGCCGAAGGGCCACCCTCTCACCCATTCCTCCAGCTGCCCTGCAAGCTGCCAGCCCTCTCCGGGTACCAGGCACAGGCTGCAGGGGAGCAGGTCCCCTGGCCAGGCACCACAGGCAGCTCAGACATGAGGCAGCTGCAGGGCAGCACTGCCAGGTGCTTTTTTGGTAACTCCTTGTATGTTTGGGTTTTGCTCTGTGATGCTATGTGTTGGTATGTGGGGGGCATCAGGGCAGGATGTCATGCAGGGAGATGGAGCTACAGGATTGCACAGCAAGGGGTCCTTGCTGTCAGCCAGACACCAGAAAGAGGAGAGTGCTCAATGCCTGTTTTGGAGAGGGGAGGTTCACTCTGCCCCTCTCCCAGCAAACACAGGGCCGGGTGATGAGTTCATGCCAAGGGCTGGATTCAAGACCCACCAAACCTATCCTGGGCTATCATCTGTGAGATGTCATTAGTGGGAGTCACAGATGCTCGTCGCTGAGCTGTGTCTCTGGCCTGCAGTTGAGAAGTTGTCATTGGATACAAGAGCGTTTTGAGGAGCAGCTTTCCACTGTGCGGCCTTGAGGGATCTGGAGCTCATGGTGGAGGTTTCCCTGTCTGTGTTGTGGTGTCTGGAGGCATATGCTGATGCTGGGGTTGGTGCTTGAGCTGCAGCAGTGGTTGGGACTGCATATGGTGTCACAAGTCTTTGAAGCTGGCTCACCTAGGGGAGCGTTGGGTGCAGGAAAGCAGGGCTGTACGCCCTCCCCGACCTGAGTGGGCAACCCCCCGTCTGTGGAGAGCCCGAGGTGAGATGCTGGCAGGGCCTCGGCAGGAGCACAGCTGTGCTACCGTGGTGCGGGAGCCCTTCCCGGGAGCGATGAAATCAGCGGGTGTGGCCGGGATTCCTCGGCTCCCGCTGGAGCTGTCTGGCGGCTGATTTACGCTGGTGTTATTGCCAGGATCGTGGCGTTGTCCTAGCAACCGCAATGAAGCCCCCACCGCCCCTTGCCTGGGTGGGATGGGGCCGGATGAGTCTCCCCTGCTCGCTGTGGGTCAGCCTCAGACCTGGAGGTAGCGGCCAGGACCAGGCTCCTCACTCCCCTCCGGCCTTGTGGTGAAGACGGCCTCCCCCTTCCCAGCTGCCGCCGGAAGGGCTGGTTGTTTACCGGGGCAGAGGGTGTGGGAAGGGGTGAGCGTGCTGTAAGTGCGTTAGCAGATGGGGAGCAAGCAGGCAGCCAAGTTGGCCAGAGGCTGCGATGCTCTGCCGTGTGCTCTCAGCTCTGCTACTCCACCTTCCTCTCGTGACTCACCCGGCCACGAGTGGGGAGGAGAGGCCATGACAAGGGGTGCCATGTGCCTGCCTCTTCCATGCTGCATCCCAGGCCTGGCTGACTCTGCATGGCAGGGTCTGCCAGGCTGTACTCCCTCACGAGTGTGCCTGGCCAGCAGCACACGGTGTAGCTCTGGGGTCTGCCTGCCTGCTCCTGGCATCTGGCCATACTGGTGGGGGGTGAGGCAGAGCGTGCTGTGCCCAGGTTGGGTCTGGGGAATCAGCAGCAGGTCAGGAGTGCACCCCTGAGCACCTCCTGCCCGTGTGGGCTCGGGGCGGGCGGGCAGGTTGCAGCCTGTGGGCAGTGGGGTGCAGGGGCTCCCCGGGAGCGCGGTGGGGCAGCGTGTCTGTGTGCAGCCCACCCGGCGTCAGCAGGGCCCCCGCATTGGCGGGGCTAGGCGTCCTCCCAGGTGAGGCTTTTGGCTGCGCCGGGAGGAAGAAAGGGGCTTTTGTCCTCCAGGAGGCTGAGGCGGAGTGGGCAGCCCTGCGCGCGGGGTGCAAGGGGACCGTGGGCTGTTTGGCGGTAACCGAGCCCGACCCCTTGGCATTTGCTGCCTTCACCGCTTCCCACGGCGGGAACAAGCAGCGCGTTCTGCAGGCAGCAGTGGGAGAAGAAAGGCTGCCTTGTCCATCCCAGCAGTGGGGCGCCGGCTGGGGCGGCCGCTCTCCCGCTCCGCATTCCTAAGGCAGAGCTGCCTGAAGAGGGGCTGCATCCCCAGCGGGACGGGCTGGGAGGAAAGGCAGGCGTCCCCTGCGTGGTGAGGAGCCAGGTGAGGGGCTCTGATGGAGGGCAGTGCTGGGGGACAGGGTACATCGGGCAGCGGGGGGATGCCAGGGTCACCCTCCGGCTCATGGGCGGGCAGGCCTACCTGTGGAGTGGGGGGTACTGGGTGGAGAGTTTGGGCAGCAGGAGGTGGGCAGATGATCACCCAGGGGACGGGGATGCCTCATGCTTCTCACCTGATCTCACCAGTACAACTGTGCTGGGAAAGGGTTAACGCCAGAGCAGGATCCCTCCCTGGCCCCACTCCCTTCCTATGCAGCAGCCTGGCCCCTCCTGGCTTTTCCTCCTTTCCAGACATTGTGAAGGGCCTGGGTGCAAGCAAGGGGTAAGGGCTCAGCTGAGGTGCAGGGTCTCTAGATGCTGGGAAGTGCAGCATCCCAGTGCCTGGGGGACATGGGCCCCCTGCCATGGAGGGTCCCACTTGGCTCCAGGATCAGGTGGCAGGTAAGGGAAAGCAGCTGGTGGGCACTGGTGAACTGCTCTTGGGGTACTGCATCTTTGCTTCCCCCTGCCCCAGCTGAGCTGCCCCCATTCTGCGTGGGGTGGTTGTGGTCCCCAAGAAGACCTTGCTGTGGGGCAGCCAACTCCGGTGTCACAGGAGACACTCGGGCTTCATCCCAGCCCTGGATCCCACACCCGGTGTTTTCCAGCATTTCATTTTTTCCGCAGTGTGTAATAGCCACTCACTCGCCCCCGCAGCTGAGCCCAGTGCTGGCCGAGCTGTGGGGGTCCCTCCGGGGGCTGGTGGGACAGTGGGCAATCTGCCGGGGGCCGAGCCTGGGTCTCCTCCTTGCGGCCCCGGGACTGGGATCCCTAACAGCAATAGATTACTCCCTAGCTGGGCTGCATGGGAAGGGTTAAGCTGCACTTGGCCAGTCCTGGGCGGAAGGGAGGGACATGGGGAACAGCAGATGGTAAATTTAGTAACCCTGGAGCATCCCGACATGGCGTGAGCGCCGGGTGACGGAAATTGTTCCTTCCCGAGCTGCCTCCCACCCACACAGTGGCAGCATAGCTGCTCCATGGGCAGCCAGCCGTGCCAGTGCAGGCCTGTGTGCCACCTCAGCAGGGACATGACACAGTCAGCCGAGCTTGTGCACCCCGAGCTGCTGCTGCCACCGGGCTGCATGGGAGCAGATGTGTGTGCCTGGGTGCTGGGGACGGGCACTGATGACACGCTCAGGAGTACCTGGGTTGTGCCACACATGGCAGGCAAGTGTTGCTGGGGACAACCAGATCCTGTGCTTGTGTGTCTTTGTCCACTGGTGGTCATTGGGGTTCTGGTTGCCCAGCGCTCTTGATGTTTAGGGTGTGTGTTTCCTACACCTCCTCCCCAAAACTGAGCACATATGCTGTCTCCTTGTGGGACCATGTCTGTCCTGACACCTGGCATGCATGTGGGTTTCCCTGGTCAGATGGGAATGTGTGTCTCAGCAGGCAGCGATGCTCGCTGACTTCAGGCAGCTGCTGATGTGCTGGAGATAGGAGCTCAGGAGGGGCATCCTGTTGGTGGCAAATGCTGGTTTGGAATGGGTAGGGTTTATGCTCAGACTGCCATCTGTGATGTGCAGGAGGAATACATAAAGGCCATGCCCAGTGTGGTCACTTGTGCTGCCATTCTCTGTTTGTTTTGGCAGCAGCCTGTGTCCAGAAGCATCCGGTATCTCCAGGCAGGCATCATGGAGACATCCAGCAGGACCCCCGCCAGCCCAACCCACAGAGTCCAGGATGTCATCCAGGTGAGCACACGGGACCACAGGACCTTTGCCCTTTGGGAACAGGGGGATCTGGCTGGAAGCCCTTCTCCTCCACAGCCAGCCCTACCACAGGTGCTATCCTCCAGCCCCTCCGCACCCCAATCCTATTATGGGATTGTCAGCAAAGCCCATTGAGCTAAGCGGCTGGTAGCTCAGATCCTCTTAGATGCAGCCCAAGCCACAGAGATCTCCTGCTCCCAGGGCAGCTCATCTCTGCTCACCAGGGTGGATAGCACAGGCAGGAGAGAGCCCTCATCTCCCGTGTCTTGCTGCTGGATGGTCCTGCTGGCGTGTGGCAGTGCCTGGGCATTGACCCCGCTTGTGCGTGTGGCTGTTCTGGAGCAGAGCAGCCCTCTGGGCAGTGCAGGGGAGTGAGCTGCATCTGTGGGAGCTGTGAGCATCCCTCCCTCTCCTGCAGAACAGCCCTCTGGACCTGATTGACACGGGCAAGGGGCTGAAAGTGCAGACGGAGAAGCCGCATTTGGTGAGCCTGGGCAGTGGCCGGCTCAGCACTGCCATCACACTCCTGCCCCTGGAGGAAGGTGAGTGCTGGCTGCCAGGTGGTCCCTGTGGGCATGCTGGCAGCAGGGACACTGAGCTGCCCTCTCTGCTGGCAGGAAAGACCACCATCGGCTCGGCCATGACAGACATCATCCTCCAAGGCCCTGGGATGGTGCCTCAGCACTGCTACATCGAGAACGTGCAGGGAACGCTCACCCTGCACCCCTGTGGCAACACCTGTGCCATCGATGGCATGACTGTCCGGCAGCCCACACGCCTCACCCAAGGTAGGAATGGGCTGGGGTTCAGCAGAGCCTTCACTTGGGGAGTTGTGCCATCAGTATCAAGGTGCTGGCAGAACCATCCTGTAATTGCATATCCCAGCTGGGATGCTTCTGCCTCTCTACCCTGGGCTGGCATGTTTGAGAACCGGCTTTGCCAAGTGCAGCAAGTGAGGTGGGGAGGGAGAGAGCCGGCCAGGCTTTGGAGAACAAGGGGAGATGCTAAGCCGAGTTTCAAAAGGGAGATGACAGAGGAAAACACCTCAGGTATCTTCCCGAGGGATGGCTGCCGGGACACGCCGGTCTGCCTGCGCGGCTGGAGGGCTTGGACCCTGCCGGTCCCCACGGCCTCTCCCGGGGAGCATGGGCAGAGCCAAGGGCCCCTTCCCACGCCATCCCGTCCCCGAACGGGGATCGCTTCCTAGCAATGACTCTCGTCCGGGCCGGGCGGGGCGGGGCGGGCGAGGCCCGGCCCCCCGCCCCTCCCCGAGGGCGGTGCGGCGCTGCCCGGGCGGCGGCGGTGGTGGCGGTGGTGGTGGTGGTCCGGTGAGTGCGGTACTGCGGGGCCACGCGTGTCCGCGCCTGGCGGGGGGATTCGCTCCCGTCCCTCCGCGGGTGACAAAGCCCCGTTGCCCCCCGCGGGCGGTGGCGTTGCGGCCCCCCCGCGCCTGTGTCTGTCCCTCCCCGGGGAGGGGGGAGTCGCCCGCGTGGGCGCTGCCGCGGGCGGCCCCGCGGGGGACAATGGGAGCCACGTGGCCGCCGGAGAAGGGGCGCGACGGTCCTGCCGGGTCCCGCCGGTCCCATGGTGGGTAACGAGGGCCAGGTGGGCTGTGGGGTGCGGGCAGGGGTCAGCCTAGTCCCCCGTTCTACTGCCCGCGGGGGCCTGTGGGGGCAGACAGGGATACGACGGGGAAGGGAGGGCACTTTTGCCCAGCCACAGCGGGACGAGCAGTGGGGCTGACAGGCCGGCGCTCGGGGTGCGGGTTGGGGTACCCTGCTTTGCCGGCGCGACGCGTGACTCCGCTGGTGCTGGCACGCGGGGAAAGGCCAGGGCAGTGATGTCTCTCGACAGAAGAGCTGTTGCCGGCCCGGGCGCTGGCATTGCCACCTGGCAGGCAGGATGCCCTCGCTGAGCCGGGGTGAACAGGACTCATCTCGCGCTGGCACTTGGACAGGGGAGGCAGGCCCCCGCGGCGGCGATGGCGGTTAATCTGGACGGCCTCTCACTCGCCTTGCTGCGAGCCTGGGTTGACGGGTGCTCCAAAAAACACATCCCCTCCGGCGAGGGATTTTCGGCTTCGGCTGTTGGTGCGGAGCGAGCCTCTCCCCGGGGCCCTGGCAGGCGCTTCAAAGCGGGGTGTGTCGGCAACACCGAGCCTCTCAGCCGCCTGCTGCTCCCCGCTGCCAGCACGTGGCTTCCTGGCACCACGGGCAGTGGGCAAACGGGCAGTGGGCAGCCCACAGCGCTGCACCCTGAGCTGCCTTCCTCTGAAGAACCACTCGGCAGCCTTGCCCCGAAAGGGCTGCCAATTTGGGCCAAGAAGAAGCGCTTTGCGGGCAGGGACAGGAGCTGTCTTGTCTGCAGCTGGCAGACGCGCAGGCCCTGGAGTGCCGCCAACTCCCCCGCGGCCCCCGGCGGGGACCCCAGCTGTGCCTGCGGCTGCGACGCTGCCGGCAGCTGCCTGGGAGTGACCTGGATTTCAGCCTTTCCCAAAGCTTCTGCTGACAGCAGGAGCCCACTCCCCTCCCGGGGCGCATCTTAGGGCCAGCAGCGCCCTGCTGCCTGCCTGTGCTGGCTCCTATTTCCCCTCTCTCCAGCATCACTTTGATACTGCCAGCCAGTAGCTGACCCCTCTCCTCTCTCCCAAGGGTGCACCATCTGCCTGGGCCAGGCCACCTTCCTCCGCTTCAACCATCCTGCTGAGGCCAAGTGGATGAAGAGCATGATCCCAGCGGGGGCCAGGAGCCCAGCAGCTTTCTGTGGGCTGCCAGCAAGTAGGTGACCCCCCCTTGTCCCAGGCAGAGCAAGGCAGATGCTGAGGTGCTCCCTGACCTGCACCATAAGTCTTCCTGGTGCATGGTGCTGTCCCAGCCCTGTCCTGCTGGACTCCTAGCCCTCCCATTTGGGAGTGGGGCTCATACCTGGCTGCAGATGTTCTGTCCATCATCTGAGCATGGTGCGGCAGCTGCACTGATGTTTGTTAATGATTAATATAATTTCAAAGAGTGCGGCTGTGGGGGCAGTGAGGCAAAGCTCTTACCCCTGCCCCTGCCCATCCTGGCCATGTCAGAGCCATCACGCATCTGGGGAGCCCCCCCAGCTGCTTGGAGCATGTGTTTACATGC
Organism: Pachyramphus minor; assembly: GCA_013397135.1. NCBI lineage: Eukaryota > Metazoa > Chordata > Aves > Passeriformes > Tyrannidae > Pachyramphus > Pachyramphus minor. Next base: position 193,998 of record VYXB01003882.1, on the reverse strand, counting down.
CAGGGTGGGTGTGCCAGGGCTGTGAAGGTTGTTTCCCTGACTGCTGTCCTTCATCTTGCGAGCTGCTTATCTTGCTGTGTCTGCCAGTCCGTGGGGCAATGGGTTGAGTGCCAGTGCCATACCCGCTTCCTGGGGATGTCCAAATCCCAGGCAGTGATCCCTGGGCTGGTAGCCCTTTTCACTGCCCCGACCAGCACGACCTGGCACGGGGAGAGGAGCTTGGCAGTCTCCCCATGCCACGTGTGTGTCGGGAAGGCAGCATGCCCACAGCTGGGGGACGGGAGGAGGGACGTGGGGAAGTGGTGAGGCCGAGGAGCATCATACAACTGCACAGCATCTGCCCTGCATGGTCCCTCTCTGCCACGCGGGACTGGGTGGGATCACACTGATAGGGCTGTGGCACATCTCTCGAGGTGTGGAGGCACTGCCAGCTGCTGTGGGGGAGCTGCTGGTTGCCACAGGGTGACGCAGCCTGGGTGGCACGCTGTCCTGGCTGGGCTCCATGCCTGCTGTGATTCGCTCATCCCCTGAGTGACAGGCACATCGGTGCTGCGCAGGGAGGACAGCCCAGGCAGGGGCACCCTGGCCAGGGGCACAGGGAGGCTGTGCGTGACGTGGCAGTGGGTCCGAACACGCTGCAGGTCAGCAACTTTCGGCTGTCGCATCTCTGACCCCTTGCTGGGTAGCTCGAATGTGCCAGGGGCAAGTGGAGGGTGCTGGTGGCTGGTGCAGGCAGCTGCTCTCCAGGGACTGGGGCTGGGAGCTGTGACACAGGGATGTCAGAGTGGGTGGCTGGGCTGTGTTCTCAGGTTTCTGTCTCCTGGGTGATGGGGCCAGCAGGATTCCAGCCTCCTCCCTGGCCCTGGCTCCCCAGCCAGGAGTAAGAAAGTGTGGCAGTGTGGGTGCAGGCAGCTTGAGGTGCAGAGAAGAGGGACTGCAATCCAGTGCTGGCTCTGTAAGGTTGTATGGAGGAACAATGCCAGGTTGCGCTGTGGGATCCCCAGCCCAGGCAGGGGCCATGGGGGGTCACACCACGCTGACTGCCTGTTGCTGTATCTCTCCACAGAGCCTGAGGCCCTGGTGAACGGTGGCCACCGGTCATCAGAGCGTGGGTGTCCCAGCCATAGCTCCCTTGTCAGCTCAATTGAGAAGGACCTGCAGGACATCATGGACTCACTGGTGCTGGAGGAGCCAGCATCCCCTGGCATCCAGAAGCCGCAGGCCTGCAGCCGGTCCCCCCTCTCCCCTGTGGTGAATGGGGATGGACGCTGCCTCCTGTCCAGCCCCCCCAGCCCCAGCGCTGCCTCAGGAGGTTCCAGCTACGAGAACTTCTCTCCGCTCTCCTCCCCAGCCAGCAGCAGCAGCTACACCAGCCCCTCACTCAGCAGCCAGGAGCAGGGGCCACCCATGCCCCCCCTTGTCCCGCTCCGCTCCTCCAGCTACAACCACACTGTGCAGCCACCCACCCTGCCTAGTGGGAGTCCCAGTGAGCCTTGGCCAGTTGAGAGGCTCAGCAACCATCGGGCAGGTAGCCCCAGGCTGACACCCAGGGTGGCACCACGGCCACGGGCAGCCCTGCAGGAGCGGCCCCCGAGCCCCTTCCGTGAGCCGCGAGACTCCCTGGTGCCCGGCCGACAGGCTGCCAGCAGGGCAGTCCCAGAGGCCCGACTGCAGCCCCCTGAGAGCCCACGGCTGGCCCGGAGGAACATGGAGAGCATGCGGGAGCTGCCCCCGCTGAGCCCCTCTGTGTCACGCCGGGCCGCCAGTTCCCGGGCGGCTCCTGATGCCCCCTCCCCACAGCCCCGGCTGGGCAGGGAGGTGCCTGGCAGCCCCTGTGCAAGGCGCAAGGGCTTGGAAGAGTCAAGAGGTGCTGGGAACCCCTCGCCCCCACTGCTGGCAGAGACCTCCACACGCCGCCCCAGCTTTGGCACTTGCCTGAGCCCAACATATGGGCTGAGCTCGCCAGCCATGCCCTCGCCCCATCAGAGCCCCCATGCCCCCAGGAAGCCTTTGGGGGACCCACGGCTGCCGGCGGGGCCACGAGAGCGCAAGAACAGCATCACTGAGATCAGCGACAATGAGGATGAACTGCTGGAGTACCACCGGCGGCAGCGGCAGGAGCGGGTTCGGGAGCAGGAGATGGAACGCCTGGTGAGCCTCGGGGTCAGTGGGGGGAACACACTCTTTGCAAACACCACACTCTCTTGAGCGTGAAACACCCTCTTTGCAAACACCTTTTGTTATTTGCTACTTTAAAACCTGGCTCTTGCCTCTTGGGGATTTGCTGCAGCTGCCAGGCTGCCGGCTTATCTGGGGGGATTATGGCCAGGAGCAGCCACAGGTGCTCAGCCAACTCTCTGGGAGTACAAAACCTCCAAGTTGCAGCAGCCCAGGGAAGTCAGTGGGCTCGGCACAGTTCTGCGGCTGCCATCAAAAGCCAGTGGTGCCCTTGGCTTTGCAAAACTATCCACGTCTTGTCCATCCCTTCCAGGGCCAGTCTGGTGGCGGCAGTGCCATGGCTCTTGTGGGCATTGCGTCTATATTTAAGGCCGATGGAGTTTTTATGGAGCTGACAGCTGCCTGGGTGGGGTTTGCCTGTGTCTCTGCTGGTCCTGGAGGGTGAGCCACCAGGGCCCTGTTTGCTCAGCCCTGACTCACGCCCAGCGCGGGTAGCCTGAGTCACCGCCTGGAAATAGCGGAGGCATTCAGCGGCCGGTGCTGCTGCCTGTAATTAGTCCATCTCTAGCTCCCGGCACATTGTGTGCCTGGTTCTTGCAGGAGATTTGGGGCAGCTGCATGGTGCTTTGTGATGTCCCCGGCCCATCCCAGCGTGCAGCAGGGCAAGGAGCAAGCCCATGTCCTGGTGCCCACCATCAGCACGGGGTCCCACGGGCTCTGGCCATGACACGTGCTGGGACGGGTGCCATGCTAATGGTTCTTCCCCACAGGAGCGGCAGCGCCTGGAGACCATCTTGAACCTCTGTGCTGAGTACACCAAGACGGACAGCACGGAGCCAGGTGATGTGCCCCGGCTCCTGGCTGGTGATGGGAATGCTGGCTGGCGGGTGCCCAGGGGTGCCATGACTCTGGGCCGCGCAGCCGAGGAGCTACAACAGAGGGAGAGCCTGGAGAGATCAGATGAGGAGAACTTGAAGGAGGAGTGCAGTAGCACCGAGAGCACCCACCATGAGGTAAGGTGACAGCTGTGTCACGCTGCACTGTGCCATGCTGCACCGTGTCATGCCAACCAGCCCTCTCCACAGCATGAGGAGTTGACGGGCCCCTGGGCCAAAGAGGCGCAGCGGCTGGAGGAGGAGCGTGCCAGCGTCCTTGGCCACCTGGACCAGCTGAAGGGCCGTGTCAAGGAGCTGGAGCAGCAGCTGCAGGAGACATCACGAGAGGTGAGGACTCAGTTGATGCTGCCGGGTCCCCTGCTGCTTCCTGCCCTCACCAGTCAGTGCTGAATTCCATGGACATGAGCCAAATCCAGCTGGGGCAGCCATCCTGATGTGGCTGTGCCCATCCAGGCAGAGATGGAGCGGGCGCTGCTGCAGGGTGAGCGGGAGTCAGAGGCGGCGCGGCTGCGGCAGGAGCAGGACACAGTGCAGCAGCTGCAGGAGAAGCTCTCCAGCCTGGATGCCAGCATCCGCAAGGAGCGGGACAAGGTGAGCCTCATTGCAAGTTTGCACTATCACCATCTGTGCCTTACCCTCCTTGGCAGCTGCAGACAGTACCACAATGCCCTGTGCTGCAGTCTTCCCCTGCAGACACGTTCTTCAGACCCTGGGCTCCACAGAGGCTTTGGGGAGCAGCCCCTCTGGTTTGTGTTGTGGGGAGATCTGTCTGTCTGTCCATCTGCCTGGGGCTGGTCCAACAGCCCTGCCAGAGGAGAACTGGGCTGATGCTTGGGGAGCATTTCAACTGCTGCCTGTCGCACTGGCAGGGTCTGGCAGCGAGACTGTTGTGTGGGGCTTTCCAGGTGGCTGCTGCCTGTGGTGGGCAGTGCTGAAGTGAGGGCCTTGGTGTTGCCCATTCCCTGCCCTTGCTGGGGAACTGCGTCTTGTGGCAAGTCACCTCACTCTGCTGCATTTGCACAAGTGAAGGCAGCTGCTGCTGTAGTGTTCAGCTCGCTGGAGGTGGCTGGGAGACCACTGCAGGTGTTTAACTCATCTCGGTGGCTGAGAAAGACACCCTGGCCCCCTTTTACTGGAGTCATCTGTGATGCAGTTGCTGCCCGAAGGCACCCATGCTGCTGCATGTACCATGTGCTTGTCCCAGCTGCTGGTTGCTGGTCATCCCACAGCCTTGCAGGCAGTGTGGCATGATCTTGGGTAAGCTGCTCTGCAGCTGGAGAGCTGCTGGAATCCAACTCCTCGCTGCCTGAGGCCAGCAGTCCTGTGCAGTTTGTTCCTGGGTCCCACTGGCGGCTCTCTGCCGCCGTGATGTGACACCAGCGTCCTTGGGGCCCTGGCTGGCCCCATGGTTTTGGGTACTGGGGCTGTCAGGGTGTCTGTGACCAGGCAGAGTAGCCATCAGCACCTGCCAGCAGTGCCCCCCCAGTGTTTGAGGGTTCTGTTCTGGTTTTGGTCTTCCAGTGCTTTGTAGGCATCTTCTGTAGCCAGGGACAGCCTTGTGCAGAGCCAGAAGAAGAGCGCAGGGAAATCCCCATCCCAACCTCTCTGCTGACCTGAGTGCCTGCTTTCCTAACCCTCCTGCACTGCTCACACTAACAGTGCCTGCTCCAAACTCTGCCATCACCTCTGGCATCTCTGCATGCCCAGGAGCCCCTAGGCACCCCACAGCCCCTCTTGTGAGGCACCTGCCTGTGCCAGCCCAGCCTCCCCACCAGCCCTTTTGATGTATCCCCCATCTGTGTGGAGCATTGTTCCTTGCAGCAAGCATTTCTCAATGCCAAGCCCCCTCAAGATGCTGTGGGAGGTGGTGCCCCTGCACCAGCCTCATGTTGCTGGCCCCATTTTACTGCTTCTGTGGCCATGGGAGGGAGGGTTGGGGTCAATTTCCCTCATCCCAGGCCCAGGAGCAAGTGTTTGCTCTACCGCTGACTTGACATAGCCTGAGCATCACTGGCAGCCTGGCTGGACCTCAGCCTCCTGTTTTTACTGCTGCCCCGTGCGCAACCCTATCCTGCTGATGGATGAGGGTGGTCCCTGCCCTCAGGCTGCATTCAGGACCTTCAGTGCTTTAACTGGCAGCATTCCAATGGTGAGCAGCACTTAACAAAGCCAGTTAGTGGTTGTTCAGAGGGTGCATGTAGTGCAGGTGTGTACAGGATCAGGATGACTTTATCCATACTATCAGCATTGATCTTTTTGCTGCCTGTAAGTTTGTTTTTGGAAACACAGGGCTGAGGTTGAGGGCTGGCTTAACCCCTCTAACACCCTGTGGCCCTGGCTCCTATGTCTGTTGCTCTCTCTTGCCACGCTCCCTCCCCCTTGCCCCGCCGTAGCTGCCCTGATGCTCCTCCTCACAACCCCCCTCTCTCTCCTGCTCTAACTCAGCTTCTGCATGGCGCCCATTTGAGAAGTGTGTTTTCTCTCNTTTTTTTGTCTTGTTCTCCCCTGATTCAGGAAAGGGCAAAGATTGATGCTGAAAGAAAGGAGCTAGAGCAACTCCGGGCGCTTTACCATGAGTCGAAGAGCCACCTTGATAAGTGCCCCGAGTCAATGCGGGAACAGTTGCGGGAGCAGATGCGAAGGGTCAGTGTCTCCCCCCACCCCTCCCGGACCATGGCCCACCTCCCTCCGCTCCAGCTTAGGCCAGCTCTTCCCTGCCAGCCAGGGCTGCACTGGGAGCATCACACCCGGGCTGGAGGCAGCTGGCACCGGGCACCACCGTCCTGGTAAGCTTGCTGCTCGCCCGGGCCCGGGGCGCAGGGCTGGCTCGGCAGAGCTCCTCGGGACCGGGCAGGGCACGAGCACAGACCCTGCCCTGCAAAGGAGGGCAGGCTGGGGAGCCTGGGGACCACCGCATCCTCATTTGGCTGCCTCCCGCTATTTCCTGAGAGTGTTTATTTACACGGCACCGTCGGTTTATGTTACTGCTAGTCCGCGGCATTTTTTTCCATTATCTGGTATTTTCCAGAAGCAGTTGATTTTCCCCAGCCCATGGCTGGTGCTTGCCCAGATAAACCCCCCTTGCCACAGCCTGCTCTGGGCAGGCACCCCCATGCTGGCTGTGGGTTGGGTGTATGGCGGGCAGGGGCAGCGATGGAATGGTCCTGGTGTATGGGAGCCCTCAGTAGCCACCACGCCAGCACTGTGCCATGAGAACACCAGCTGCCTGGCTCCCAGAGCAGGGTGAAACATGTCCCCACAGGGTGCGTGGTGCAATAGCTGCCAGGGTGGCACAGGCAGGCCCTGAGCTGAGTGTTGCCACGTGCTGTTGGTGTGTGAAGGCTGGGAGGACACACAGGAGTTTGTCCAGCACGGTGCATGTCTCTGGGAGCTCTGTTGCTGGCTGGCTTGGTGTCCCAGGGCTGCATGGTGGTGGTTACGCTGGCACATTGCGTTTTGCTGCCTGTGCGGGCATGGCTCCAACCCAGATGCAGTTCAGCAGGGGAAGCTGGTCTCCATGGACTGGGTGAAGTCCCTTCCTCTGGTGAGCTCCTCATCTCGTGGGGGTGATTGCTCTGTCCTGGCCAGTTCTGGGTTCCTCCATTGCTGTCTCCTGTGGCAGACACTCCTGGCAATGTCTCCTGCATTTCTGGTGCCCTGCAGAAAGCAAAGCTGCCTGCCTGTCCACACCAGGGACAGTGGATAGGCTTGTCAATGAGCTCTTGTTCCTGGCCAGCATCAGCAGGATGTGGGGGCAAGAATCAGGTTTTGCTGTGGGATGCTTGCCTGCAGGATGAGGAGCTGCCCATCCAGAGGGACTAATCCACTATGCCCTCGTGTGTCTAAAGGAGGCAGAGGCACTGGAGACAGAGGCCAAGCTGTTTGAGGACCTGGAATTCCAGCAGCTGGAGCATGAGAGCCGCCTCGAGGAGGAGCGTGAGGCACAGGGCCAGCAGCTCCTGCAGAGCCGGGCCGAGTGCAACCGCAGCATCGCCCGCAGGAAGGTAGGGGCAGAGGGGGCAGTGGGTCTGTCACAGCCAGGCTGTGTCTCATGGCTCATTGGCAGCCAGCTCATCCCTGCTGCCTGCTCCCCAGGAGCGGGTGGCTGCCCTGGATGCCCAAGCTGCCCAGATTCGGCTGCAGAGTGCCCAGGAGGCCGAGCGTCTGACCAGGGAGCGTAGCGGTGTCCTGCAGCTCCTGCAGAAGGTAATGCCAGGATCAGGGACCCAACAGAGTCCTCCCTGACCCTGGGGGTGCTCAAGGTAGGGGACAGGATTGCGCCAGCTCTTGCCAGAGTGCTGACAGGAAGAGTAAGCTTAGGAGGGGACCAGCCATGGGGTGCCCATAACCATCAGCAGCTGTCTGTGCTCTCACTGTCACTTTGTGCGCAGGAGAAGGAGAAGCTCATGTCTCTGGAGAGGCGATACCAGCTCATCACAGGTGGCAGGAGCTTCCCCAAAATGTCCTCGGCTCTCAGAGAAGTAAGTGGGTAGAGGGGGCTATGGTGCCTAGGGCTGCTCTCCTGAGCCCCTGTCACCAGGGGGCTGAGCCTTGTGCACCACAAGCTCTGCTCTGCAATGGCTCTTGCGCTCCCAAGCACCTTCTGGCCAGAGCCAGGTGCTCCTGGCCACTCAGAGTCTTTCTATGGGCTGCAGAGGTTGGGAGGGAAGGACGGAAATGCAACAGGGCAGCACCTGGGGCAGCACTGCTACAGGTCCCACCCTTGCTGGAGAGCAAGTGTGGGGGTGTTTTGGTGCTAGTACAGGGGACTTTTGGGTCACTCTGTCACTCTGCTCATGGCTCTGAACAGGGAACCAGAACCATGATGCCTGTGGGAGCTGTGATGCTGCCAGACGTGTTGCTGGAAAGAGGGGCAGGATGGCAGAGTCCCCTTGTGCCTGCCTGCAGTGGGACTCCTGCTGCTGCCACCTTGCTGCCTGTGCCTACCTTGCCTACATGATCTTTACCCTCCAACAGGAGACCCTCCATATCTCAGAGCCTTATGAGCTATTGGAGGGACCTAAGTCCTTGAGCCCCCTGCCAGCAGCAGCTGCCTCCTTAGCTTCTCCTGCCACCCACTCTTATCCCAAGCCACAAGAGGTAACTAACTAGCGGGACTAACTGCATGTGCTTGCTCGCTTGCCCCTCCTTGGCAGAGACCCCTTTCGTGGACTAACGTCACCCCCAGGCAGCAGGGCAGCCCTGCGGCAGCATGGCTGGGGCATTTCTCATTTAGCTCTCTGGCAGCTGTGCTCATTAACACTCAGTCCCTGATTCCAGGTGCTCTCCTGAGCCCAAGGGGCATCCCAGCTCCCGCTGCTGCCTTCGGTTTTAACCCTGGTGTGTCACTGTGGGGCACAGGTACCCCTGTGCTTCCCCTTGCCCACCACTTACCCTCTGGCTGGGCACCTCCTGGCAGTATCCTGTAGGGTCCTGCTAGCCTGGCTTCCCTAAAATAAGAGCAAGTCACAAGCTTTAGCATGTGTGGTTCAGAAAGGATGGGGAAGTGGATTTTAAGCTGGCTCAGCACAGCTTGAGGTGCCTCATCCAGTCCTGTGGGGAGAGCTTGTGGCCAGGAGCCCTGGGGGACCCTGAGGTTTCTCCCCAGCGGGCACTCAGCAGAGCTGTGCTGAAGGCAGGAGCAAGGCAGGTGCCAGCACACCCAGCCCAGCTTGGGCACCACATTCCACGCACAGTGCTGTGCACTGGGGCTGCCGTGGGCAGCAGGGCAGGGCTGGGCAGGCAGTCTTAGGTCATGCGTGCACAGGGAGGTTTGCTCCCACTTTTCAGTCAGTGCCATAATGCTAGCACATGGTTCTAATTCTCCTCCTTCTCCCTCACCATGGATTTCTAGGAGTACATGAGGCTGTCTGACGTTTTCAGGTTCTGCAACAATGCTCACAGCCCCAGCCTGGACACTAAAGCTTCTGCTGCTGCCCCTGCTGCTGCTCAGCATTCTTTCTTGCTTGCTGTACCTCCAGCAGCCGATGAGGTACCTGCCCCAGAGCATGCTCGGGTTTGCTCCCTTGGGTTGCCCGCTGCATCCCGGGTCAGGGGACTTGTCTGGCTACAGCTGAGGGGAGAGCAGAGGCTCAAGCTGCCTGGTCTCCTTGCTGGGGTGCACTTCTTGCCTGCTCTGGATGTGGTGGCAGCAAGGCCGGGGAGCAGAGCAGGTGCCCAGCAGAGTGGGAGGGTGGCCCTTTGGTCTGTCGGACCCAGTCCTGGCTGCTGGTCCCAAGCAAGGAGGATGCAAAACAGGCAAGGACCTGACCTGGTTCCCAGCACCAGGGTAGCAGCAGCACCAACTGCTCTTCCTCCTGGGACATGGCACCCTCCTTTGGGGAGCTGGAGATGCCTGTTCATTCCCCTGTGTCTGCTTGTCCCTGCTCTTCTCCTGGTTTAATGTGCTTCTCTCTGCCCAGTACGTGACTGTTGAGCAACTCTCAGGCATCCTGGGCAGCCTCCACACCCCTGCTGCTTCCTTGCTGGGCTGCACCCCTCCGGCCCCTTCATCCTCAGGCTGCGCTCCTCCTCCTCTCCCATCTCTCTCTTCTCCTTTCATCTCTGCAGAGGTTTGTGCCCTGTTTCCCTCCCTTCGGCCCCTTGTCCTCTCCCTGGGAGGTGCTGGGGATGCATGGGAAGGAGAGAACTGCAGATGAAGCTGAGCAGCAGCTCAGGCTCTTGACAGCCCACACACCCCTCGTTGTCCTGTCTGCTGCTTCACTGCCCATGGGGCAGGTCAGGAGTATCTTTTTGCGTGATCAGCTCTCTTGAGCAGCAAAGGGCTCCTACAGCTGCTGGGACTTAGCCAGGGAGTGCACAGGATCCCTGGGGGTCTGCACATCAAATTCTGGGGGAGTGGTGCAGGCATAGGCAGGGATGCTACAATCTCTTCTCTGTGCATCTGTCCCTCTTGCTGCATTTGTCCTTCATCCTTTCTCACATGGCCTCTCTCTCCAGATGGAGCAGCAGCTGCCAGGAGGCCCCGTGTGCCTCCCGGCTCTTGATTTAGAGAAATGGTACCAGGAGGTCATGGCTGGCTTTGAGACCTCCTCTTGCCCTGTCTCTCCTCCTTCTTCCCCTCCTCCACTTCCAGCTAAAGCTCACTCCTCTCACAAGGCTCTCCAGGTAATCCTGGCTTTGGGGCTCCTGACCATGGTGGGAGTGGGGCAGTGTCGGGACGTTCCTATGGGTTGTTGCACCCTGACTGGGTGCTACCAGGCTCCTGCCTGCTGCCGTGGGCAGGGGCAGAGCAGACCTGGTGCCTGGGGCAGGCAGCCCCTGCTTCTTACTGTCTGCAGCCCTGCCAGAATGGCACTGACATGGGGCAGGATCTGGGGAAGGGATGCTCAGCCCTGCTTACAGATGAGCCATCTGTCCAGGGGGGCTTTTGCAGTCCCCCATGTCCCTCTCACCTCCATGTCTGTGCCCAGGTCTACCGTGCAAAAACAGAGGGTGACGCTGGTGTCCCCACCCTGCGGATGAAGAGTGGGACCCCCTCATCTTCGCAGCTCAACCTCTCTCTGCTGGGGCGCAGCCCCTCGCCCAAGGTACAGCTGCCAGGGGGACCCGGGCACCCTGGCCATGGGTTACATGCTCCCGGTGCCAGGCCCCATCCCCGTCCTTGCAGCTGATCCCCTGCTGTCCTGCCCAGGGCCCCCCGAGCCCAGCAGGCAGCCTGCCCCGCAACCTGGCGGCCACGCTGCAGGACATCGAGACCAAGCGCCAGCTGGCCCTGCAGCAGAAGGGTGAGCTCTGGCTCCGCATCCCAGCTCTGGAGGGTGGGGGGACTTTGGGAGACACTACCCGCGCTGCCACTTGGGCAATGGAGAAGGGAGCCCAGCTGAGGGTGGGAGCAGCAGCAGCAGCACTTCCATGGGATAGAGTGCCTGTCTCACAGTCTCTTGCTTTTCCCCCCTCTCCTCCTCCTGACCCCTCTGCCCGACGGCGTGTCTCCAGCCAAGCTGCTCCTGGCAGAGCCCTTGCAGCCAGGTGATCTACCAGGTAGAGATGTGGGGCAACTTGGACTGCCTGGAGCAGCCCGGAGGCAGCAGCATGGCTGTTTGCTGGCACCTTCTGCCATGCATAAGAGGGGCATGACTAGCCCAGGACCCCTGCTGCCTCTCAGCATCTGCTTAGGGACAGCCCTGTGCATATATAACCTGCTAATGCTTTGCCCAGCCTGCTCCTGCCAGCCTGGCGCATGTGCCCCCTTGGCTGTCCGGGCCCCCTCCTCCTGCCTTGGACAGATTGCCATGCTTGCCAGAGAGTTGTGACGGCAGCTTCCACCTCTGCCACTACCATCCCTACCTGGCTCCAGCAGCGCCTGTGGTGTCTTCTGCCTCTGCCACCCCCTCACGCACCACAGTGCGTCTCTGAGTGTGGCACTCTTAACATCATGATCCTTCCTCCCATGGCACAGGTCAGCAGGTGATCGAGGAGCAGAAGCGGCGTCTCGCAGAGCTGAAGCAGAAAGCGGCTGCCGAGGCGCAGTCCCAGTGGGAAGCCCTGCATGGGCAGCCCCCCTTCCCCGCTGCCTTCCCCCGGCTCGTGCATCACTCCATCCTCCACCACCACCGTTCCCATGGCGCTGGGCCTGGGGCTGAGGAGCTGGACCATGCATATGACACCCTTAGCCTGGAGAGCTCAGACAGCATGGAGACAAGCATCTCTACTGGCAACAATTCCGCCTGCTCACCTGACAACATCTCCAGGTAACCCTGGGGCCAGCTCCTGCGGCTGGGGGACAGCCTGCTCTGGTGGCGTGCTGCTGGCTCAAGGTCCTTCCTGCTGCAGCAGCGCCTACGTCTGTCTTACAGTGCCAGTGGGATGGAGACAGGAAAGATTGAGGAGATGGAGAAGATGCTGAAGGAGGCACACGCTGAGAAGTCACGGCTGATGGAGTCCCGGGTGAGTGGGACCGCACGAGCACCGGATGGGGAGCAGGTCCCCAGTCCTTGGGGCTGAGCTCCTGTGTGTGCCAGCAGGAGCGGGAGATGGAGCTGCGCCGGCAGGCACTGGAGGAGGAGCGCCGGCGCCGGGAGCAGCTGGAACGCCGGCTGCAGGATGAAACCGCACGGCGGCAGAAGCTGGTGGAGAAGGAGGTCAAGCTGCGGGAGAAACACTTCTCGCAGGTGCGAGGCAGGCTGCCACCCTCCTGCAGCCTGGCCAGAGAGGAACACTTGGCTCCCTACTGATGTCCCAGGGTCCCAGTGCAGGGAGACATGGCTCTCGTTACCACTGGTGGGCTTTGCATGGCTGTGTTGCTTTTCCAGGCTCGTCCCCTGACGCGGTACCTCCCGATCCGCAAGGAGGATTTCAACCTACGGCTGCACATTGAGTCCTCGGGCCACAGTGTGGACACCTGCTACCATATCATCCTGACTGAGAAGATGTGCAAGGGCTACCTGGTCAAGATGGGGGGCAAGATCAAGTCTTGGAAGAAGCGCTGGTTTGTCTTTGACCGTATGAAGCGCACCCTCTCCTACTACATGGGTGAGTCCCTGTGTTGCCCAGTGCCCCATCCCCGTGCCATCACACAGAGTCCACAACACTTCTCTCTCTCGGGCAGATAAACATGAGACAAAGCTGAAGGGTGTCATCTACTTCCAAGCCATCGAAGAGGTTTACTATGACCACCTCCGCAGCGCTGCAAAGGTAGGAGCCGGGCATTGGTGTCTGCTGGGAGCCCTTGGGGGCGTCCCCATACTCCCACATTGCCCTCTGACAAGTGTGCAGGAAGTAGCAGGGCTGCTCCTGCTGGATACTCATGGAGTGGTCCATGGCGTCTGGTGGAGCCAGCTCCTTGGGGTGCCAAGGGCAGGACCCCAGTGCTGGGCTTTGGTGGGGACACAGGGGGAATGCTGTTGCTCAGAGGTGGCCAGAGCATTGATCCTATCCTCCTCCCCTCCAGAGCCCCAACCCTGCGCTCACCTTCTGTGTCAAGACCCATGACCGTCTCTACTACATGGTGGCACCCTCGGCTGAAGCCATGCGCATCTGGATGGATGTCATTGTCACCGGGGCAGAGGGGTACACCCAGTTCATGAACTGAGGGGGGGTGCTGTGCACCCCGGACCACTTGGACAGACTCCTGAGGATCCCAGGCAGTGAGGAGCTTCTGCTGGGACCACAGTCCCTGCTGCACCCTGTGCCAAGGGCTGTGCATGCCATAGCAGTGGAGCTACACTGGGCCTGAGCTGGGTGGCACTGAGTGTTACCTGCTCAGCCAAGGGAATAAGATTTTTTATGTTGACTTTTTAAAAACAAAATTTATTTGAAAAAGTGCTGAAATGTAAAAAGCTGCTAAAGAGCTGCCAAGGCCTGAGCTTTCTGCCTTGGGGAGGTGCTGGATTTGAGGCTGACACTGATAGTTGCCAGAGAGGGACGGTGAGGCCCCAGCTGGCTAGGAGCCCCCCACTGTGGTAGACCCAGACCCCTCTTTGTAATCCTTCTCTAACTCCGGATTGGTGCCCCCCCAGTGCGGGGGTGGATGGGGAGCGTGGGGCTGCCCAGCCATAACGCACGTCATGAACCAGGCTGAGCCCCTCTGTGTGGCTTCTGGCCTGGCAGCAGCCAGACCAGAACCTCCCCTGGATGGGAGGCAGGGAGGAGCCTGGGGTGAGCGGAGGGGCGTGAGATTGGACGTGGGAGACGGTTGGGGCCGGAGGAAGGTGCGAGAGGCAGGGGCGGGACTCGACCGGGAACAGCAGGACGGGCTGGGGGCGGTGCCGGGGGGCCGAGTCCACCCGCGCGGAGCCGAAGCGAGGGCGGGGCAGGGGGAGAGCCGTGCTCTGGGGGCTCGGCCGCCAGGGGGCGCGCACGGCGCGAGCGGCTCGCACGTGGCGCTGTTTCCGCGCGGCAACTGGGCCAATGGGGCCGCGGCCTCCGCCCGTGACCACTTCCGGCTTCCTCCGACGTGGCCCAATGGGCGCGCGCGCGCTGTGGGATTGGCGNGGGCGGCTCCGCGCGCCGGGCCGGGCCCAACCGAGCCGGGCCCAGTGTAGCCCAGCCCAGAGCAGCTGAGCCGGGCCCGACCGAACCGTGCCGAGTCCAGGCCAGCCCAGCCGAGCGGTGCAGAGCATNGCCGCAGGTACGTGCGGGGCAGGGCAGGGCAGGGGGAGGCGGCGGGGAGCAGCGGCTGGTGCTTCGGTGCCGTCCCAAGCACCCTGACCGGGCTCACCGCTTGCCGGCCGCCCGCACCGGGGGCAGGGTCTCACCGAGGGCTTCTCTACAGAGCCGGTGGCCGTCATGTCGGTGGACGTGGGCAGCGAGTCGATGAAGATCGCCATCGTGAAGCCTGGAGTGCCCATGGAGATCGTGCTGAACAAGTGAGCGGCTGATCCAGCGCCCCTAGCTCCGTCGCGGGAGCCGTACGGGAGGCGGGGGGGCTCCGGTCTGTCCTGCTAGGGCTGCATCCTGGGGCTGAGGGTGACTGGAGCTCAGCCGTCCATCTCTGTTCCCGTGCTGCCGGTGGAACGCTCCCATCCTCCCCCCCGTGGTTATAACTCGCTCCTGCCCCCGGTGAGCAGGTGTGGGGAGTCGTCCAGGGCACCCTGGGGGGCTCGGGGGTGCTTTGTGCACCTTTCCAGTGAGTGCCAAAACCCCACGTGGTTATGGACACCTTATGGCGTGAACCCAAAAGGGCACAGGTCACGTTCTTACCTGTCCCCTGATTCTCAGTTCCCCACAAGGCAGCCCAGAGCCAGGTTTGTTTTGCTGCAGCTGTTCAGAGCCCAAACTTGTTGAGAAGCAGGTGAAGCTTTCCCTATACTCAGCTGCTCCTGCAGCTCATCCCCAAGACCCTGAGTGAAGAACCTGTGGTTGGAAGAGGGCACATGATCATGAACATCCTTATTTTGTGGGAGACTAGAGATAACAAATATTTTTCTCACCCACTCCCTGACATTTGGCAGTCATAGCTAGAATGAGGGAACTGTCTTACCTTGCTCACAGGTGGAGGAAAACAAAACAAAAAAATTGAGTGTCAGCAAAGCACTGAAGGTGGGAGGGGGGCTTCTCTGCCAGTTCCTCAGCTGAGCAGAGGCTGGTTCTTCTCTCCCCAGCAGGTATCTGAGCACCTTCCCTTAGTCCTTCTGGAATGGGAACAACGTCCTTCCTCACTGGAGACTCTGTGTGGAATGTTCACCTGTTTCAATTGGTTTATTCCTCTCTCTCTCCGCAGGGAGTCACGGAGGAAAACACCCGTGGCTGTTTCTTTGAAAGAGAACGAACGTCTCTTCGGCGATAGTGCGCTGGGGATGGTAAGAGTTCCTGTCCACAGAACACTGGTATCCAAGGTTGTGATGAATGTCTGAGCCAGAGAATTTTATTGTTGTTCTGTGCTGCTCATCTCCTTGGTGTGTTACTTGCTCTGTGTACTGGCTGTGTGCTCCTATTCCCATAGCAGGAGTTGTTCCCCACACAGCCTGGGAGGGTTTGATTTGAGACTGGTGTAGCCAAAGGAATGCAGGTGGGTGATGTGCTTTTTTTTATTTTATCTGCAGTCCATAAGGACGCCCAAGGTGGCATTCCGGTACTTCCAAGATCTGCTGGGGAAGCGAATGGATAACCCCCACGTGGCGCTGTACCAGTCCCGCTTCCCGGAGCATGAGCTGGTGAAGGATGAGACAAGGCACACCGTTATCTTCAAGCTGTCCCCGTAAGTGGCTGCTTTTGGGTCCTTTGCGGAAGGGACTTTGGCTGCCAGGCTTCTGTAGCTCACTGTTGATGCCATAATTTTCTTTCCCATTGTAGAACAATACAGTATTCTCCCGAGGAGATGCTGGGGATGGTCCTGAACTATTCACGTGGTCTGGCTGAGGAATTTGCAGGTTGGAAGGATTTAGCTGTTTCTTGCATTGTGTGTGTGTGCGTGTTTATGCATTATAGGATTCAAGTAGACACCGAAGGTGTTTGGAAACTCAGGGGTTTTTGCAAACAGGATGTTGGGTCTCTCCAGTTGTAGGCTGTAAGCAAGACTATCGAGTTGTCATTTGTTTCTAATATTATGCAAGTTTGGGAACTTATTCCTGGTTCTGTGGGTGGGCACCCCAGTTCCCACCCAGCCTTGTGGTGAAGGAGCCTGACAGGCAGTCTCTGGAGAAAAGTGAAGTGTTTCCCCTCTCAGAGAGTGTGATTAGAGCAGAGGCATGTGGGAAGGTAGCTGCAGAGGAGGATGGAAGTGGCCCTGTGAAGGCTGTGCTGTGTTTCCTCTGAATGGAGACTTTGCTGTTGGAGCTGAACTACAAATAAAAAAAAAAGATTCTTTGCTGTGAAACTTGTGAACAGAGAAGAGGCTGTCGTGCATATTTCATGCTGTGTTGCTAATGGAATACCACAGTAATGCAAAATTGGGTAAATTATTAGGAGGCTGTGTCATGTGGTCAGTGACACTACAGCCAGTCCACAGACTTTTTACTGTAGAGTGAACGTGATCCAGTGATAATGTAAGGCTTCATGAAGATAATATTTGCTGACACCGAAGGCTGCCCAGAGCATTTGAAAATATCCTGACCTGTGAGAGAGGAGTCAGTAGACACGTGGCTTTGTGAGAATCTGGCGGGTCTGCTTGGTTTCAGCAGGACACAGAGCTTCATCCCCAGGCATCCTCCTGCTGCTGTAGGATTGCATCATGTACAAGTCTTTACCTTGGGTCCTCTGACTGCTGCTGTCACCCTGTCATGAGTCTTTGCATGTGGCTGACTGATCAATAAATGTGTTCCTGCAACTCTTTCAGAGCAGCCCATCAAGGATGTGGTAATCACAGTTCCTGCCTACTTCAACCAGGCGGAGAGGAGGGCAGTTTTGCATGCTGCCCGCATGGCTGACCTCAAAGTACTGCAGCTCATCAACGACAACACGGCAGTAGCACTCAACTATGGGGTCTTTAGGAGGAAAGACATTAATGCCACCGCACAGGTAGGTGCTGCTGGGAGATGCAGAGAGTCCTGCTGGGTGCCTGCATGCAGGGGAGAAAGTGCTGCAGAGAAAATGCAAAGAACTTAAGGCAGACTCTACTGGTCAAGCGTCTCCTCTGTTTTCACATGTTCATCAACAAGACAAAGAGGTTAAAACCCTGCGTGCATGTGTAGTGAAGCCTAAGAGCTTCTAGAGTGAGGGCAGGTGCTGGGAGTTCCCGTTTTGTAAAACCTTTGTTTGTTCCTTGCCCATGAAGTGGGGGGAATAAAAGTAACGATTACTTGAGGTATTGGAACACCATCTCGGAAATACTTGGTTTTCCTAAGGTTGGAGAAACTTTTAAAGAGGAAAGATTTGGTTTTTGAGCTATGAAATAGATGAGAAAAGTTTTCTTGTCCTTTTCTGTCAAGTGTGACTCTGAACATCTCCTGTGTTTGGTCTGAGTCTTGCACTTACAGTATAAAGCCGGTCCAGCGAGAGGATAGTCATGGTGTGTATCATGCTGAAATTCATAGGTTCTTCCCTTATTCATGTGGGATATTCAGGTGTTTCTGGTTCACCGTCCCAGCTTTTCTTTTCAGAATATCATGTTTTACGACATGGGAGCAGGAAACACCGTTTGTACTATTGTTACGTATCAGACAGTGAAAACTAAGGACTCGGGAACTCAACCTCAATTGCAGATCCAGGGCGTTGGGTAAGAATTCCGCATGAGTCGCACAAACCCCACAAGTCCCAGGAAAGAAAACATTTGTTTTGCAGTCTCTTCTACATGTAGAATTTTGCAGTGAGGTTTCAGGACAGAAATTTGGGTAGTTGAGTGGAAAGCATTTGGAGCAAGACAGCTCCATTTGGGAATAATTCTGGTGTTGTGCAGAAAATAACTGAGAACTTCCATGAGCCCAGGAAGGAACTAGTGTACTTAGTTTGCTTCAGGCTTGCTTTTTCATAGCCTCAAGCCATGTAAGCCTGCTCCGTTTCATGTGATCTTACAGAAGTAGAGTGTGTCACTTTGAAAAAAAGGAGTAACCTTGTAGAGAGGAATGAATGGGTTGCCAAGCAGAGGGGGGGTGCTGTGCATAGCCAGCCCAGCAATTTTAACTCCAAAGCATTTATATTGCTTTTCCAAGAAAATACCTGAGACAGTTGTCCTTTGGCTTCTCATCTGTTTCATGTGCTTGGCAATAGGGCTTTTACCACAAATGTAATGAAATTTCCTGCTCAAAGGCTGTTGTGATGGTGAACCTTTTTTTCCTTTCATTCCTTCTAAGGTGTTGCTTTTGGGGCAACCATTGTTCTTTCACAGTCAATCACAGCTGATAACATTGCAGCTACTTTTGACCACTTTCTGCTTTGCATATTTGCGAAATAACACATGAAGTTTGTATTTCAGTTTGGTTTCAGTTGTTTCATCTCCTTTCATTCTTTTGCTCAGGTTTGACCGTACTCTTGGAGGTTTAGAGATGGAGCTTCGTCTCCGGGACTACTTGGCAAAGCTCTTTAGTGAGCAGCACCCTTCAAAAGATGTCCGGAAGAATCCCCGGGCCATGGCCAAGTTGCTGAAGGAGGCCAACCGCCTGAAAACTGTGCTGAGTGCCAACGCTGACCACATGGCACAGGTCTGACTGCTGCTTGGGGCTCCTGCTTTCTTTTGGGCTAAGGGTGGGGTGAGTTGAGGACTGGTGTGAGGAAACACTGTGCCTCTGCAGTGCTGGTCTGCTGAGGAGCATCTTTCCTGTGGTCCCTCTCAGTTTGTACACATTTGGTAGCACCAGTGATTGAGTGGATTGAGGGAGAGTTATTTGTATTAAGTTCGTTAAGTAAACTTTCACTGAGAGAAGCGGTCTATTAAACCTGTGTTCCATCCTCTCATCACTTTAGCAGTGGCAGAGGGTCAGATGAGCACAATCAGGTCCATGGTGTATTAAGAAAACCAGAACCTTTTGCATACTGGGCAAGTCAGGCAAAGATTTTGCTTAGAGAATGCTCCACAAATAATTTCTGGCTGGGTTTTTTTCTGGACAGATTGAGGGACTACTGGATGACATTGACTTCAAAGCCAAGGTCACAAGGCAAGAATTTGAGGATTTGTGCTCTGACTTGTTCAAGCGTGTCCCAGGACCTGTGCAGCAGGCTCTGAGCAGTGCAGAGATGAACATGGTATGTTTATGAAAATGCATTAACGAGCCTGAAGTTTCTGTGTGTGGAGCTGCTGTCACATCATGATCGAGACACCCGTGGTTGTGTCATCAGCACTGCTGGGAGGTAGATGCCTGCTATTGTGGTAGTGATGTTGGTGCTGCAGAGCATTTACCTGCTGCAATGTCAAGCAGGAATGTGTTGTGGCTCCCTGTGCATTCCACCAGAAATGAAGGACTTGGAGGAGGGGTTTCTTTCTGTTAAAACACTTTACACTTGGTTGAAGGTTTGAAATACTGATCTTTCCTCTTTTTGTCTCGGATGCTGATTCTGGTCTCCCTCCTGAAGTTTTAACTGAAAGAGCCTGGAAACAGAATTATTGGTGTTTGTGCTTCTCCTTTGTGCACTCCCTAAAGGGAGCCCTGTTTTGGGCGGCAGTTGGACCAAACCTGAGGCAGTTTTTTAGAGAGAGTCACCAAAGTGTTAAATGCTCACTTTCCAGGGTATCATGATGCTGTTGAGCAACTTTGGGCTCTCGTCTTCAATGCAAGACACTGAGTCATGTCTTAGAGCCCAGGTTTCTGTCTGTTCTGGTCCAACTGGCTCCCTGGGTCATTGTCTCCTCTGGCATTGAACTATAGACTGTTTAATTTTGAGTTAAGCCACATGTTTCAGGTGGCTTGAAGCCATGATCTCATTGTCACTCTTTGACAGACCGGGCTCCAAGTGCCTCATGTTGGCATGGCTTGTGTCATTCTGTCTGAGTTCTGTCAGGCACTGGCCTGCATGGGGACAGCAGGGTGCGTGTTCTCAGAGCACCCCATCAGCACGTGGTGACTGGGGAAGGAGTGTAAGGAAGCCCTGAACTTAGCTTTCCAAAATTGCTTTCTCAAGACAAGGTGACTGTTTCCAATCCCTAGGATGGAATTGACCAGGTGATTCTAGTTGGCGGTGCCACACGGGTCCCCAAAGTGCAGGAGGTTTTGCTGAAAGCTGTGGGCAAGTGAGTATGTGAGGCCCCCTTCTAGTCCGTCTCCCATTGGCAAGCTGCTGTTTGTGGCAGAGGCTGCAAACCTCATGTCTGTTGCTTTTCCCTTTGTAGAGAAGAGCTGGGCAAGAATATCAATGCTGATGAGGCTGCTGCTATGGGTGCAGTCTACCAGGCAGCTGCTCTGAGCAAAGCCTTTAAGGTGAAGCCCTTCGTTGTTCGGGATGCTGCTGTGTTTCCTATTCAGGTAACCCTTGGCTTTCCTTCTCTTGTGCAAGGTTTTGGCAAATGGGGCTGTGCTGGGAGAAACAATCCAGGTTGGAACCTGTTGGTTTCTTTTGAGTAAGGAAACTCTGGAGATCTTTCTGCCAGTCTAGTAGAGAAAGCAGAAGAAAGTCTTCTGTTCTGTAGAAGTGCAATATCCAAGGAGCCAGACATTTGAAAATATCAGTTGAGGAATATTTTGCTGTCCCCCAACTTTTGCATGAAGCAGAGAAGCCAGACGCTGCTGATGTAGATGCCACAGAAGTTGGCATTTGCTGAGTCTCATTTTCTGTTTGTTGTGCAGGTGGAATTTACTCGTGAAGTTGAGGAGGATGATAAATCAAGGAGTTTAAAGCATAACAAGCGGATTTTGTTCCAGCGCATGGCACCCTATCCCCAGCGCAAAGTGATCACTTTCAACCGCTACACAGATGACTTTGAGTTTTATGTCAACTATGGGGATCTGGCATTCCTGAGCCAGGATGACCTGCGGTGAGTTGAGCCCAGCACCTGAGCTGGCAGCTCCGTGGCAGTGCAACATGCCTGGCTGGAAATGTATTGCTGGGCAGCTTGTGTGTCTGACTGGCACATCTGTTCTCCGAGCTCCATGTGCTTTAGCAAACCGAACCCCTGGCAGTCCCTGCTTTGTGCAGTTGCTCATCACTGCCAACATGACTGCGAGCAGGGGTTAGCTGTTCTGAAGCACTGTTATCCTGAGTCCTCTTTCTGCTTTTGTCTCTGTGTCATCAGAGTTTTTGGTTCTCTCAATCTCACTACTGTGAGGCTAAAGGGAGTTGGGGAGAGTTTCAAGAAGCATTCAGGTTATGAATCCAAAGGCATCAAAGCTCACTTCAACATGGATGAGAGTGGAGTACTGAGCCTTGACCGGGTAAGCACCACCTCTTGGGATGGTTGTCAGCTGATGTATTTTCCAGTTCTGTCCCTCTCTCTGGTATGGATGGTCCCGATTAAAACTAATCCTGAGCTCCCTGTTTTCAAGGTGGAATCTGTGTTCGAGACCTTGGTGGAGGACAAGCTGGAGGAGGAGTCAACACTGACAAGTAAATGCTGAACTTTGGTATTCACACTGACTGTTTTGTTTCCTGTAGTGGCTGAGATAACTACAAGCATTGCATTTCTTTGGATTTGGGAGGTTACACTGTCTGTGCACACAAGGACATGGAGGGAGGTCATAGAAGGATGAGTCTGGAGTGCGTGGAGTTCACCTGTGCTACCAAGGGAGCTCCTTGGAAATCATTGTGGTTGTGAGGGGAAGGATTGAGAGATGAAGATGACTTTCTTCTTCCTTTGGATATGTAACATTCTGTATTTCTTGTCTCCCATCAATAGAACTTGGAAACACCATCTCAAGCCTGTTTGGGGGTGGCGGCCCTACACCGGAGATGGGGGAGAACTTGACAGACTCTGTTCAGGTGAGCTCCAGGGGGATTGCCAGCAGGAGGCAGCCCCTGCGCCTTGTTGTGGCAATTATGTAGAATTACCTCTTCTGTGAAACATTTGCATGGAATTTCTACATTTGAAACACTGGTTTGCTTTCCCCTTTACTTGCCTGTGATGACCAGGAAGAGGAAGAGAGCCTAGCAGAAACAGGTAAAGAAGAGCAGGGTGAGAATCAAGAGCAGAAAAGCAGTACTGAAGATGCTGGTGAAGAACAGGGGGAAGAGAAACAGCAGTCTCCAGGCCAGGCAGAAACTGCCTCTCCGAAAGCAGAGTCACAGAAAAAGGAAGAAGGCGAGAAATTAGAGCCTCAGGTAAGCATCAGATTGAAGGAATTAGACTAATTTCCATACCTGAGAAATGGCATTTCCTCAGTGAAGTTCTCCCTTCTCTGTTAGTGCCCTGCCTTGGAAAAAAAGTTGGCAGAGTCTGAAAATCTGTTCCCTTGCCTGAGAACATACTTTGTGTTACAGGATCCTAAAGAAAATAGAGAAACTGCAAAAGAGGAAGAACTGTCCAAAAGTTCTGGTGACAGCACATCTGCCAAAACAGAGGAAGAGAAGAAGATCAAAGCACCCAAGAAGCAGAAGCTTGTTCATGAGGTCACCATGGAGGTGGATGTAAATGATGTGCTTGACCTGGTCGAAGATGAACTGAAGAGCTCGATGAAAAAGTAGGTTTGAAATGGCTCTGCCAGGTTAGAGCTCTAGATGAAGGAAGTGGATTGCTTTGGAATGGTGATGGCATGTATAGCACTGCTCAGGAGCTGGTGTGTGATGTGCTGCTCATCCAAAGGCACTTCCTTCCTTTGATTTCTGCTCTCTTTGCATGTTAGACTCCAAGACTTGACGATCAGAGATCTAGAGAAACAGGAAAGGGAAAAATCAGCCAACAGCTTGGAATCATTCATCTTTGAGACCCAGGTAAGAGAGGGATGCTCCTGGCTGTGGAAGGGTGCAGGCAGCACCCCAGCCCAGTTGCAAGTGAGTGCTGTATTTGTTTTATGCTTCCAGGCTCAGTGGTGTTTGACAGGAGTGTTTGCTCTGGTCTTTTCAGGACAAGCTTTACCAAGAGGAATATCAGTTTGTCTCAACAGAGGAGCAGAGAGAAGAAATTTCCAAAAAGCTGAATGAGGCTTCCAGTTGGATGGAGGAGGAGGGCTATGCAGCTGCAACAAAGGTATTGCTGTGTGCAGTCAGGATATCAGTCTGCTCTCACTGACATGGAAATGATCGCACAGGCTGACAGAGCCTTTGTAATCTGGTTCTTGAGAGTTTCTTGCTTCTTAAGTGAATTATACACAGAACAAAATACAAAGTTGTCCCAACCATGGGTGCTTCTTCAGCAGCTTCAGCAGGAACTTGTTGATTCAACTTAAAGCTTTGTCATGTGGCTCTTTTTACTGCACTAAAATGGTGTCTTTGGTAGAGTAAACAACAAATACAGTTTTAACTTCTGAAGTCATCAATGTTAGACAATGATCAAACTAAGTGTCCCCTTTCTCCTCTCCTCCATTTGCAGGAGCTGAAAGACAAGCTTTCAGAGCTGAAAAAGCTTTGTAGGAACCTTTTCTTCCGTGTTGAGGAAAGGAGAAAGTGGCCAGAACGCCTGGCGGCCCTAGAAAGTCTGCTCAACCACTCCACCATCTTTCTCAAGTAAGCAGGTTGTTGGGAGGGAATGACATGCAGCTGGTCATGTAAGAGCTGCCAGCAGAACAAGACCAGAGTGAATGTGGTCTGAAAGTCACTAGCACTTCCTGAGAAAAGACGAGCAGAGCTCTGATCCCTGTGCCCAAATCTGTAGGACCCTTGAACAGGCTACATGTGAGCTCTGTCCAGACTGGGGGGCAGGAAGGTTCCAGTGCTGCATGCAGCCCATGGTGGTTGTTATGTTATTGTATTACTTGAGCTGTAACCACAGAGTTGCCAAGGTGCAGTCTTAACAAAAATAAGCTTTCTTCTTGTCTACAGGGGAGCCCGAATGATTCCAGAGTCTGACCAGATATTCACAGAAGTGGAACTGAGTACACTGGAAAAAGCCATCAATGAAACAACGGTACTAAAGGATGGACTGATGCTGGGGGAGGGTGGGGTGGCAGCTTGGGCTGTGTTTCCTTTCTGTCCTTTCACTGAAGGTCATGGAGTAGAGTGTGCATATTTTGTTTTCATGCCACCAGCAAACCTTTTGTGTGTTTGAGTGTTTCCTAATGCCCAGCCTGACACCAGCATGTCCGGAGGGTATAGTGGTTCCTGTGTTGCATTTGGAGTTGTCTCTGGGGTGGTGATAGAGCCCAGTGATCAGACTGTGGTTTTTAAAGGCAGCAGCTGTGTTTTGTTTCTCTTTGTCCTGTGTCTGAGTAACTAAGAGGTTGATGGAAATGTAGCAGGGAGCAGAGCTGACCTGAGTAAGTCAGAAAGACCAGGGACAGTGACTTTGAGATACTGTGATATACAGCAGTTCCAGGCGCATTCCAAAAGCACCTCTTCCCTGACGTCCCACAGATCTGGAAAAATGAGACGCTGGCTGAACAGAACAAGCTCTCTCCTACTGAGAAACCTGTGCTGCTGTCCAAAGATATAGAGCTCAAGCTAGCAGCCCTTGACAGGGAAGTGCAGTATCTCCTGAATAAGGCCAAGTTTGCAAAACCCAAACCCAAAAGGGAGAAAAACGCCACAAAAACCGATTCAGCCAAGAATGCTACAGCAGCCCCTGAGTCTGAGAACACTATCCCTCCCACGGAGGGGAAACAAGAAGGTAAGGAGCAGGTGGGGACTGTGTATGTAACTTTTAGTATATAATTACCACATGTAAGACACTTGTGTCTCTCTGCCTTGAGTGAAAGGGAGTTAAAGAAGGGAGGACAATAGTTAACTATGGAATTAAATTACCTTCCTCTTAATTTTCAAGGACAGCTGGGAAAATCTACATATGGCAGCGTCCTTTTTCTCCCACTGTTTGGGGTTTTTTGTGAGGAAACAGAAAGTATATATTTATTTCCACAATGGTTGGTCAGTATCTGTCTCCCTTGCTGGTTGCCTTCTAGGAAAGATAAGCCATTGACTGCACTCTGGTGTGCAGAGGGAAGTACGCAAGGTCTGGTCGTAGGTCAAGGAATAGAATGAGCTGTTGATGAGAAAGGTTTGTGACCTAGATAGACCCCAGAAAAAAAATATCTTGGGACACTAGGACTAGCAGTTTTCTGAACTTTCTAAAATCCTAAGGTCCTGAGTCTCCCGGTCCTTTTAAATCTGGAGTGCTGTTTGTCAGCAGAGTTCCTGCTGGTTCCTCTGACCTGAGCAAGGGATCCTGCTCATCGTCACAGTTCCAAAGGTCACTTGCCTGTGCAACCAGTCAGTCTTCAGGGCTTCTGAGGATGTAAAGCCTGGCACTCAGAGGCAGTGGGGAATAAGGAGCAGCTTTGTGATGCTTCTCTGAGTGTTGTAGAGCAATCTGCTGCGAGAGTGAACTATTACGGTCCTGCTGAGGCACCACAGATGGCTGGTTTAATCTTGCTTCTACTCACCTAATCTTCCCTGCACCTTGTCTCCTGTGTCTTCTCGCTTGACTTTTATTTCTTTCTGCTTTAAATGTAGACAAACTGGAGGATATTGGTCCAGCCAAGGAACATCCTACAGCTGAGAAAGTAGCCACAGATGCTGAGCCTGGATCAGACTCTGGTGGGTAAATGCTTGACTAATGATCTGTAACTTGGGAGCTGTAAGCGCAAGCTGTCTGTGGGCTGCTGGGCAGATTTTTAGCTGCAGGAGGTAGTACAAGGGTAAAACCTCCCACTGCAGATACATTGTTAATTCTGCAAACAGGAAGATAGATTCTGGTTCCTTGCTGTTCCTTCGTTTTTGTTGTTTAGAATGAAGTTGTAATGCACAGCTGCCTCAGCAGCTGCTCTGTGCCCCTGCCCCTGCAGTTTGCAGCCAGTCCTGTGGCTGTGGGACTGGCTGTGCTTGAGAGCTGCCACGCAGGCACGGATCAGTTCTGCCGCTCGCCAGAGGCTCGGCAGCCTGTTAAGAGGTGTAGTTCAAAAGTGTCAGTCCCCAAAGCATCCCCGACCTCTACCATGGACTGAGAGTTTGGTGGAAAACTTTGTGAATGTCAGGGACTCTTGGCACTGCTTTGCATGCTGTGAAAACCACTGCAGTGTGTAACTGAGTTTGCTTCCTTACGCAGGGTCCAAAAAGGAGAACACAGAAGCTGGAGGAGAAAGCAGGAAAAATGATGAGTTGTAACACCCTAAAATCTCACGAATGTCAGCATCTATTTATTTGATTGTTACTTTCTTGTTTTTCTCATGGACCTGGTTAGTCATGATGTAAATGGAAAACAACAAGAGTCTGACAACACAATGGGATAGAGATGTAAATTTTTTTTTTTGTTCTTTCTGGGGATTTTGCCGCTACTAACTTAGTGAATTGGTTTTTATTTTTCTTATGTGTGGCAGAGTGCCCACCAAGAATTATCTCTGTTTCAGTACAGAAGTCACCAAAGTGACTTTCCTGTGGGGAGGAAGCAGTAAAGAAACATCCTAAGCTTTAGGAAGTAGTTTGGAACATAAACTCTGCCCCACCTCTAGTGAAGATGATCGCAGGAGGATATAGAGCTGAGGTGCTCTTGTCTTTGCATATGAGGCTCTGACTTACAACATATACATGATTTCAGCTGGTGGGAAGTGTATTATTGTTTGGATTGATGGGAAGGCAGAACAGAATTGGGGAGGCAGATGATCCGTGCTTTGACATACGGCTGTGTCTGTTTTCCATAGGCTGTTTGTTAAAACCATCTGTCTGTGCTCTGCAGTAGAGTCCAAAAACCATGACATGAGACTTAACAAAAAGATTCTGTTTATAGTTTAAAAAGTTCAGAAAATTCAACACTGAATGCTGAGGAGAGGGGAAGAAGGGCTGTGTTGGCACACCCTGTAGTCACAGGGATGGCGATATGGACCAAAGGGTAGGCAAAACCAAACCTGGAAAATCTAATGGCAACTGCCCTCCTTCCTCGGCATCTTGTGCACGCGAATCATCTTCAGCGTGACCTTCCTTGTCCCGGCCGTGGCCTTCTGCCCGCCTCGGGCCGTCCCTGCTGCTGCCACACAGACGAATGGGGTCCGACGGCCGTGAATGTGCATCTGACGTTGTTCTCCGTTTGGGCCTCTTCAACCAAAAATAAAAACCACAGTTCCTGAGGCTCTGCCGAGCGATGCCGTCTGTGCCGGGAGCTGCGGGCGGGGCCGGAGCGGGGCGGGGTTTGCGCGGGGCGGGGCCGGGCCGTGCCGTGCCCAGGTCCGCGCTTCGCTCCGAGCTCTGGTGCGTGCCCCGGTTCCACTCCGCTCCGAGCTCCGGTGCGTGCCCCGGTTCCGCTCCGGTCCGTGCCCGCGGGGAGCGCGGCGCCATGGCGGCCGGCGGGTATGGGCGGTACCGGGCCGTGATCTTCGCGGCCATGTTCGTGGGGTACACGCTGTACTACTTCAACCGCAAAACCTTCTCATTCGTCATGCCCGCCGTCATGGCC
This sequence comes from Pachyramphus minor, assembly GCA_013397135.1. Classification (NCBI taxonomy): domain Eukaryota; kingdom Metazoa; phylum Chordata; class Aves; order Passeriformes; family Tyrannidae; genus Pachyramphus; species Pachyramphus minor. The sequence continues at coordinate 166,629 of VYXB01003882.1, read as the reverse complement.
GAGGTGCCGCTGGGGAAGGACGATCTGGGTGAGTGCCGGTCCCGGCCCCCGCCGCCCCGCTGGCCCCGGGTGGCCGTGCCGCGGGCTGAGGCGCCTCCCGGGCTCTGCCCGCCGCAGGTCTCATCACCAGCAGCCAATCGGCAGCCTACGCCATCAGCAAGTTCATCAGCGGCGTCCTCTCGGACCAAATGAGTGCCCGCTGGCTCTTCTCCTCCGGCCTCCTCATGGTGGGCTTGGTCAACGTGGTCTTCTCCTGGAGTTCCACCGTCACGGCCTTTGCCGGGCTCTGGTTCCTCAACGGCCTGGCCCAGGGACTGGGCTGGCCACCCTGCGGGAAGATCCTGCGAAAGGTGAGTGCGGGGAAAGGTGGAGGAAACTTGTCACTGTTCTCCTGACCTGTCCTGGCAGCAGGGCTGTGCAGGCCATGCTTGCTCTGAATCCAGAGGAACTTGCACCTCTTGCTGCTCCCTTCCAGCCAAGGAGGTCAGAAGTACTATCTGTACTTTCTGCTGCCTGCAGAACAAGTTTCTGTGCACAGGGATCTGCTTATTATAGATTCAGTCTCTAGCACCTGCCCATATGCGTCTCAAGTCTGATTCTATTTGGTGAGTAACATCTCTGGTAACAGAGTTCTGCCCTGTAGAGATGGACTTTGTTGGAATTAAATATTTTAAGTGTGGACTCGGGACTGCTCATGTGCTGCTGTGGTGGTTTGCTGCAGGGCAGGGGGCGATGAGCAGAGTTCCATTTGCACACTTGGGCAACTCAGGAATTCCAAACTGCAGGCGGTTCAGGTATAAAACCGGGTAACATGGAGGAACAGGATGAGGTGACTCTAAGCTCTGTGTACTTGGGCTTTGTGACAGTCTTAAGGGAACAGATAGGGAAGGAGAAAGGAAACAAAAGGAAAGGAGGTTGGTTAGCTTTGTGCTGATCCGTCATGGAAGTTGTAAAATCCAGGAATGCATGTACTGCACATACTTATGGAATGTGGTGGGGGAGAGATGAACAAATTCCTTGCCCTTCTATCAGGCTCCCAGCCTCACCTAAGGGGCAAGAAAAGGGCTCTTCAAGAGGGTTGCATGCACGGAAAAGAAGGTCCCAAATAACAGAAACATCAGGCATGGTGTTTCCTGAAGACATTTATGAATGTAGCTCTCAGACGTTTTCCTGCTGACAAGAACCACCCAATTGTTTCTGGCTCCGCATACTTGTTGCAAGACAGAGCCTATTAGGCCTGATACTTAATGCAACAGCGAGTCCTAAAGTTACCCCGTGACTCTCTGGTGTATCCATCCATGGTCCTGAGCCAGCAGACCTCTCCAGGACTACACAGTTCCTAGCAAGTGAGTACGCAGAACCATGTGCTCTTAAATTTGCCTCTCCTGGCCCACGTCTCAGTTTCATGATCTGTAAATGGAAGTAACTCTGAGCTGGCTCACAGTGTGAGCACCTGTCAGGCTCTTATGCTGACACTTGAGTAATGTTTGGAGTTCCCTGCATGACTAAAGTAGTGAAGTGTGGGTGCTCCCTCTACCTGCTTTTGTAGATCAGTGTCTAAATTGCTCCAACTCCATAGCATGGGCCTCAAGGGAGGATTTTCAGGTGTGCTGTCACTCTCTTACACCTCATGCTGTTTTTCTTGTTGTTGCACAGTGGTTTGAGCCTTCCCAGTTTGGGACTTGGTGGGCAATCCTGTCTACAAGCATGAACTTGGCTGGAGGCTTAGGCCCCATTGTCGCTGCTCTCGTGTCTATGAACTACGATTGGCGCATGACTTTGTCCTTCTCTGGCTTCACCTGCGTGGTTGTCTCTTTTGTTTGCCTTGTCCTGATTAAAAACGAGCCGTCGGATGTTGGGCTGCCCAACATTGAACAAGGAGCCAAGAAAGGGAAGAAAGGTGAGCATGTGACTTCTCTGCCAGCAGGCAGCCACAGTGTCTTCTGTCTGTTCTGGCACAGGCGTGTGGCTCTCGGTGTACAGAGACCCCCATCCTTCCCAATTCCTGAAATCACGGCTTGACAGGGAAACATGAAGATGTTGATTTTGGCAGTTTTATTCTGGTAACTGTCGAGCTGCTGTGTTGAAGTTACAAACTGTATAAACCAAGGGCAGTGTGATCCTGTGGGAAGGGGATGGTGTGAGGGCTCCTGAAACTGTCACAGAGCAAGCAAAGAGCCTGACCTCTCTTAGACCTGCTTCTCAGGCAGCTGCCTATGTGTCACTGAGAAGCTCACAGCTGGCTCTCCTCCGGTGAGTCATGTCTTCCTGCTGGCAGTGCCCTGGTTTTGTTGGGGCCTCGTGCACTCAGATTGTGAGCACAGTCTTAGTGAAGTGCAGAGAGAGGAAAACACTACACCAGGGAGTGCTTCCTTAAGCCTGACCTTCTGCTCCTCTGCGTTGGCAGGGGGCAGGTGGTTCTCCCCTCACCCCGCCATGGGTTCTCTTGACCCCTGGCTTGCGGTGGACTCTGCTCAGTGTTTCTGTCCTAACCTAGGACATCTAGTTAGTAAATGTTTGCTCAGACCACTGAGTGTGGTGATTCTCTGAAAGCAGAACAGGTAGAAGGGAGTTGCAACACAAGATTGCTGTTGTATTTTAAAGGCCAGTGGAAACTCAGCCTATGTGCCACACTGCCCCATGATGCCTGTGCTGCCAGACTTGACCTTTTTGCGTAAGAAAAGAATATTGCTTCCCCAGAGCGTTCTCTGGAGAGAACAGGTTTGTTGGTGTTCTGGAAGACTGATGCAAAACTCAAGGTAGCACCTGAAAGTCAGCATCTTTGTTTGGGTCTGTGTAGTGGCTTTCACAGGCATAGCTTAAAAAATCTCCTAGAGAATCTGGAGAAGCTGATACATTTTCTAGCAATGTTTGTGAAGGGTTTATTGGCAACCACAATACAGAAAATTCCTGGGAGTAGTGTTTTGATTATTTTTTTCAAATCTTTAATGAATGTGGAATAAAATGACAGAAAAGATTCTGAAATCACCAGAACAAGGGGAGGTAAAGCAACAGCTGTGAATATCTCCCTGAGTGGGGGTGTTCTCGTGCATGGATCCTGCCTGCAGATCTGTCTGTGTGGTTCAGCAGCTGTGCTCGAGCTCTGGTAATGCTCCTCCCAACCTTCCTGCAGGTTCCTCCAGTGACAGCAGCACCTTGACAGAGCTGCTGCTCTCGCCGTACCTCTGGGTGCTCTCAACAGGCTACCTGGTCGTTTTCGGAGTGAAAACATGCTGTACTGATTGGGGACAGCTCTTCCTGATCCAGGAGAGGGGACAGTCCATGCTTGTGGGTAAGATGCAAAGCTGGATTTTGCTGCAGTCTGGGAGGTGTTGCCCAGAGCTTGCCTCGGTACAGGAGAAGGACAGAGGCCCCTCCACCTGAGGGACTTGTTTGCCTACCTTCTAATTGTCTGCTTAGATACACGCAGATGTTTAAATAACTTGGTGATGTAGTTAGTTTGTGCCCGTGCCCGTGCCAGGACCCTCCTGGGATGACAGACAGATATTCATGAACAAGGATGAGCCAGAGGTCGTGTCCAGCAGAGTTGCTTAAGCTCACTGTGAGCTGACAGCAGTGGGGCTGATCTGACGTCCACAGCAGCTTTGCTCTTTATACCAAATCTGATGGGCTGTTCTTTACTTCACCTGCATTCTAGGCAGTTCCTACATGAGTGCCTTGGAGATCGGGGGCCTGGTGGGAAGCATTGCTGCTGGATACCTTTCTGACAAAGCAGTAGCAAGAGTAAGTAATGTGCACCTTCAGGTGTGCTGGGCAGGTAACAGTATCAGTCTGAGCTGCTTCACTAAGGGGCTTGGACAGGGTGGCATCCCTGTGGATATGACTGAGAAATAGGCCATACCCAGTTCTACCATGTGCATGGCATGCTGCTGCTGTGCCATCTGTGTTTCTGACTGGACTGTGTGGATGGCGTTAGTTACTACGAGTATAAAAGGAAAGAGGTCCCTGCAATTTCTCACTCTCAGCTTTCCCTCCTGTGTTACAGGTGGGTCTGTCAAGCTATGGGAATCCTCGGCATGCATTGCTGCTTTCCATGATGGCTGGGATGTGTGTGTCCATGTTTCTCTTTCGGGTCACAGTCACAGGTGACTCTCCCAAGGTAATCCATGTGCAACTATCAGTTGTAGGGATAGCCCTTGAACAGGGAGGTTTGATGATAGGGAACGTGACTGTTTTCTTCACCCTTCCCAAGGGTTTCTTTGTTTGGTGCTACAAAGAAGCACTGACTTAGCCTGGGCTGCTCCTGCTTGGCATGGGCAGCCTGCCTTACCAGCTGTTTTTGCATCTGCCCTCATTACTGCTAAATAAATTAAACTTCTCTTTTCCTTTCCTTTTTTATTTCTTCTTCAGGAAACCCACTTCTGGACTGTAGCCTTGCAGCCTCTAGCTGAACTTACAGGCCTAAAAGAACATGAGGTTTCTGCTTGCATTTTTTCTCCCTCTGCCTGTTTCTTCTTTCCCTGGTCTGCCTTACTCCTATCCTGGGAGGTTGGTTAGTACCTCAGAATTTAGAACCAGGGCACTGAGAAGAAATTACTGTAAGTTTTGTAAAAGAAACCTTTTCTTAAAATAATTTGATTATGCTGACTTTAAAAGTCTAAATATAAGTCTTTGAAGTTCTTATACAGAAGATTCTGAGGACTTCTGTTTGTTAGGTAAAATGTAGCTAGGTAAGGGGTCTTGTGGGTGAGATCAGGAAGAATGATTCTGCTCTGGCAGATGTATTCCTGCTTAGTTTCTGGCAAGCGTTTTCCTAATTTGTCATTTCTGTTTTATTTCTGGAAAATAAGACGGCACTTACTTCCTCCTGGGCTTTTTGAAATGATGTTTACAGTTCAAAAAGCATACTGTAATGTAGGGGTGTTACTTATGCTTTGTTGTGCAAACAAGAGACTGATAATTTTGGGCCAGCTAAGTTTCTTAGAGCATAAGCTAACACTGAAGTTCAGACTGTTGGGTTGGTTTTGGCTTTTTTGGTTCTCAGTTTAGTAGCATAGAGGTTATCAGAGAGAGGTGTCTCACAAATAAAGATGATCTGATCAGTTGCATGCATCTAAACTGAGAAAAGCTGTCAATTAGTGTCTCCAGGATTATTTTTGAAAGCAACCTGACTCACAGCTCTCTCCTGTGCTTTCACAGGCTCAGTGCCTGTCTCTCTTTGATGTTCTGTTTCTTTCTTGCAAATCAGCACAGGATGTGTTGTTACACGGTGTGGGGGGCAGAGCTGTGGGAGGGAGGAGAGCTTGCATTGGCCACAAGACGGAGTGGTGGAGATGCAGCTGGGTTGCATGTATGTGGGGTCTGTATAAGCTTGAGCTCTTTTGGCTGCAGGCCAGGGAGCTGGTGTCAGTCCAAACATGTCAGAACTCTCTGGTACCATGTGTGGGATCTGAGAATTGTCAGCAGTTGCTGACTGACAGTGGTGAGGTGCACAGATCCTGTTTCTTATCTTATTTTGACAGCTGTGGATCCTGACTCTGGGAGCTGTGTTTGGGTTCTCCTCATATGGGCCGATTGCCCTGTTTGGGGTCATAGCTAACGAAAGTGCCCCTGCCAACCTGTGTGGCACCTCTCATGCCATAGTGGCCCTCATGGCTAACGGTAAGTTAAACCCATTTCCCTGAAAAACAAACAAAACCCTTGCATGTTCTTGGTGATGCCTGGTCTAGTCCCTGGTTGACAAGTTACTGACCATGGGAAGTCACCTAAGGTGCAGTGATAACAGAGCTGGAAGCCCCAAGGATGCTTCCTGCTGTGCCCGACAGGTTTTGCATTGGGCTTTAAATTCAAACCAGGCCTTAGGAATGTTTGTACATGCAAAAGCAAGTATTGGCAGATAAAATTGGAGCACACAAGCATTGCTAGCTTTCTGTTTGTTTTTCCTTGCAGTTGGGGGTTTCCTGGCTGGACTGCCATTCAGTACAATTGCTAAGCACTACAGCTGGGCCACAGCCTTCTGGGTAGCCGAAATCACCTGTATTGGTAGCACAGTGGCTTTCTTCTTCCTGCGGAACATCCGCACCAAGATGGGCCGGATTCCCAAGAAGGCTGACTGAGGATAAGCTGCTTGGTGAAAAGGATGTTCCCACGCTGATGTGAATGATGCTCGTTTTTGTTTAACTGGCCTAGGAGTGAGTTTACCTATTACTGCAACCTAGATAAAAATGTCTCAACTTCTCATCCACTGTCAGGTGCTTGAGGGCCCAAGGTTCCTGCTACTGATCACTTTTTCCCTCGAGATGTGATAATTCACCTAGTTTACATTTGCAATGATTTTACTGTACCTCTTTCTCACAGCACTGCTGATGAAGTGAGCAGGCTCCACAGCCTGAGCTTCCCTACTACAAATAGTCTGAAATGACCAGCTTCAGGTGTGCTTTAGTTTTATTGTTACTGTTGTCTCAGCCATTAACAAAGACATTAATCAGTTCAGCTTCGCCGCTCAGGGGCCCCTGAACTGAGCCTTTGCCACCTCTGTTCACCTGGTCCAGCTGCCTTAAGTGCAACTGTCCCAGGTCACTCGGCATGAGCTCCATGTGTGCTCAGCCCCAGGACAGCAGCAGAGCAGGGAATTGGAATGACTGCAGTCCAGCCTCCTGGATGCTTTGACAGCAGTGAGGCTTTAGCTGTACCTGGGGGTAGTTGTTAGGAGGAAGGGAGTGTTGCTGTGGAGAAGCAAATGGCGGGATGTGTTGTGGCAGGGCTCTCCCCAGCACTTAGGAACAGGCACGTTTCCAGGGAATTTGTGGCATTTAAAGAAGCTCCTTCTAGTGAACTGATCCTGCCTGGTGTGATGTCTGTGTGCAATGTTAATGATTTGCAGGGGAGGCAGCTGCTGCCAAATCAGCTCATAGCAAGTGCTCTGCACGTCAGCCAGGAAAACTGCCCCAGCTGCAGGAATTGCAACAGTAGCCACCACCAAACCACAATTTCTGCAGCTGGGTTTTGTGATAACCTCTATTTGTAGCATTGCTTTTTTTTTTCAATACAAGGTGTGTAGTCTGGGGTGGTTTTGGTCAAGAGCTGCATCTCTCGTGGCAGTGGACAGTGGCTTAGGTTGCCTTCAAGGCAGCCTTAGCACAGCCACTGTGGACAGCCTGTGAGCAGTCAGACCCAGCACTCTGCAGTAAGTACACTCAGGTTTTTAATTGGGATTTTGTTGTGTATTCTTGTTTTTCCCCAAAAGGATTTACTGCTTTAGGGTCCTGAAAGAGGCAAGTTCAACTTGTGAAGAACCTGCATGCAGGTACTTTGCTGAACAGCTTGGTTTCAAGAGTAGTTAGTCAGCCTTAATTAAAACAATGGAAGTGAATTAAATTTTGTACTTAATTATATGATCTATCTGTGAAATAAAAATGGAGCAGTGTCACAAGGGCCCAGGTTTTCTTGAGGAGAACTGTGCAAGCAAAACCACCAACACTCATTAATCCTCTTGAGGTGCCACTGGCACAAATGTACCCACCAACAGAAAGCAAGCAGCCATTCACCTTGTTAATGAACACTTATTACGTCGGTATAGAAACCCTCTGCAAGACCATAAGTTAGAGCTATAAAGAAAAAATACATATGTACAATTATGACAGGAAATAAAAACAGAGTTTGGTAAAGCCATGGACCTGCACCTCCTTCACCTGAGTGCAGAAGAGCTGCAACAGCAGAATAAGCCCCTGTGGCCCAACGTAAACAACACTCAGAAATCTGTTTAAGGTAAGTTTTACAACAAAGGTGATAAAATGGTATCCTGGAAGATAATGAAGCATGTTTTGGGGATGTGCAGTCTCTGCTGTGGAGGGGAGAGCTCTGTGAGAGGCCAGCCAGGGAAGGGAGAGGCCCCACTCTTTAGAGTAAGGAGTCCAGGCAACAGATAAGGCTTTCTCTATGATCCAGGTCCGAAAGGTCCAGCTTTCTCTGCCACCTCCAGAGCAAGTTTCAAGTTCTGATCAAACAACTCACACCTGAAACAGTCAGAAAAGCAAAAGGGATGATTAAAGCTAAGAAAGACAGTATCTCCACATCCTTTGGCTCTGCATCTTTCAAGGAGAGATCTGGGAAGTTATGACGCAGCTAACTTGCTGAGCTTTGGCTTGGTCCTTAATTAAGATTAAAGCTCCTTGTACAGGCCTGAGTGTTACATTAGGACAGCAGGGTGTGTGCCAAGGAAATGTACCTCCCACCTCCCTGGCAGAAGAGCACTCAGAGCTCAGGTCAGTTCCTGTCCTTGCAGCAGTGTGCTGTGGCTTCCTCTTCACTCAGCCTTTGGGTCTGCTTTGCTACTTAAGGGCTGTCTGCATTTGTTACAGCCCAGGCAGAAAACAATTAGGGGTTGCAGCCAGGTTACTAGAAGTGGGCTTCTCCTTACCTGATTGGCATCTCCAGGGAGTAGAAAGGATTCTTCAAAGCGAAGTCAGAGTAAATCTCATAGATTTTGCGGAGAAGAGCATCTATCCCTGTCTGCCTCGGGTCAGCAAGAACCATGAATTTGATCCCTAGAGCCATAATGCCAGGAACATAAGGAAGGCCATCATAGTGACAGCCCTGGCACAGCAGAGTGGTGCTGGGGACCTGGGACCGGACGGTACCTGTCAGCGTCTGGAAGCAGTGCAGTTTGAACGTGTCAGTCTCGAGCATCTCGATCCCGGAGCTCCCAACCTCGGGGGACAGCTGTGACCCGATGGCGAACAGCCTGTGGGGACAGGACCTTCAGCGCCCCTCACCACCCCTGCCCGTGGCATCCTCGTCCCCTCACGGCCCACCCTGACTCACGAGTGGAACATGGAGGCCAGCATGAGCTTCTCGTTGGAGGAGAGGCGGTGGCGGCCGAAGCGGATGGACACTGGGTAGTTGGCGGGGTTGCCCAGGAACTCCAGTACGTCCTTCCCGTCCGCCGTGAAGCGCCCGTTGACCTCGGCGCCGTTAATGGCGAGTACGGCGTGACCCACTGCGGGGACAGCGCGGCGACATCGGTCAGTCCGTCAGGTACTCAGTCAATCTGTCGCTCGCTCACTCACTCACTCAGCCCGGCCCGGCCCGCCCGGCCCTCCCCGCCCGCCGCACCGCGGATGCCGTCGCGCTGCCCGAAGGCGACGACGACGCGCTCGTCGTGTGGGCGCAGGACGAGGTCGAGCGGGAAGCTGAACGTCTTCTCGGTGTCGGCGCGGGGCGCGTAGTGGTCCAGCTGGTAGATGAGGCCACCCGCCTTATTCACCACGTAGACGCTGAAGATCGCCATGGTTGAGCCCCAGCAGCGGCACCGCCCGCCTGCCCGCCCCGGCAGTGACGCGCCGCCCGCCCGGGGCCCGCCCACGCCGCACGCCGGGCCCTTCCTTTCTCGCCGACATCTTGCGGAGCAGGAGTACCCGCACCATGGTGAGTGGGGCCAGGTCGGGGCGCGGGCGGCGGGACGGGCCGGGACCCCTCGAGCAGCGCCGGCGGCTCCCTGAGCAGGGCGGGAACCCGCGCGGGGCTTCCCAGGAGGCGGGCCCGGGGCCCGGCGCGCACTCCCCACCC